>JAOQMP010000210.1:38734585-38746621 GCA_027563575.1 Erythroxylum pedicellare
GAATTCAATCCAATCTCATTAATGTAATTGAATCCAATTCGTTAATGAATCCAATTCAAAGGTTTCCAAACAGCCCGAATCCCCATACCCACCATTTTCGCTTGCCTTATTAACACACTATCGAAGTCTTCATGACAAACATTTCACGTCAGATATTTCATCTTATTTAAGTTTATGTTTCAATTTTGCATGAGGTTGTGAGCCTGTTCTGTATTCACATTTTGACCTAATGGATTTCTGCTTGAGAGGCTGCGTTAGACTTAATATATGATCTAGTTTTAGCCCTTATTAAGTATTTTTCAGTGATTTCTTTACAATGAGTAGCTTACTTGACCTCTTAAAATAGTTTCATTTGGGCCATCTTTGGAACTTATACGTTGTGTTGTGACATAAGTTTATGGCTATTCCTTCTCACTTACATAGAAAATTCCCATTCTTTATCCAAGCACTTGAATAGAACTTCAACCTTTTCCCCCCTTTTTTCTCTTCTTTGTCACCCTCAAGGATTTATGATGTAAATGATTTTTTTCTTCTTTTCCATTTTGTTACTAGAATTTTGACATCTTTCATATTGGTTGTTCCCTGTGTTGATTCAATATCTTAATGTTTCATCTGTAGGAAGGATGAGATGCCTCGCAGCATTAGCTCGCTGGGAAGAACTAAACAATTTATGCAAGGAGTATTGGACTCCAGCAGAACCATCTGCTCGATTGGAAATGGCACCAATGGTGGTTTTCTGTTTTGATGTAGTAGTAATTAATAATCTTGGTTGCTTCTTATAGTGCAATGTGTTTATCTTAGGCTGCTAATGCTGCTTGGAACATGGGTGAGTGGGACCAGATGGCTGAATATGTGTCACGATTAGATGATGGGGATGAATCTAAGCTTCGGGGTTTAGGAAATACTGCTGCTAGTGGGGATGGAAGTAGTAATGGTACATTCTTCAGGGCTGTCTTATTTGTTCGTAGAGGAAAGGTACTTATCATGCTAACTTTTCTTCTTACTGCAAGTCTTTTCCACTTTCTTTTCTATTAATCTGTCATAATTTCCTAACTTTCTGTCATAATTTCCTAACTTTTATTGTTTTGCAAGTATGACGAAGCTCGTGAGTATGTTGAAAGAGCTAGGAAATGCTTGGCAACAGAGCTTGCTGCTTTGGTTGGTTCTCATTTATTCCCAACTTCTGTACTTTCATGTCTTTCATAAATATTTGAGTATCTCACCGCGTATTGTCAATTCTGATGCTTTGGGAGATGATTAAACTAAAATCAAAACAAATAAGTAAAGAAAGAATCCGACTAGACACAATTTTCCTATTTTATTTTGTAGGGATTCATACGTATGACCAAAGAAAGTTTCTTATAATTAAGTTTTATTATTCATACTTTATTGTCATGCCACATTGCATGTGGGTTTATCGAAAGCAGCCTTTCTATTAGATAGGAGTAAGGTTGCATACTATTGGACCTTCCCAGACATCGCTCCTTAACAGGATTTCAACTGGGTGTTGATAATGATGATGATATTCATATTTTAATGTTCTAATATTCACTTTCTATTTAATTTTTGATTTTTAAGAGAGAATCCTTTTGATTCAGAATCATAGGAGGATAGGCAAATTTCATGGCTGGTGAATTACTTTCTTGTTCGTAGTATCTCTAAATTTATATGATTGATATCATGTGATAATTTTATGTTTAGGTTCTGGAGAGCTATGAGCGAGCTTATAGCAATATGGTCCGTGTTCAGCAGCTGTCAGAGCTGGAGGAGGTGTGCTCCATTGTTTGATAGCTCATTTCAATTTTTTTGTTGGCTTTAGTTTCTTTATACAATACTACTTCAGAGTAAATTGCACAACAATTTGTTTATCCACAGGTCATTGACTATTGTACTCTTCCTGTGGCAAATGCTGTTGCCGAAGGACGACGAGCCCTAATTCGCAATATGTGGACTCAAAGGATACAAGGGGCAAAAAGTAACGTTGAGGTAACTGAAATTGATGTACTTTTCTCTTAGCAAGTCTTTACATGTGATAACAAGGCTGTATAAGGTTTGAAGAATAGTGTCTGAGCAAATTGTGAAGTAGAATAGGAAATTTTACAACAATATTATTTAAATTATTTGTATCTTCCAAATCTTTTTACAACTATATTTGACTATTGAAATAATGTAGTTCTAAAGATTGCTATCAATATGCCACTCGATTCCCATTCTGAGTTTCTTTTCTGAAGTTTAATTTCCCTTTCAGACTTTTTACACCTAGTCCTACTAATGATTCCTTGTCACCAAATGGAAACTAGATTCTGCAAGCCTTAAACTGCCAAATATACAAGAGGCTCTTGGTTCAATTACTGGTATCCCTGTTTGCATTTAGAAGACCAATCAATTCAACCCCTCACTATTATTACTAAGTTATATTTGCTGTTTTCTTCTGCATGATTGCTGTAGATATTTAAATATTTTCTCACTTTTTCACTTTTCAATCAGGTTTGGCAAGAACTTCTGGCTGTTAGAGCTCTTGTACTGCCTCCTACAGAGGATGTAGACAACTGGCTAAAATTTGCATCTATTTGTCGGCAAAGCAACCGGATTAGTCAGGCTAAATCCACTTTGGTGAAACTATTGCAGGTTTAGTTATCTTTTAATTAACAGCTATACTAAGTTTGTACTCCATTCTCCTTTGACTTTGCCATGTATGTAACCTTGTCTCTTTTTTTGTCAGTATGATCCTGAGACATGTCCTGAAAATGTGAGGTACCATGGGCCTCCTCAAGTAATGCTAGCATACCTGAAGTATCAATGGTCACTTGGGGAGGATCACAAGAGAAAAGAAGCATTTATTAGGCTGCAGGTATGTGCGAATATTTGTTGTTTGCTGTACAAGTAGTGATGTATTTGTTATTTCATGTACATGACTCCTATACACATTTTTTTGTGGCTGGTGAATGCTGTTACAGAATTTAGCTTTGGAGCTCTCAAGTGCTCCAAATATTGAACCAGTTCCACTGACTGGCTTCATTGGTAGTACAAGTTCTAATGTACCCCTCATTGCTCGTGTATATCAAATACTTGGAAGTTGGCAATGGGCACTATCTCCTGTACTGGATGATGATTCTATACAAGGTGGCTGTTCCCTCTCCAAAACTAGTTTTCTGCTTTAGGGAAAAGTGCTTTAGTTAATATTTATTTCTGTTCTTCCCTGTAGAAATACTTACTGCGTTCAGGAATGCCACTCATTGTGCAAACAAATGGGCAAAAGCATGGCATACATGGGCTTTGTTCAACACTGCAGTTATGTCACATTATACAGTAAGAGGGTTCCCCAGTGTTGCCTCACAGTTCGTTGTTGCAGCTGTTACTGGATATTTCCATTCAATAGCATGTGCAGCAAATTCCAAAGGGGTCGATGATAGCTTACAGGTAAGATTTCTTGGTATGACATATACATGGTAAAACCACTGATGCTGCAGTATCCCCATACATTGGTTCATACTCTTATACTGTGTAATTATCACCGAGGAGTACAATATAAGCAAATCATTTACATGATAAGTGACAAAATTTACCTATTCTTCAAGCCTTTTATGCCAAGCTAGAAAACATGAGAGTTCTACTAGAGCACACTTGAGCTTTTTTCTTTTATTATTATCAACATCCCAGCAGAAGTCCTGCTGATAAACACAGGGTTTAAGGAGATCTAGAAGTACGCAACTTACCAAGAGCCTTTCCCTCCTTATGAAAATCTTCAGGGTTTCGCTTTAACTGTTTTCCTATGCAATTATAGAAAGTTTTGTTGTGTAAATTATTTTTTGCTTTCTATTATTTTTTCTATGTTTTTGCTTTAGAAAATTTAGAAAAGGAAAAAAATGCTTATTTTTTAAAAATAGAAACTACTTTGCATTTGAAACATTGAAATATATAATAATTTTACAACAATTACTTACGATATAAATTTTTTTAGAGAAAAATGAAAAGTATCGTATTTGAAATTATAATTTTTATGTTATCCAATTGGAAAATAAGCTAAGACTATAGAAAGGAATAGTTGGACTACATCGTGAGTGTTTTACAAATGTTTTACAAAATGAAAAAATAGAGCTTGAAAATACTTTCTAGGTTTTGAAAGTTGAACACAAATCTTCAATCTTCAATCTTCAGTTTTCCACATCGGAACGCATCATATCATATATATCTCTATGAATGAATAACACTAGCTTTGACTTGCTCCAATCCCTTAGAATAGCACTCCCATAACTTTCTACTCCGAGCATGGTTTCTTGGAATAGGATTACTATCTCAATTCATCCTTACAATAATGATATCCAACACCCAAGTATTCTCTCCTTTCTTATTTAGTGTCTTTACCTCAAATGCAAAGGCAGCTTAGACATGGAGCTTAGGACTTCAAAGTTCACTGTCAAGGAGATTTAGCTTTAATCTTGTCAACTTATTAATCCCAAAATTGGCCCTTACCATTGTTCCTGATAACATTGACTATTGGTCAAGCGTCCATAATATATACAATATTTGAAGAGAAGTTGGAGAGTCTTCTATTTCCCTATTATGGGAGTTCCTTGTGAGTGAAATTCCAATAAACATGCCTCAAAAGATGATTGACATCGAAGAGCTCACTGAAACATCAAGCTTTGGTTATAACACAACTTGAAGACCTTTAAGGAATCATTCCACCACTTTCAAGCCAAAAGGGACTAGGTCATCGTTAGACACCTGTAACATCACATAAGTTCCTCTGCGATTTTGCTTTTGTGAACCATTGTCACGTGGGAAAACTTACACTTAGGTTAAAGGTAGTACATGGAACAGCTAAAGGTGATGTAATAACAATACGCTAATGTCTATGAAGATGTACATGGATGTGCCTAAACATTTGTGGTGCAAATGTCATGTGATATTCCTGCTATTTTATAAAAGCACATTTTTATTCAAGTTTAGTACACGGTGTCCGAATTCCATCTTCTCTTTGATTTTACATTATTTGCATCATATTGATACTCCATTGATCTAATTGACTAATGACTGCTATCTGCTAGTTTTCTCACATGTCCCTGGATTTTGGTTTTGTTTCCATTTGGACACTATTTTTCTAATGACCTTTTTCTTGAACAATGCTATCTGCCCAGGATATACTTCGACTCCTTACGTTATGGTTCAATCATGGAGCTAGTGCAGAAGTTCAAATGGCACTTCAGAAAGGATTTGTACTTGTCAACATTAACACCTGGCTGGTTGTGTTACCTCAAATAATTGCCAGGATCCATTCGAAGAACAACCATGCAGTGAGAGAACTAGTTCCATCACTTTTGGTGCGAATTGGGCAAAGCCATCCCCAGGTCTGCTATTGATACATGTTTCCATATCAACTTCATGGCCAACTTGGGCCTACAAATACACTGTTTGTCCAATCATTTGTTGATTCTTTTCAGGCTCTTATGTACCCACTTCTGGTGGCATGTAAATCTGTAAGCAACTTACGTAGAGTAGCAGCTGAAGAAGTTGTAGAAAAGGTTCGGCAACATAGTGGTGTGCTTGTGGATCAGGTTAGTTTGTTTGAAACCTCAATACTGCTAACTTTTTCACTATATATGTCATTACTTATCATTAGTTCTCTTGAAGGCCCAACTTGTATCAAACGAACTGATCCGGGTTGCCATACTTTGGCATGAGATGTGGCATGAGGCTTTGGAGGAAGCTAGTCGTTTGTTCTTTGGTGAACATAACATTGAAGGGATGCTGAAAGCATTGGAGCCTTTGCATGAAATGCTAGAGGAAGGTGCTATGAATGAAAATACCACCATAAAGGAAAGAGCATTCATTGAGGTATTCCCCCAAAATTCTAAGTTAATAGATATAATGGTTAAGGTTCTGTGTTGACTGTGGATTCTATTTTCAATCTCATTAGGTATTGTGTACCAATGGTATTTCTGTTCTTTCCTATGGAAGTAAACTACCTTTTGTGGAACTCCAATTCAGGAATTCTGTATTTTCTAAAATTTTTGGTCCAATCTTTCATTTAAGGATCCTGTTGCTGTGTGTTGACCAATTCCATTTATCTTCCCTTTGCAGGCATATCGACATGAACTGTTGGAGGCTTGGGAATGTTGCATGAAGTACAAGAGAACTGTGAAAGAGGCCGAACTCACTCAGGTTCGAAACTAAAATTCCAAATTCCTTGATTGAGTTTTGGTTTATTGATGAGTAACCTGTTCTTGTCTGCTTCACTTCATGTTATGTGCATGGTGGTGACTAATCCACATTCATACACTTTGCTTGCTACTTGTCCAGCATAACCAACTTCGCATAATTGCATGTATGATCATCTCTTCTTCTGATGATGGTTTGCCCTACATTAGATGCATTTTTTACTGCAAAAACCCAATCCCATTTCATATATTCTATTCATACTTCATGCTCTCGAATCCACCAGTCTCAATCTGTGACACACAGTAACATAATTTATAGTTGCAAGATCCTTGTTCTCTTCCACTGTATCTGCACTAGTTATTGTTTCTTATAAGATTGGTTTTAAAAGGTCCTTTGTTGACCTTAATACTCCTGTGAAATGGATATTGCTGGCTAAACTATATAGCATTTTATTGTCTGATAAATCAAATTATGTAATGTTTTACTTATGCTTAATTTGTTACTGACTGAATTAAGTATGCAAAGATTCGTTTTTCATTTGCAAAATACTAATATACTACAAGGCTTGTATGTCCTGTTTCACAAATTTGTCATGCAATATGACAAAGGCTTTAATAGTCAAAATTGAGCAAGCTATTTTATAATACTTTTCCCAGCTACCCTGAGTAGTATTATAGGATTGAAGAATGTATTTTGCATCATTAATTAACTTTGGTAATTAAATGATATGCTTGACACTTATATAGGGTTGTGAAATCTTGAATTATATATGTGTGAATGCATTCTCAAGCCAATAGTTAATGATGTGGATTATTGTCGCTATCAGGCATGGGATTTATATTATCATGTTTTTCGGCGGATAGACAAACAGCTTCAAGGCCTAACTACCCTTGATTTGCAGGTAAGAAAAATTTACTTATAGTTGGATTCTAGTCTTATTATTAACTGGGGCTAACTTTAATATGGTTTTGCAACCGTAGTCGGTTTCCCCAGAGTTATTAGAATGCCGTAATTTGGAGCTTGCTGTCCCTGGGACATATCGTGCGGGTAAAGTCCATTTTAATGCATGACAGGATTCTTCAATTTTATACATCTGGTTTCCTAACTGAATGTTGACTTTTTCTTCACGCTTTCAGATTCACCTGTGGTGACAATTGCTTCCTTTGCACCTCAGCTTGATATAATTACATCTAAACAGCGTCCTAGGAAATTGACAATTCATGGGAGTGATGGTGAAGATTATACCTTCTTGCTGAAGGGACATGAAGATCTTCGCCAAGATGAGCGTGTCATGCAGGTAACTTCTCTTTCAGTTACTATACTAGTGAATGAAGTTATTCAGTTATCACAGACGGGTCTTAATTGCATGTCTTCTGAAGTTTTTGGTGAACTGGAAAAGCTATTTATTAACATGAACTGTTTTGCTGGACCTTTACACTGCAAAGGAGTTAAATTTCTTTGCATTTACATTTTGATCAGCTTTTTGGTCTGGTAAATACTCTGCTGGAGAATTCAAGAAAAACTGCTGAGAAGGATCTGTCCATACACCGATATTCTGTCATTCCACTCTCTCCAAACAGTGGACTAATTGAATGGGTTCCACATTGTGATACCTTGCACCAACTCATTAAAGAATACAGGGAAGTCAGAAAGGTATATCAGGATTTACAGTTTGGTGGCTTGGACAATTTGTTTTGGTGTGTGTACAAGTGTATATTGCATGCTATTATTTTTAGACATATGCAATTGATTTTTCATTTATATATTCATAATTGCAGATAACACTAAATCAGGAGCACAAATATATGCTCAGTTTTGCACCAGATTATGATCATTTGCCTCTTATAGCCAAAGTGGAAGTATTTAAGTATGCTTTGGACAATACTGAAGGAAATGACTTGGCTAGGGTATAGACAATGACTAGTCTCTTTATATACGTCTTTTCTTGGCCAGCAAGCACATTGATGTTACTGAAGTCTTGCTTCTGCTAGGTTCTTTGGCTGAAAAGTCGCACTTCAGAGGTTTGGTTGGAGAGGAGAACAAATTATACAAGAAGTTTAGCAGTAATGAGTATGGTATGTGTTTACCTTGTATTATCCAGTATATTTTTCTTACTATGCAATTTGTCTTTTCTTGGCTCTATGCTCATCACTACATTACTTTTTGAACTGCGTTGCTCAAGTGTCTATTGCTTCTGTTCAGGTTGGTTACCTCCTTGGTTTAGGTGATCGACACCCGAGCAACCTTATGTTGAACCGCTACAGGTAGGACGTTTGGGAGTAAGATACGGAATTGATTAGTACTTGGAATCTTTCCTTACCTGTATTATGTTTTGCAGTGGGAAGATATTGCACATTGATTTTGGAGATTGCTTTGAGGCATCAATGAACAGAGAGAAATTCCCGGAGAAGGTCTGTTGTAAAATGAATGCTTCATTGCATAATACTTCTTGTCCTTTACAATTTTCAGTTGAGGATAATGTTGAAATCTGATGTATTAGGTTCCCTTTCGCCTGACAAGAATGCTTGTGAAGGCCATGGAGGTTAGTGGTATAGAGGGAAATTTCAGATCAACTTGTGAAAATGTGATGCAAGTTCTTCGAACTAACAAGGATAGTGTCATGGCTATGATGGAGGTATGGAATCAAATGTCCCACATGTTTTTTGTTCTTCGAGTTTCATCACTAAAACTCAGGATAAGTCACCAGCAACTGTAACGATCCCATATTTACGGCACAATGCAGTGGGACTTGCAATAAGCATACATGTTTAGAATTTCCAATATTATAACTAAGCTTTGTGGATGATAGTTGAAAATACATGCCACCATCAGCCAAATAGATGTGGCCCACGAAAGAATGGCTTGTGGTTGATGTTGTTTTCATTGCCAGTGATTAAAAGTTGAGTACAAATGTGATATTTTGGTTTAACCCATTTCAGGCCTTTGTTCACGATCCTCTCATTAACTGGCGTCTTTTCAACTTCAACGAAGTCCCACAAATGTCGATGTTTGGTAATAGTCATGTTCCTGCTGTTGTGAATACTGAAGAATTGGGTCCAAGCAGAGATCTTGCTCATCCTCAGCGAGGTGCTCGTGAAAGAGAACTTCTGCAGGTTCGGCAATATTTCAATCTTCTTTTGTCTTGGAATGGTGTGCATTTTGCTCATAGTTTCATTGAAATATGCAGGCTGTTAATCAGCTTGGCGATGCCAACGAAGTTTTGAATGAGCGTGCAGTTGTTGTCATGGCTCGAATGAGTAACAAATTGACTGGGCGTGATTTTTCCCCCTCTTCGATGTCTGCCAATCCTGTACAATATGCAATGGAGCATAGCTCCCTAATATCTGGAGATACATGTGAGGTGGACCATGGATTATCTGTTAAATTGCAAGTTCAGAAGTTAATTATCCAAGCCAGATCGCTTGAAAATTTGTGCCAGAATTATGTTGGGTATGGCATTGCAATCTCTATGCTTTTTTTTTTTTTTGCTGCTCATTTTCTTTTCAAACAGGTGTCTCAAGCATACATGGTAAGACGCTGCATTTAGGGATCACATATAAAATAACCCAGTTAAAAGTCCCTGAGATGGGAACTCGGGAGAAGTCTAGTAATATGCAGTCTTATCCTTAACTGATAGAGAGGCTGTTTTCGACTGCATTTAAGGATCACATATGAAGATAGCAAATTGTTTTGTGACATTTTTCATGATTATTCTTCCTTCAAAACTCTCTGTCTATCGTTGTTACTGCGGCCCCTTCCTTCTGTACTTCTTAGTAGTGCTCCTCATCTTGAATAATGTGGTACAGTAGACTTGCTACAGTATATGTGACTGATAAGTTGGTCCTTTGTTTCTCTTTAGTGCCAGCCTATATGGGTCGGTGAAGATTCGAGTGTCTAACTTCCTCTATTTGTATCAGGTGGTGCCCTTTCTGGTGAAACCAAGACAGTTTGTGCCGGGTAAATAACAGTGTACATATCGGAATTGCAGTGATCACGTGGTCACCCTTCTCAGATTGTAGTTTAGTATTTATATGCATTAGTTTTAAGGTTGTAACATGCATTACTATTGTATAGCTGGAGTGTTGTGTGTATATATATATATGTAGATATAGAGGAAACAATCCAGTGGATTTTGGAATGTAATTGTACGAAAGGATCATTTGCGATTTTCCATTGTAAATAATTTCAAATTAATGGTAATTGCCTTTTATTATCATGGATAAAAAGATTTGATTTTAGGAGTTACTTCATTCTGATTGATTCGTTTATAAGCTAGACCTATGATAATTTGAATGAATTGTACCAAAAGTTCCTCGATTTCATAAACGTTTTTATACGGGGGAGTTGCATGATTAAGTAGAAAATGGCGTCCACATAGATACAGATATAGTGGTTAGTGATTACTAAAACAAGCATTTTGTAGCTACCATTGTTTACCACATTATTGTTGTTGATAGACAGTTGGATACTTTGGCATCAAACACTTGGACCAATTGACCCATAACGATTGTTTCCATGTACCTTAGCCAACTAGAAGCTTAGAGATACACGGTCTATACAATGGTAGACTCAATTCTTAACTAATTGTTTGATGGATATGTCTCTTAGGCCAGATACATCTCGAAAACCTCAGATACCTCGAAATATTATTACCAAGTTTTCCCGATAAATATCCTGCAGTTCAAACTCCAAAATAACGATTTCTATTATATTGATTTTTCAGGTTTATATTCTCGTTTGAATTTTACGCAGAGAGCCCAACCCCAAGCAATCTGAGATTGGTATGACTTCGGTGCTATAATGTGATTTATTTGACAAATTCAAATTTTCCTGAGATGGCTTTACCAGTCAAATAGGTTCAAGAGGGTGTTAAGAGATTGCTATCTTAACAATCCAACGATAACTCCTCAAGATACTTTAATGCTAAAGATTTTATTTGGTGGACCCGATTCTTATGAAGAAGAAAGATAGGATGCCTATTACTTTATCAAGTTTAGAAAATCTGAACATTTTCCTATTACAATGGATACAAAGTTGAGAAAATAATTTTCTTGTTTCAATAAAACTGATATCTATTATCGAAGAGGTATTAGAATGAGGACTGTTATCTCTGAGATGGAAGCCTCTTTTCAGAAAGGATTCAAAACCTATGCTGGCAAGAGTAATTTTACCTCTCTAATGATAGCTCCTGCCAAAGGACTTCTTTGGCTGTAGAGAATTTTGGAAAAATGAAGATAGCGAAAGAGGGAAAACAAGATCAAGCCTTGAAGCTCAAAAGTGATTTTGCCACCTTAGAAAGCACACTCAGAATATCTGTCCTGCATTGAAGCTCAAAGGTGATTTTGCCACCTTAGAAGGCACACCGAGAATATCTGTCCTGCATGTTCAAATGACATTCGATTTCTAAAAGGAAAAAATAAAGTTGAGGATTTCGAAGTCAATATTTTTTTACCCCAAATTTGGTGTTACTCCAATCATTCTAGACAAAATTTTTACACCAAATTATTATTAAAGAATATACCACAATAATTTAGTTATTAACTAAATTAATTTATATTTATACAATAATCTATATTTATTTATTTATTAATTAAAAATTAAAACAAAATCATTATTCTTAATTAATTAATATATACTTTATATTAAATTAATATTATTGCAACAACAAATTAATAACATATACAAATATAAACTGATTAAAATTTCTCATTTAACTTCTAATCATTTAATCTCGAGTATGATTGTAATTATAATTTATTTTAGTCTGGTTGTGATTTCAAATATTTTTTTAGTTTTAATTTTTTAAATAAATGGTGTGATTTAAATTTATGTACTTTTTATTTCAAATTTACTTTTTATTCTTAACATATTTTA
>JAOQMP010000210.1:38775216-38794379 GCA_027563575.1 Erythroxylum pedicellare
TTTCTAATCTCTATTTATGCCATTAAACTAATGACTACATTCAAAATTAATCAAAAAATGGAATAATTAACCAAAATCTAAATAAAAAGGTAAATAACAAATCACAAAAATTGGAAAAAAAATTCGGAGTCCAACAATTCCCCCCCCCCCAAAGAATTTCATCCTCAAAATTCTTACCTGAGTCTACCAAAAGGTGTGGATACTTCTCCTTCATTGCTTCCAAAGGCTCCCATGTGGCCTCCTCCGTCGAATGGTACTTCTATAAGACTTTAACCAGCTTCACAATCTTATTTCTCAATACTTTTTTCTTCGAATCTACGCTCTATATTAGTTTTCCTTCATTTGTCAAATCCTCCCTTAACTGAACTTCAAAAGGTTGAACTATATGTGAAGGATCCGATCGGTACTTCCTCAGTATCGATACATGAAAGGCATTGTGTATCTTAGGTAATTCCAATGGCAAAGCTAGCTTATAGGCTAAAGGCCCAATCTTCTCAATGATCTCATATGGGCTTATGTATCTTGGATGGACTAAGCTTGCTCTTCTTACCAAATCTCAAAACCCCTTTCCATGGAGAAGTTCTAAGAAACATTTTATCTCTAACTTCAAATTCCATCTCTTTTCTATGTGTATCCATATAGCTCTTCATTCTGTCTTGAGCTGCTTTAAGTCTCTGTTTTACCAATTTAATCTTATTGACTATAACTTGTGCCAATTCAGGTCCTACAAGTCTCCTTTCACCTTCCTCATCCCAATAAATAGGAGTTTTGCACCTCCTACCATATAAAGCTTCATAAGGTGCCATCTGAATTCCTGAGTGATAGGAATTATTGTAAGCAAACTCAATTAAAGGTAAATGATCATCTCATGCACCTTTGAAGCCTAAAACACAAGCTCTTATCATTACCTCCAATGTCCGTACTGTTCTTTCCGATTGACCATCGGTCTGTGGATAGAAAGCTGTAGTAAAATGTTACTTAGTTCCCGAAGCCTCCTGTAAGCTTTCCCAAAATCTGGAGGTGAACCTGGGATCTCTATCTGAAACTATAGAGCTTGAAATCCCATAAAGCCTGATTATCTCATCTATGTATTTCTTGGTCAAAGCATTCAAAGAATCTTTCTGCTTAATTGGCAAGAAATGTGTGGACTTGGTTAACCTATCCACAATCACCCATATTGCATCATGTTTCCTGCTAGTCTTCGGCAATCCTATCAAGAAATCCATCGTAATATTCTCCTATTTCCATTCTGGAATCGGTAAAGGTTCAAGTTTTCCTGAAGGTGCTTGATGTTCAGCTTTAACTTGTTAACACACTAAGCATCTTTTAGCATATTCTGTAACTTCTTTCCTCATTCCTTTCCACCAAAAATGCTCTTTTAAATCTCTATACATTCTCGTACTTCCATTGTGTGCCTCACCTAGAATCTCTCCTTTCAATTCCCATATATCTGGAATACACAGTCGATTACCTACCACCATCAATCCATCTTCTCTAATCCCTATTCCGAAAGGTTTTCCACTTCTAATCTCTTCTCTAAGCCTGCTAAAATATTCATCTTGCTCCTGAAACTACTTAATCTTCTTATTCAATACTGGCCTCACTCTAAAATTAGCCAACACACAGTCAAGCTCGACTTGCCTCAATGTCACATTAAGTCTGGCTAATTTCTTCAGCAAAGGAAGGTACACTGTCTCCACATGTGCCATAGTGGACTTCCTACTTAGTGCATCTGTTAGTGCATTAACTTTCCCTGGGTGGTAATCTATCATTAAGTCATAATCCTTTAATAGTTCTAACCATCTTCTTTGTCTCAAGTTCAACTCCTTTTAGCTCATCAAATACTTAAGACTCTTGTGGTCTGTAAACACCTTAGTAGTGACTCCATACAAGTAATGTCTCTAAATTTCAATGCAAAAATTATGGCAGCCAACTCCAAATCATGCATAGGATAGTTCATCTCTTAAGGCTTTAATTGCCTAGAAGCATAAGCAATCACCGTATCTCCCTAAATCAACACGCAACCTAATCCCTTCCTCGAGGCATCACTATACACTATGTATCCATCATTACCCGAAGGTAAAATCAAAATCGGTGCACTCGTCAATTTGTACTTAAGCTCCTCAAATCTCTTCTGACATTCATCTTTCCACACAAATTTCTGATTTTTCCTTGTCAATTTGGAAATGGAGCTGTTATCATGGAAAAACCCCTCCACAAACCTTCTGTAATACCCAGCTAAACTCATGAAACTTCTTACTTTATCTACATTCTTAGGTGCTTCCCATTTCAAAACCGCTTCAATCTTCCTCGGATCCGCATGTACTCCTTGTTCTGAAATTACATGTCCAAGGAATGTCACTTCTTTCAGTCAAAATTCACATTTATCAAATTTGGCATACAACTCATTCTTCCTCAATGTCTCTAAAGAAATGCTCAAATGTCCCTCATGCTCCCTATCACTCTTAGAATATACCAAAATATCATCAATAAAGACAATGATAAATTGGTCTAAGAAAGGCCTAAAGACTCTTTCATCAAATCCATGAAAGCTACAGGTGCATTTGTCAACCCAAAAGGCATGACCAGAACTCATAGTGGCCATACCGTGTTCTAAAAGTAGTCTTTGACACATTAGTCTCCTTTATCCTCAACTGATGGTAACTTGATCTCAAATCTATCTTAGAAAAGACCCTTGCCCCTTACAACTGATCAAACAAATCATCTATGCGTGGGAGTGGATATCTATTCTTGATAGTGATCCGATTTAGCTTCCTATAATCCACACACATTCACAACGATCCATCCTTCTTCTTTATAAAAAGGACCGGAGCTCCCCAAGGTGAAGAGCTAGGCCTAATGTAACCTTTCTCTAACAACTCTTCCAATTGCTCCTTAAGCTCCTTTAATTCTACCGGAGCCATTCTATAAGGTGGGATTGAGATCGGTACAGTACCTGAAAAAAGTTCATTGGGAAATTCAATTTTCCTAAGTGGTGGTAGTCTTGTAATTCCTCAGGAAAGGCATATGGGAATTCCATGACTACATGAATTTCTTCTAACTTCCCTCCATTTGCCTTTGTGTCTACCACATAGGCTAAAAATGCTTCACACCCTTTCCTTATCATTTTCTTTACCACTAAAGCCGAAACAATTCTCGATGAGCTAAATTTTCTATCTCCCATAATTATCACCTTTCTTCTATTATCCAGCTCAAACTCCGCTGTTTTCTGTTTACAATCTATGTTACCCTTACATTTCTCTAAGATGTCTATACCCAAAATCACATCCAATCCTCCCATCTTCAATGGAATCAAATCCACCACTATGAGTCCCCCACCAATATGTATCTCACAATTTCTATAAATTTGACTAATCACAATATAGTGGCCTATTGGAGTACTCACCATCCAAGGGGTATCCAATGAGCTCAAATCTCTACCATACATAATTCTACCCAATGAAACAAAAGAGTGGGTAGAACCCAGGTTAATAAAAACAATCTTATCCTCATCAAATAATTTAATCCTTCCATCAATTTCTAATCTCTATTTATGCCACTAAACTAATGACTACGTTAAAAAATAATCAGAAAATGGAATAATCAACCAAAACCCAAATAAAAAGCCAAATCACAAAAATTGGAATTTTTTTTTTAGGATTTAACAATTAATATAATGACACTAAAAATATCATTGTCTCTAATTTCCTTAAAATTAATAACAATGAGGCACCTAAAAGAGAGTCTAGATGTGTGTGTGTGTGTACATGTGTGTTTGCATGCGTGTACGTGCGCACTTGGGCATGGGTATGTGCATATGCATATGCCTCGTGATATTCTCTTTGTGTGTGTGGAAGCATACATGCATGCATATGTGTGCGTGTGCGTGTGCGTGTGTGTATGTGTGCATGTGTACATGTGTGCGTGTTTATTACATATTATTGGTCCTAATGACACCTAAAAGGAGAGGTGAATTAGGTGTTAGTAAACTTGAAAAATATTCTCATATCAAATGAAATGCAATTGAAAAAAATCAATATATGAAGAAAATATCTTAATATAATTCAATAACTCATTCAACCAATATTTAACGAGTATGGGAAAAAGGAAAGACAAACTAATTTATAGTATAAACAAATATCTCTTGTTTATGTTCACTCTTCAAGACACTAGAATTTTCACTAAGTCTCCTCTTTTAACAAGATGAAGAGAAATATTCTTATAATCTTTTCTCCACGAGTAAATAGTAACTCTTCTTATAATATTTATCTAAGGTGAAAAGTAATCCTCCTCAGAAAAGAATTTCAATTTAAAGGACCTTACTTGATTAGTTTGAAAATCTTAAAGGCTTACTCACTTCAAAATGCAATAATGAACTCTGAAATGGTTTAAAAAATCTTATAAATATGTATATAAGACATTCAAATATTTTTTTCCATGTCTAAACCCATGAAAAGCTATGTATTTATAGGGTTTAGAGGTCAATTAGTCATGACAAACAAGAACTAGTAGTTGCCAATAAAAAGTTTCTATGTATTAGTTAATCATTGTCATATATAGGTTGAAAAATATATTGGCCATTAGAACATTGGCTGATCATTATGATATTTTTCGCCCAATGTAACATATTAGTCAATTAAACCAATGTTACTACAAACTCTCAATACACATTTTGATAATTTTAACCTATATTGATTAACCACTAACCTATATAGGTTGACCAATACATATAAAATCATGATTTAAACATCTCTAAATGCTCCAACTTAATTTTCCTTGTGAAAAAATTTACTTAAATATTTATTTGAATATTCCCCAAATTATTTTTAAGAATCAAAAGGGTTTTATTTAAAATCAAAACTTTAGTTCTTATTGACAATAAAAAAAATTCACGCAATGAGTTAAAATGATGACTTGTTTATGCATGGTGAACTTCTAAAATATCAAAGTGACCAAGTAGGAAGTACAATAAACATTACATGTTCATTTATAACTTTTTTGTGCCTTGTTCTTCCTTGATACTGATTTTGTTTTTTCTTGACTAAGTTGAACTCCAACTTTTCTCTAGTGTATTCATAACATAAAATGTATCTTGATTTCTATATGATCACTATTGCTATCATAAAAAATAAATCAAACATATACAGTTTGTTATATCCAAGGTAGTATGAATAGTTAGCTCCTCCTAAATTCATGCTTCACAAAAGCTCTTAAAAATTAATCTATTTTAGACAAAAATTAACTTATTTTTATAAATATTATAAATATAACGCTAAAATGAATAACTATTTTTACATCTAACTTCAAAACTTCCTTATGATAGCATAAAAATTAAGCATTCTACCTGAATCTAATTTCACTAACTTTCTCTCCCCTTTTTTAAAACTTAAAAATACTCAATCATTTAGAAGTCTACTAAGCTAATATTAAGACACTAAATCGCATGATAAATCAGGCAAACAATAATAAAAAATCAAATTTAAGCATCTATAGAGATTCTTATCAAACGAAATTCCCATTAATCTTACCTACTTATCTCTTAGAAAATGTAAAATATGAATATATCATCCAATTGATGTAATGTATCAAAAAACTCTAACTTAACATCCTTATTTTGCAAGTAATCTCTAATAAAATAATATTTAATTTCTATAAGCTTGGTTCAAGATTGTTGAATGGGGTGTAAGGTAAATGGCACTAATGTTATCTCACTTAATTGCCATCTTTGTGAAGTCCATGCTATAGTCTCTAAGTTAATGTCTAGGTTATATAATTTATATACAATAATTAATAGCCACTACATATTCAACTTTTATGGATGACAAGGTAATTGAATTTTGGCTTTTTACTAAACCATGATAGTAATGTATTGCCTAGAAATTAAAAAGTGTTAAATGTGCTCTTTCTATTTAAAAAACTACTAACATAATCTATATCATGATATTTTAAAACCAGGTGGTTGATTAAAATAAAATTCTTCATGAATAAAATTATTTAAAAATACACTTTTAACATACATTTGAAACAATTGCATGTAATAATCTAATAGTTTGTAATCTAGTAATGGAAGCAAAAATTTCCTTAAAGTTTATGCATTCCTCTTGATTGTATGCTATAGCCACCTATCTAGCTTTATTTCTTAGAAATGTAACTTATTCATTTAATTTGTTTCCAAATACCCACTTGGTACCTACGATTTGGTGGTCTCTAAGTCTAGATAATAAATTCCAAACCTTAATTTTCTTAAATTGGTCTGTTCTTCATTCATAACAATAACAAAGGCTTATTTTAAAAAACTTAAGCTTAATTGAAATAAAAGAAAGAAGAGATATATTTCTAAAACAAGATCTAGTCATTTCTCCCTTTTAATCATCACCTATAATTTGATTTGAAGAATGCTTCTTCTTGAATTTTTATCTCTTGGAAGCCTTTTATCCTTCTTATCTCTCGTACTTGGTATAAAAATTTGCTTTTGTAGGGTATCTCAGTGACCATTCTTGTTTTTTTCAAGGAATAATTTGTCCAAATCCTTATATAAACCTATATCATCTTCTTTAAGACTTTTCTTAAAGGCAAGGTGGATAGTTTAATAAAAGATAACGTAAATGGATTTTTTAATAATAAGTATGTTCTTGTCAATAGATTAACAAAAGAAAACATATATGGATTATTTGATGATAAGTATATTATTGTTAAATAATCTATATGCTTTGCTACTTAAGAAGTAACCTAGAGAAACTTCTTTTCTTACCCACCTACAAAACAAGATAATCAATATGTTTTAGTAACTCAAATGAACTTAGGTCCTTGTTTGTTATTCTCTTTCTTTCAACCTACATTTTCAAGGTTTACTTGATATTCTTTGTTTGAGAAAATAGAATTATGTCTATAGTAGTAAAAAAAAAAGACATATGATGTTATATGAATTTGTTCTATAAAAGTTAGGTCTATAGTTGTTGTTCATAAATGCACTCCTTCAATGATATAATAGTTTTATATTTTCTTAGGATAAAAGTAATGTCTAATATTGTAATATGTATGAGAAATATTTCTTTGGTTATTTAGATTCTTAAAATAAGCTTAAGCATGTTAAGAAATCATGCCTATCGTATGAAAAATTATTTTTATAAGCCGTACTTTGATGATAGTTAACTTTAGGTTTGGATTAGGAACAATACATGAATGCATATGTCTTGTCATTTAGCCTAACATGTGTTTATGAATGTCTAAATAAAGATGCACTATGCTCATATATTATTTTAGGTAAATTCCCTTTATTAAACATATATTTTCCCTCGATAAATGTAGTTTTAGTGTTATGTGCACTCTTATAAGTAGACCCAATCTTGTGACTGTTGTTAGAATCCTTTTAAGTTTTTAGCATGCTCTTTAATTTTTTACTTCACCTTAGTAAATTTAGATAAGGAGTCTTTGATAGCATTGATCTCCCTTTTCAATGCCTCATTCTCAAATTTTAATATGTATTTATAGGTTTTCATAGTCTATAATGCCTATACTCTTAGATGCTTTAACGTCATGAAATTCACTCTTCATCTTTTTATTCTCACTCGTGCATAAATCCAAAAGTTTTTTAGTTTTTTTTTATATTGGAAGATAGTTTCTTCCTTTTAATGTTTATAATTTCTAGACTCTCAAATATTTCATTATAAGCTAATTCAACATCACTATCATAGTTAAAGTTTGAAAGTACCTCATTATAATTATTTTCCATAAAGCAATGTAAGTTACTTCTTCTTTCGATTGTTTGCTTTTATAATAGTCACTTAAGTCATCTTAAGTAGATTCTTTGAGATCCTTCTTCTTCTTGTTGTCCCTATTCTCCTTCTTAGCATTTATTTTATCGACTTGATTAGAATAATCATATATGACTTTAAATATGTGACAAATTTTATCAGTAGTTTCACACATGGATACCCTATTGAATGCATCTATACCAAGTTCATATAATAATATATGAATAGCTTTGCTAGGTCTATTATCTTTTGAATCCCATTTTTTATTAAGTTTCAAAATCTTTTTATCATCTATGAATTTTATAGGAGTGAAAGGTCCATTTGAAACTATTTCTTATAAATCAACACCTTTGTCCATTAAGAAAAATTTTATCCTAGTTTCTGATAGATATAGTTATTACCATCAAGGAAAAGGGTTTTACTAATATTTTGTCCCTATTAGTTGTATAACGATGATGATAAACCTAAGTACTTAGTAAGTAAGAAAGAACTTGACTTGTTCAAGATTTGATTGTGATCGTTTCCCTAAAATTCTGTTTGAATTGCTAATTAATAAACCTGATTTGATACCATTTGTTGGTCCTTAATGACAACCAAAAGACAGGGTTAAATTGAGTGTTGATAAATTTAAAAAACTATCTCTTATCTAATGAGTGTAATTGAATAAAAATCAACATATGATGAAAAATTGCTTAATATAAATTGATAACTTAATAAAACAATAATTTAAGAAGTACAAAAAAGATGAAATTTATTTTGACAAATATGCCTATATCCACTCTCCTAGACACTTCTTGGAATTTTTACTAAGTTCCTTCTTTCAACAAGGCAAACAGGAACTTCTTAAAATAATATTGTTTTTTAAGAGTAAAAAGCAACTCTTCTTTCAATCTTTCTTTAAGGTGAAAAGTAACCACACTCACAAAGAATTTACAACTTGAAAGACCTTACTTGATCACTTTGATAACTTTAAAGGCTTATTTACTTCAAAACGCAACAATAAATGTTTCAAATGCTTTGAAAAGTTGTTAGAAATGGGTATATAAGACATCAAAATATTTTTCTATGTCTAAACCCATGAAAAAAAAAGTATTTATAGGATTTAACTGTTAAACTAGCTATTATAGACAAGAACTAGCTATTTCCATATGATTAATGTTTATACATTAGTCAACTACTGCTATAAAACCCTGAAATTTTTCGTTCATTGAATAAAAATTTTCAGGTTCGGTGAATAGTATTTTCAGATGAATAGTGAATTTTATGGGACCTAATCTCGAAATAATGAAAAATATCCAGAATAAGTATTAGAGTTTAATGATACTGAAACGGATCGAAAATAAGTTGTATAGGATGGATTTCGGGACTTCTGAAAATTTAGGACTAAAATGCTCATTTTGGAAAAACTCATTTGAAAATTTTTAAAGCATCCAATCAATAAGTATTCACCTTAATTAGAGTACTTCACGATCAATTCAATAGTAAGATGGTTGAGGAATATTTTTTGGAATTTAATTCAGTTACTTGATGAATTAAATTCAAGAAAGGCAATTTGGTCTATTTACATGTCATTAAAGGGCAATTTGGTCATATTACATGTTATTAATGGTAACTTGGTCATTTTACATGGTGTTAATGGAAGAATGAGTCATTAGAAGAGAACCAATATGAATGTGAAGTGTGCAATCCATTAAATGACCATTAAAAATAATAAAGCAAGACTTTTGTCTTCATTTGAACATAAACGTAAGAGACTAAACAAAAGGGAGGAAAAAAAAAGAAAAAGGGATATGTGGCCAAGGAGGGAGAAGAAAAGGGCACTACCATTTTTCATGGTTTTGGAGCATAAATTGGAGAGATCTTGATCAAGTGGAGCTACTCACCAAATACTAAGATAATGGAAGATAAATTGGTTAGTTATCCTAACCGAAATTTATAGTTTTGGGGCCTTTTAGTGGGATAGATTTATGTAAGATAAATGATGATTTTTAACTTTCCATGGAGTAGACAATAAGTTTGGAAGCATTTAAGGATGAATATGACAAGAGAAAGAATTATGTTTAGTGAATGTTTGTATTTAGTTCTCGGATCACTTGAACCAAACACCTTGTTTTGACTATAACTTGGCCTATAGACCTCCACATTGTGTGATTTAAATAGGATATAAAACCAAAAAAATAGTACTAAAAGTTCCTAGAAGAGACCCTGACCTAGTTCTGGCTAAATCATATTGTAATTTGATATTAAAAATGGTAATCTGATGATGCCCTTGTGTTGGAGAAGCTTGTGATGTTTTATGCATGTTTCTTGAATTAGATCTTCAAATGGTATGATTTTTGATGAAATGGAAACAAAGACATAGGGGAACAAATGTCTAGAAGACCTCAAGCCTAATTTGAATGTTTTCTATGTGCAAAGTAAGGAACAAATGGAGGTATAGCTTCTAGACATAGTACATATCTGTGACTCATCATACCTCATCATGATATGGTGAATTAAATAGAGTGAGATAGCATTTTGAAGAAATTGATAAGTTAGAATGGGTAAAAATATGATTTTAAATGACTTTTGAGGTTAGAATTGGAAACGAAGAACAATAGGTTAGCTTTCAGTAGTAAACAGAAATATGATTAGCGTACATGTTACGCTATTAAATACTAATCTCGACTTCGATTAAACCGAATTCATTGTGATAATGTCTCATCTTCAAATATGGAAATAAATTCCTAAGCGAAATGCGCTTATGTAGGTAAAGGAAAGGCATATAACACGTGAGTGTGCTTTGCGATAAGTTACTTAATGATGAGTGTATTTTAAACGTATTTTATGAAAATGATTTCTATTATATCATTAAGTGAATATGGATTATGAGTTTTATGTGAATGATGCATTATAATCAAATATTGCTAGTACAATTTTCTGTTTTTAGCAACATATTAATTGAAGTTTGAAAGTTAAATCTTATATGATATGAGCTTATATTGAGATGATGTTATTGGTTGATAAAAAGGAAATAGTTTTTAGCATATAGTATACTAATAGATTTTATACATATTAATATAATGGTGTATAACTATTAACCTAGTACGGGTAAGCGATGTAGAACCAACTCTGTAACTAGTGGTTGACCAATTACGGGTAAGCGATGTAGAACCAACTCCGTAACTACTAATATATAGTTGTTAACCTGGTATAGGTAAGCAATGTAGAACCAGCTCTGTAACTAGTGGTTGACCAGTTACGGGTAAGAGATGCAGAACCAACTCCATAACTACTGATGTATAATGGTTATCCTAGTGCGGGCAAGTGATGTAGAACCAACTCTGTCACTAGTGATTAGCCAGTCGCGGGTAAGCGTTACAGAATCAGCTTCATGACTTTATTCTTAAAGGTACCATATGAAAAAGAGGTTAGTGAAAGGCTATATCGTGTAAGAATTTCATGACATTTTTAATGCCTCCACTATTTATTTGAAAAGCGGTTTAAGAAACTTGATTTCGGGAAGCATATATGTTTTATATTAAATATTGAATTATGCAAATTGAGATGAATTTGTTTTATGGGGGTTTAAATAATTAAATATTATTTGAATAGAAATTCTAGCACTTATTGAGCTCGTTTAGCTCACACTCTCTTTTCTGTTTTTAAATGAAACCTCCCAGGTGCACAATTAAGGGCTTCAGTAGCAGGGACTTTACCTTATGACTAGTTAACTTTGTCACGTGTTGCTGTGTAGGCATCTTTGCCTTGTAAATATTTTTGAGAACATTTGCATCTTTATGAATATGTTTTGGATTATGTTTTGTGTAAATAACACATGTATATGAATGTTTTAAAGTTAAATGCATGAATATGTCTGAGTTTATTTTTAAGATTATTGAAGTGATTGTTGAGATTGCTTATGAATAGACTTAAATTCCAAAATTTGTTGTGAGGATTTTGAGATGATTATAGAAGTGTTTTGAACTTTTGTAGGGCTATTGAAAATTTTGGGTTGGTCAAAATACAACCATTGTGCTATTGAAATTTTTAATAAAAATGTTTTAAAAAAACTCCACTGCTTATATCTTTTTAATGTTAAGTTAAGATTTTCTTTGTCAAAAGGGCAATAGGCTTAGCTCTATGGGAACTTTTCAATTGGATCAGATACCAACTGGAGGGTCACTGTGGGGTGCCGGGAAGGCCACCTAATCATTTTAGGATAGGGTCTGTCATTGTTGGTATCGAAGCCTGACTTTTAAAAATGAGTTGCCTCCTTTTTGGTTTAAGGTTTCTACGTTGTTTTAAAAGTGAGGTGATCAATAAAATGTTGTGATTTACATGCATATGATTTCACAAAGAGAAAGTTTTACACATTTGATTTTTATCGAATACACATCACAATGCACAGACGAGGCCTTGGACGTCCTAAGAGAGCCATTCCAACGGCTCCTGCACCTGAGTCACCTCCAAAACGAGAGGATGACTACATTTTAGAGTTAACAAGTGCTTCCATGAACCAACCACATTCTTAATCATCAAGGTCGGCTGAACTTGTCGGGGTGAGTTTTAATGCGGAACAGATGGTTCAGATTCTCGCTGCAACAATGTGGCAGCCATGTGAAAGTGTGGAAGCTTTTATATGCTCAATTGAGCATGTATGTAAATTAGGTGCCAAGACTTTTGATGGAAGTGGAGATCCTGAGAGTGCACTCATATGGTTAGATCATGACATGAAGATATACGGAGTGGTGGGATGCACATATGAGTAGAGAGTTATGTTCTCTGCCTTCCTCCTCACGGATAAGGCTAAAGATTGGTGGGAAGCCATTAAGAGATGACATTCGAATAGGGTATCTTGGGCAAAATTTCAGAGAGAGTTCAAAGAAAGATTCTACCTATAAAGTTAAAATGATGCAAAGGTAGAGGAGTCCTTCTGTCTAGATTAAGGCTCAACATCAGTGACGAATTATGATAAGAGATTTTCAGAACTCGTCAAAAGTGTTCCATTTATTGCTAATAGTGAAGAGCAAAAGTGTAAGAGGTTTGTTATAGGATTGAGTCTTAGATTACAGATTCACCTATCGTTAGCTTCACAGGCATACTACAGAGAATTAGTTAAAGCTACAATGAAAGTGGAAAGAAATGCAACAACAATCACTCAGAGTTCAAGATCAAAACAAAAGCGCAATGCACTAGTTAGTTCATCCGAAGGTTCGACCAAGAAAAACAAGTTAAGATGGAGTGGTGGTAGGAGGTTTAGTAAGGGCAAATCATCTATCTAGGGATCATTTGGGTCACCCACTAGGCCTAGAGACTCCTATAACATTAGGACCCTAGTGCCACAAAGTGTGCTACTTGTGGAAAATGACATTTGGATGAGTGTCAGATGAATATGACTAGTTGCTTCCATTGTGGTCATGAGGGTCACTTCATCAGAGATTGTTCATAGTTAATCACCGCAGAGAGGTCGATGGCTAGATCTTCAGCACCTCTACAAGCTAAAAGGGGTTATAGACTGGGCAGTTGGTGTTTTCAGACTAGAGGGTCGAGTTTTACTGAATCTAGCAGAGGTTCCAGGGGTAGGAGAGCATCCCTTATAGGATAGGCAGGTAGACCCAGTACACAAGCTCGAGTTTTTGCAGTCACTTAGTAGGAGACTGATGCCACACCAGAGGCAGTCACCAATATGATTACTGTTTTTGATTATGATGTATATGCTTTAGTAGATCTTAGTGCTACATATTATTTTATATCTATGGATTTTTTGTAAAATTGAGTGTTGAGCCTTAGTTATTAGAAACTGGAGTAGTAGTTTCCATTCCAATTGGGAACTTACTCTTTGTTAAAAGAGTGTTCGTAGATAGTAAAATACTAATTGAGGGTAAGGAATTCCCAACAAATCTTATCATATTGGATATTCGAGATTTTGATATTATTCTCAGAATGGATTGTTTATTCACACATCGAGTGGTGGTGGATTGTTTTAAAAAGGAGGTTAGGCTGAGTCGATTTGGGAAACCAGAGGTGATATTTTGTGGGACATAGAAAGTTCTTTCCATTAATATTGTGACTGCTATGGTAGCTAGTAAAATGCTCCATAAAGGATGCTAGGGATATTTGGCTTATATGATTGAACAGAATAATAATAAGGTTCAACTATTCTGACGGTCAGAGAGTTCCCTGACGTGTTTCTGGAGGATCTTCCAAGATTACCCCCAGATAAGGTAGTAGAGTTTAAGATAGATATACCAATAAAAACTCAACTGATTTCAATTACTCCATATAGAATGGCTCCAACGGAGTTAAAGAAAATGAAAATGCAAATGGAGAAGTTGTTAGATAAAGGTTTTGTGAGACCCAGTACTTCTATATGGGGGGTTCCAGTCCTATTTGTGAAAAAGAAGGATGGGAGTTTAAGGTTGTGTACTGGCTATAGACAACTGAACAAAGTGACAGTTTACAACCAATATCTGCTCCTGAGGATTGATGATTTATTCAATCAACTATAGGGATCCAAGGTGTATTCAAAGATTGATCTAAGATTAGATTAAAAGTCCACAATGAGGACGTTCTGAAAATTACCTTTAGGATGAGGTATAGGCATTATGAATTCTTAGTTATGCCCTTTGGATTAACAAATACGCCAACTACTTTTATGGATTTGATGAATAGGGTGTTTCTAGAGTATCTAGATAAGTTTGTAATCATGTTTATTGATGACATATCGGTATACTCAAAAAATTAGGAGGACCATATAAAACACCTTTATATTGTATTACAAACCCTACGAGAGCACCGATTATATGCTAAGTTAAGTAAGTGCCAATTTTGGCTTGACAAGGTTGCTTTCTTAGGTTATGTCATATCAACTGAGATACTTAGTATGGATCCCAAAAAGAATGAAGTTGTTACTAATTGGAGACCTCCCACCACTGTGACAGAAGTTAGGAGCTTTCTTGGGTTCGTAGGCTATTATAAGAAATTCATTGAAGGATTTTCCAAAATAGCAAGCCCACTGAGCAAGTTGACATAAAAAGAGGAGAAGTTTGAGTGGTCAGATGCTTGTCAACGAAGTTTTGATGAATTAAAAAAAAAGGTTGACGATAGCTCCTGTGCTCAAATTACCAACGGGGATAGATGGATTTGTAGTGTATAGTGATGCCTCGAGACAAAGGTTAGGGTGTGTACTCATGCAGAATGATAAGTTTGTAGCCTATGCTTCTAAGCAATTGAAGAAGTATGAACAAAACTACCTCACCTATATCTAGAATTAGCAGTAGTAGTTTTTTCATTGAGAATATGAAGGCATTACTTGTATAATGTTCCCTATAGGATTTTCATAGATCATAAGAGTCTGTAATATTTGTTTACTTGACAGGAATTGAACATAAGGGCAGAGGTGGTGGTTAGAATTAATAAAAGATTATAATTGTATGATAAAGTACCATCCCGGAAAAGCCAATGTAGTGATTAATGCCTTAAGTAGGAGACTTACTAGTTCGATAGAACAATTAAAGATGATATATCTTCCACTTCTAGTAGAAATGAGATCTCCAGAAGTGAGATTAGATATGACAAACTTAGTATCATTAATTGTTACCTTTCACGTTCATCTCATCTTGGTGGATCAGGGATAGAAACATGATCCACAGTTGATGAAATTGAAGACAAAAGTTGAGACTGGGCAGAGAATGGATCTTACCATCAAGGAAGATGGTACAGTGATGAGGGGCAATGATTATGTGTACCGGACGTAGAAGAATTAAAGAAAGAGATCTTAGAGGAAGCTCACTCCTCAACTTATGCTATGCATCTGGATAGCATGAAAATGTACCATACTCTCAAAGAACACTATTAGTCGAGAGGGATGCAGAAGGAAATAACATAATTTGTTTCTAAGTGTCTAAACTATTAGTAGGCAAAAGTAGAAGATCAGATGTAAAATCCCATTACCCATGTTGAGGCTAGAACAATATATATATGAGAGATTATTAAGAGATTAGAAAATGCATTTCATGCTCATGCATTATATGATATGCATATACACGTGAATATTGAATTTTTGCATAAAAAATAATTGTACATGAATTCATTGACAATTTCTGGGTATAATTGTTTATAAATGTGATTATATTGAGAATTGTGGTTTTTATACGTCGAAGAGAGTGTTTTTAGTTATTTAGAATTTGTGGTGAAAATTAAGAAAATTCCTAAATTTTTTGGTATTTTGGACTAGGAAAAATGCTAAGTGGCAAGACAATTGATGAATGGTAGTAAAATTTACTATTAAATGGCAACCAAAAATTTGATAAATGACTATGAGATTTATTAACAAGTGTCAATGAAAATTGGGAGACAATTAGAGTAGAATTGGATTTGAGTGGCCTAGTTAAATGAAAGAACATAGTCTGAATTCATAGGAATTGGACATGTCGCAAGTGACAAGTGTCACTTGCCAAGCCATGTCTTAAGTCCACTAATCTTTAAATTTTAAAGACCATTTTTGTTTGTCTCTCACGATGCTTATAATTTAGAAGACCAAGTAAGTGTTTTATCCTTTCTCTCTCCATCTTCTTTGTGGGATCTTCTTCTTCTTCTCCTTCATTCTCAATTTTCATCACTCATTCTCACCTTACCCACGTTGAACCTTGCTTCCATCTTTCAATTGATATTTCCATCTTATTATTTCTTTCATTTACTATAAGAAAACCCAACCTAATCCAAATTTAGAAGATGAAGATCGTGTGATACTTGGGAGCTAGGGTTGAGTGAGATTTTGAAGATTTTGGAGCTAATCAAGTAAGTAGCTTGTTAATCTTCATGGGTATTATTGAATGAAACTAGAATGATGAGTAAGGTAATGTTGATGATTTGATTAAGTGAGTTTTTAAGTGTGTGTCGTGGATGATGAAAAGCCTAGGTAAATTTCTTGCTCTTGTATATGTTTGATGAGTAATAATTCATATATTGTTATAGAGATGTTTTGAGATTGAATGATCTTCTTCATGGGGTTAGGATGAGTGCAGAAAATCAATAATGAATGGGTAAATGTATATATTCTGTTTTTGGGTAAATGATCAAATATAGATCATGATTTGTCTTGTGAATGTTTTGGAGTTGAGAATGAAGAGGAGATGAAGTAGAAAAGATGTGTTACCTGTAAAATGTAAGAAGTTACAAAAATCTAGAAAATTGGAGGGGGAGAGAGAGAGAACTGGAAAATGCTAGTTGTAACAATTTCACTAATCATGCTTCTGTGTTTTAGCCATAACTTGCTCTGTAATTGTTCAAATGAGATGATTCTTATTTTGAATTAAACTAGAGACATATGAATACATTGTTTATGAGACATTGAATTTAAATTCTGTCTTTAAGAGTCTCAAATTTTGACATCAAATTGGGAACTGGGTGTAGCAAATTGGTAGATAAATGTATATGTTGTGTTCTGTTTTGAGTGTATGAGAATGTATTCTATTTTGAGTCCTTATGAATAAGTAGGGAACATGAATTATGTATGGATGAGGTTGAGTTGAAATTAGGTATTCTTAAAGAAGTTATCCACTTGAGATAATGAATTTTGAATATGAAGTGCTTGATACTTAGGAATAAGATATGTTATGGAAAAAGGATAGGAATTATGAATGATGAGATGTAGTTGAATGTGATTAATCAAATGAGTTGAGATTTGAGAGTTTAATGAAATCAATTTCGTAGTTGAATGGTTAAGAAGTGATATTGCATTAGAAGAGGTGAATTTGGGGAGATTATGAGTGAAAGTGATGTTAGAATGAATGTAGGAACCATTGGAAATGCTTTGGAGGGAGTTTTGTCTCACTATATCCGTTAGATCGACTTTATGTCTGTTAAACGAACCTTCTTGAGTCTAGAAATGCCCCCAGCCTTGTGCATGTCTACTAAACAGACATTAGTTCCATTAAACGGACCTTCACAGGTCTTGAAAACACTCTAGACCCCGTTTATGTTTGTTAGGTGGAGGTGTATGTCGGTTTAACGGACATACACTATACACTTTGGAAATTCACAATTTTGACCCTCTAGATGGAAAAATCTCTCTTCGGGGTCTGAACAAAAGTTGTAGATCTCAAAGTCCTCTTCTAAAATGTCTAAGAATGACATTAATCCAACATCTATAGAAAAAGTTATTCTTTTTGTCCCAAGAGATGTTTGTTTATAAATGATTGACTCATCAATGTTTGTTCAATGAGATATTTAGGCTTGTCAGTGATATTAAATGAGCCTAATTGAAGTAGGATTGAGCTATTAATGTAAAAAAAGTGCATTAGGTGTTAAGGAATGATTCAAAGATATTGATAATGGGTTATGAGACATGTATTAAGGGCATATACCCAGGAATGTCATTAAACATGCATTGTACATATTTCATATACATAAATGTGCATCAATGGATACTTACAATTGTGAAAAATTATGATATGTATATATATTGCATGATATAGAGGAACATATAGAGTGCCATCATCCAAACGTTGCCGGAACTTCGAGGCAATAGCTTCTAGAGAAAACTGTGAGTAACCTAGACGGTCTCACTCAATTAATTGTTTGTTTTATATTCTGTTTGAATTATTGAATGAATGTGATTTGATTGTGTTGATTCTAGACAATGAAGGTTCAAGATTTCTGATTAATGAATGTGATATGGAAGTGTTACTTGTTTATGAATGTGATGGAACAAATGATTTCTCAACTGATTGTTGAATGTCGGACCTTGGGTTTGAATGTGAATGTGCAAGCATGTGATTGATTGAGAATATGATATTTGAAGAATTTCAATACATGAATGCATGTAAGATAAAAGAAGTTGTGACTAGAGTCGCCCGTATAAGAGCTTAAATCTCAAATTGTGATCAGAGCCTCAGGCTTAGTTGTGAATGTACCCAGTATCCACTAAGGGATATTGGACATTATTTGACATGACTCGGTATCCACTAAAGGACATGAACTAGTAAAAAGGCACTCAGTCACAACGATAATAATAAATGAAAGTGAGCCTTACGTGTATTGCATTTATAATTTATGTGTATTTTCTATAAATGAAATGATTAGTATGGTTGTTTTAAAAGTGAAATGAGATATTTTATGCAAAATGCAAAGATGTGAATTATATGTTATGTGTATTGAGGTGTTGCATGAATTGAGTGAACCATTGATGATGGTTACCTCATTGAGTTCGCAAAACGCACCAAATTTGCAACGTTGATTTTCAGGACCAAGAGAGGACTTTAGCTATCGAGAAATGTTATAAGAAGTATAGTCTTCCACTTTTGGTATAACACCCCATTACCAACTAACATATGCACGTGTGTCCATCGGATACATATGTACATGCCTGTCAGAAATGACATGTTAACTATCTCACCTTCACTGTACATAACATGGAATCATGCA
>JAOQMP010000210.1:38802436-38813109 GCA_027563575.1 Erythroxylum pedicellare
ACTCCATCCCCTACATGACATGAAATTTCAGAAACCAATTCCTCCTTTATCTTCAACAGTTGTGATAGAAACTAATAATGGGAGGTTTTTGGATTAACAAACCATATACTCTAACCTTTTAGGACATAATCATAGAGCCATTTTACCTATAGGGTATCATCTCCCTGTAGGATTAACCAGAATTTCTTCATTAATAGGGCTTTATTTAATGATTTAATAGGAATAACTCCAAGGCCTCCCTCCAATTTAGGTTTACAAACATCACTCTATTTTACCTTGGCATATCCTTTATTAGGGAAAACTCCTCCCTATCGAAAATTCCATGTTAACTTTTCGAATTACTTGATCACTTCCCTTGTAAGTACTATATTTGAGGACCAATAGGTATACATGGAGTTAAGCATATAATTTATTAGCTGTAGCCTTCCTCTACAGGATAGGGATCAGTTGGTCTAAGAGGACAGTCTCTTCTGAATTCTTTCAATAAGAGGATAACAGTCACTAAACTGAATCCTTCTAGAGGTGATTGGTAGGCCTAGATAGAATTGGGGAGTTTGTTTTCTTTGCATTCTAGATAAGGAGAGAACTCTTCCTTCCATAAAATATGTACTTTTAAAGAGAACAAAATGGTTTTTGTTAAAGTTAACCATCAATTCAGACATAGAGCTAAATTGATTTAAAGAATCCATAAGGAGCTTGATAGATCCTCATCAGCCTTAAAGAATAGGAAAGATCATTAGCAAAACATAGGTTCACCAAAGAAACTTTATTGCATCGACTGTGATGTTAATATCATGAACCCATACCAATATTATGTTTCAATAGAGAGGTTAGGGCCTCTATGCATAATATGAATATATAAGCAGACATAGGATCCCCTTGTCTAAGTCCCCTTTCCCCTTGAAAAGTTTTTGTAGGAATTTCATTAACCAAGACAGCATAGGAAGGAGTAGAAATATAAGCTTCAATCCAATTCATAAACACCCTGGGGAAACCCATCACTTCAACTAGCCTCAAGATAAATTTTCATTCAACACTGTCAAAAGCCTTCTTAAAATCTATCTTGAAAGCATAATTCTTTAGAGCTTTCTTCCTTGAGTAACTTCTTAGTAGTTCCTGCACTATGGAGATGTTGTCTCCAATTTGTTTGCCTTATAGGAAAGCACTTTGATTATCACTTATCAAAGATCCCAACACCATTTTTAGCCTATTGGCAATAATCTTTACAATAACTTTATATAAGAAATTAGAGCAAGCTATAGGCCTGTATTCCTCTTAAGATGATAGATTACTCAGTTTAGAAACTAAGCAAAGATAGGTTTTATTGATTTCCTTTAGCAGAGTTCCTGAAGAGGACTCCTTAATAACTATTTTTACCATCGACCCAATCTCTGGCCAAGCTTTCTAAAAATAGAACCCATTGAAACCATCTGAGCCTAGAGCCTTTTTAGGATTAATTTGGAAGATAGCCCTCTCTATTTATGAATCTTCAATAGTTTTGATTAATAGAGCCTTTTCTTCTTTGGATAATTTATTATGGATGACAGATTCCAATAGATGAGTGTCCATTCTTGTGTTTCAAGAAATATAGAAATCTTTGAAAAACCTCTCTACTTCTTTCAATAGGTTCTCCTGTTCACCAATCTTGCTCCCATCTGCCATGGTAATTTCCTTAGTAATGTTATTATTCTCCCAGGCCATGATTGAGTTAAAGAAAAATTTAGAATTTTTTCTCCTTCTTTGAGCCATTTAAACCTTACCCTTTGCTCTATAAGACTAGCATTATTATTAAGGGCTTGCAAATAGTCTAATAGAGTAGATTTCTCCTTAGACAAAAGGGAACAATCCCTAGGATTGTAGGAAAGACAATGCTGAATTTGGGATAAATTGTCCCGAGCTACTGTAATGGCTTGGAAAGTGTTCTCTCATATATGCCTCTTTAGTGACTTTAATCCTTCTTTAATTAGTTTCATCTTCTGCACACATTTGAATTGGAGAGTTCCATTAACACTAGAGTTCCATATAATTGTTGAATCTAAAAGGATGGCTACGCTTCACCTTTAGGAACAAATCCTCCACCAACATTGGTGTATGATCTGAAAATCTGGGGTCCAAGAAAGAGGCCTTGCTTTTAGGGAATTTTTGTAACCATTCCTGATTAAGCATAACTCGTTCTAACCTTTCCTTAGAGACCATTCATTAGCTTGCTTATTACTCAAAGAGAAGAAATGGCCAGTCGCCTTAAGATATAGAACTCCTAGTTGATCAGCACATTCCTTAAAATCAGCAGAGAAATTCCTTAAGTAAAAATGCCCCTTTGCTTTCATTCTATAGAGAGTAGAGTTGAAATCACCCAATATGAGCCAAGGGCCTACCACTCTTCTTTGAAAACTCTTCTAAACTCTCCCAAAGAACCTTCCTCTAAAAACCACGTTTTATATCATAACCTACCAAGACATAAATAACTTTATTCTGCTCCACAAACTTCCACTTCATGTGCATGACCTGCATCTCCATTTCCAACACCTCAATATCCACTATTCGAGGATCAAACCTAACAATAATTCTCCCATAAGCATGAGCTTGATGATTAGAGAGAAACTGCCACTTGTTACCTAACTTATTAAGAAACTTGAGATTCTCCAGTCTAATCTTTGTTACAAAAATAGCAAAAGCTGAAAAATTTTCTTTAGTCAAAAAATCCTTTAGGGATAAAAGCTTTTTGAGCCAATTCAAGCCCCTAATATTCCAAATTGAAATCATAAAGAAATGGTGTTAGAGCTTTGGCCTTTGCTCCTAGTACCTTTCCTCCGTTTAACACTAGTAAATTGTTCAGCCACCTCCTTTCCTTCAGCATTGCTCGATGTAGAAGAGGAGGAGGTTGCCTCCAAATCATCACCTTTTTCCCCCTTAAGCATAGTTGGTTTGTTTTCCTTAGAATCTTCTTTAAATGAGCATGTCTCCATAGTCTGTCTATTCTGAATGTCCCCTTCTAAAACTGGGATAGCTTAATCAACTATGTTTCAGCTCATCACCTCCAGTCTTATCCACCTTGTTTTGTTCACTTACGACTGATTCTACTTGAGACATATTTTGATATAAAACCTACTTAACTTTCCCGTCTTTCTCATCTTGATCTAAACCCATTAGTTCCATATAACTTCCATTCTTGAAAATTTTCCCTGTTGCATCCACCTCTTATCTTGTAGCTTCAAAGAAGACTTCCATTGGTAATCCATTATAGCAATATCCTTATACAAAGTACCATTCAACCCTAACCTCATAATAGGAATTTGTTCAGGTAGATCCCTAGAGATATCCATTGTAATACATAGCCTTGCATAACCTAATCTCTTTCTATTTGTTGTATTTTCATTCATACAAATAGGATGACCAAAATAACTTGCAATCATACTGAAGCCTTTAGTGGTCAAGTAGATTGACCCACAGGGGAACTAGCTTAAGCTTTTCTATTTCCGATTGGAACCTTGGCTGCTAGCTTTGGAGAAACAATGGAAGGTTCATCACATGCCAAGGTCCTTCTTCCACGACTTTAAGGGCATGAACCTTAGAGAAGAAGGTAAATAAAACTAGTTTTTTTTTAACTAATAGTACCTCTAATAGGCCTTTGTTTTTCCATATCGTGCTTGCCTATTTTTGCAGCATCTGAATGGGAGTCTTTTCTCTAAAAAAAATCCCCATCAGTAAAGCCTCCCATGATCGAGCTCCTTCCTACAAAACTTCTAGATCTAGCGCAACAATGACATGGTCATACTCTTACTTGGGTAAGTAGTAATGGAGTGTTGTGTCTCCTTCCTACAAAACTTCCAGATTTGACGCAACAATGACACGGCCATGCTCTTCCTTAGGTGGGGAGTAATGGAGTGTTGTGTCTCCTTCCACTCCTATTATATGTTTCCAACTCTTCTTAGGATTTGAGGAAGAGGGACCCTTATCTGGTGGCTTGGTGACATCAAGGTATGAAAGGGTAAGGTGAGTGAGGCTAGTAAGGGAAAATCCGATTGGGAGTCTGCAAAAATAGCAGGAGGTTCAGGAATAGCCATAGGTGATAGAATTAGGGGAAAGGAAAGCTGCACAGCAATAGGGAGAGGGTTTCAAAAAGTTGTTGCCAAAGAGAGAAAATAGTCAAAGTAGTCTGCTAGGAAAGACAAAATTGGCCCTAACAACTAATGGAAAGGATCCGAGAGAGAGAGGAAAGGATATTTTGGTTACGGAGAGGAAGGAGAAGCAGTTGTTTGTGAAGATGATAAAACTAATGGTTTGCGCTTGAAAGGAAGAGGGAAATGAAAGCAAGGAGCTAGTCAAAAGATTGAAAAAGGTGCTGAGAGTTGGAACAAAAGCAAGGGATTGTTGGTTACAGGGAAGGAGAAGAAGAAACTAAAATTCAGAGGGCTAGGGTTTGAGGGATTAGAGACAAATTATTAGATCCCAAATTCGTTGTATGATTGTATGATAAAAGGAATGAATTATACAAAAAAATCATAGACAGAAAATTTAGTCAAATTTACTTTGACATTCTTAAATATTTTGGTGGTTATGATGCGTTATTAGCCACTAATCTTGATAGATAAATCTAAACTATTTAATTAGAGAATTAAACATAAATTAATGACGTTTGATTTATCAATCTTGAATATGATTTAAGATTATGATTTATATTCATTGCCAACATAATTGAGAATCTATGGGTCAAACACAAAGAATAGGGTGAAGAAAGAAAATATGTTTTTAATCAAATTGGACTTAATTATAAAGTTTAAGAAACTTTATGATTAAAGAAGAGATATTTAACAAATAAGAATTAACATCAGATATTGAATTTTATTTAGGCACAATTAGTATTTAACTAAAATTAAATAAAGTTCAAATGAAATTAGAAGTTTATTTAAATTAAATTAATAAAATATCTAAAATATATTATAAATACTTCAGTTTCAAGAAAGCTAACACTTCTTATCTACCCTTCTTAATAATATTTATAGAGTTCTCTCAACATAGTTGACTGTACATTTATGTAGTTATGGTAGTTGAAATATGTCAATTTTAGAAACGATTTTAGGAGACAGTAAGAAAATGATTAAGTTTTGAAACAAAATACAAATTATTATTCATGCTTTATTATATTTTATATATTAATCATATTATATAATTTTAAGTGATTTTAACTTTTGAAAAATTAAATAAACATGCTTTTTATTTGTTCCACTGCACTTAAGATGAGATCCTGCTCTGATTTCTCAACACTTTATTCTTGTATCTCTTTACTACATTTGTGAATTTTTAACATTCTCCTTCCTAAGTGGATCCATTGAACTAGACTAACTCCCTTCAATTTATAGCTAATACAAAGACATTTGAGTTACTCTATAAATCACTATGCATGTGACCCAAACTCGTTAATTTCTGTTCTTCGACCTTTGCAGATCTAACTTTGCTCGTAATGTAAGAAACTGGGGCAGAATTAGGACAATCAGTAGTTGAATGGAATCATGGAGCTGTGTGGAAAATCACTAACCAGCTTCTATCCCACTAAACTCAGGGTTCTATTGCAAGAACATACAGGTGAAGAAATATGCAACTATGCTGTTGAAATGGGTGATTTTAGTTTTCTTTTAGTAATCTGAAAAAAAAAGATAAATAAAAATGACTCATTATAGATGGCATCTCATATTATCCCTTTTCCGCTTTTTTTGGCATGTGATAGGATATATCTCCTTGGAATAAGCTTTAAGTTAATATTATTTTCTGTTTCCAATTGATGTAGTCTCTCTACAGCTAATAACAATGTGTAAAGAATTGCGGAGTATAATGTAATGAACTTGTAAACCAGAAGATGAATGAGAATTGGAACAAAAGTCTACTTCTTTCATTACATTCAGAAAATATATAGCTAGAGTGTTCAGATACATCAACTTGAAATCCAAAAAAATACATTGATTGTTAAAGTGGACAGACATACTAGTTTAGCAACTAATACAAGTAAACCATGCCTACTTCATTACAACTCAACTCAAACTTTACAATAACACTAAATCAAATTACACTCTAACACTCCTCCTTGATGCAAGTGCTGTTGAAAACTCCAAGTTTTTCCCTGAGATACTCAAATCGAAGTTTCTACAAAGACTTGGTGAAGATGTCTACTAATTGTTCTTGTGAAGAACAATGCTGTAGCTTTACTTGGTTCTCCTTCTCAGCTTCCCGAATGGCATGATATTTGATCTTAATATGCTTGGTTTTCCCATGAAAGACCGGATTTTTCACCATAGCCACTGCAGACTTATTATCACAAAAGATTTTTATTGCCTTCTTCAACTTGAAATTTAAATCAAGCAAAACTTTCCTTAACCACAAACATTGTTTTACAGCAGAAGAGGTAGCAATATATTCGACTTTAGCTATAAATTGAGCAATTGAACCTTGCTTCTTCAAGCTCCAACAAATCATAGCTGATCCAAGAGAAAAAATATTACGTTGAAGTGCTTTTCATGTCTGTTAGTGATCTAGCCCAATCACTATCAGTGAATCCAATCAAATTCACACAATCAATCGGTTTATAATGCAATCCATAATCAAGGGTACCATGCAAGTACCTCAGAACCCTTTTGACAGCCTTAAAATGAAGTTCAAAAGGTGAATTCATAAATATAGACAGCAGACTTGTGATGAATATAATGTTAGGTCTAGTGACTGACAAATAGAGCAAGGAACTAACTGCACTTCTGTATAAGGTTGCATCAGTTGGTCCAGATCCATCATCAATGATTAGCTTTGTTCCATGAACTCCTAGAGTGCTTACTGATCTGCATTTTCCCAAGTAGAATTTGTTTATTAGTCCACGAGCATATTTGCCCTGAGAAATGAAAATTCCATGTCTGCCTTGCCTAACTTCCATTCCTAGAAAATAAGACATCATTCCTAAGTCATTCATCTCAAAGACTTATTCCATTTTTGACTTAAACTCCATTATAGCCTTCAGATTGCTTCCAGTTATTAGAAGATCATCAACATACACCGAAACCACCAAAGTATCAGTTTCAGAATATTTAACATATAATGTAACTTCATTACAACTTTTCTGAAAACCAAAATTTAGAAGGTATTCATCAATTCTTGCATACCATGCCCTAGGAGTTGCTTGAGTCCATACAAGGCCTTTTTCAACAAATATACATTATCAGGATCTTTTTCAAATCCTTCAGGTTGCTCTATAAAGATTTCTTCTTTAAATATGCCATTTAGGAAGGTAGACTTAACATCTAGCTGAAAAACTTGCCACTTGAGATGTGCAGCAATCGAGAGAAGCATTCTAATAGTATCAAACCTTGCTACTAGAGCAAAGGTTTCATTGAAATCTATGCCTTACTTCTGTGCAAATCCCTTGAATACTAATCATGCCTTAAACTTTTTGATGGTCTCATCCAGATTGAGCTTCACTTTAAAGATCCACTTCAGACCTATGACCTCCTTATCAACAGGTTTTGACACTAAGGTCCAAGTGTCATTTCTGTTGATCATTCGAAGCTCCTCCTCCATTGCAGCTCTCCAATTTTCATAATTCAAGGCTTCATTGATGTTAGCAGGCTCGTGCGGTGCAACATTACATCTAGTATAAATATCATCTAGAGTTCTTGTCCCTCTAATAGCAACTTCATCTTCAAAATCATCATCAACATCATTTTACTGTTCTTTTACACCTTCATCAAGTGCAACTTGAGAAGAGGATGTAACAGACTATTTTTTCTAGTCCCACACATTTGCTTCATCAAATTTCACACTCCTGCCCACATAGACTCGATTTGTGAGAAGATTTAAAATTCGATACCCTTTAGAGGTACTACTGTAGCCAACAAGAATTCCAAGTTCAGCAAGTTGATCAAGTTTGTCCCTCTTTACTTCTGGAACATGAGAATAGCTTATACAGCCAAAGATTCTTAGATGAGCAATAAATGGTTTAGTTCTAAACCATGCTTCAAATGGTGTTTTTCCTTGAACAACTTTGGATGGAAGCCTATTTTGCAAGTAAACAACAGTGTTAACTGCTTCATCCCACAGAGTTTTGGGTAGACTCTCCTCCAATAACAAGCATCGAGTCATATTCATAATGGTTCGATTTTTCCTTTCACAAACAACATTTTGCTGAGGAGAATAGTTGACAGTCAATTGATGAAGAATTCCAGTAGCTTGAAGGAATTCCTTGAAGGCATGTGATGTATATTTAGTGCCATTATCAGACCTCAAGGTCTTGATGGACAAACCACACTAATTTTCAACTAATGCTTTGAATTTTGTAAAACATCTTAGCACTTCACTTTTCTGTTTCTAAAAATAAACCCAACAATACCTTGAGAAATCATCTATGAATAGAAGAAAGTACCTGCTGGAGTTAATTGTGGCAATACTCGTTGGGCCACACACTTTCGAATGCACTAGCTGCAATTTATCAGTTGCTCGTGAAGCTTGATTCACAGGAAAAGGAGACTTGCTCAACTTTCCCATTTGACAGATTCTACACTCCAGAAAAGTCATTTATAGAATTCAGATCATATACAAGTTCTAAATCCTGCAACTTCTTTAATGAATTAAAGTTGGTGTGTCCAAGTCTTTTGTGCCATAGACAATTATTGTCTTCAACACATACATGTACAGTAGCTGTTGCATTTGACCATTCAATAGGAAATTTTCTCCTTTTCATTTTAACAGACAGAATTTCTATTCCAAATGAGTCTCTAATAGTGCACATTTTATTTTCAAACGATAGCTTGTAATCCTTCTCAAGTAATTGACCAACACTCAGCAAATTCATATATATTTCAGGTACATATAAAACATCTGCTATATTTCTTGATCCAGAAGGAGTTTGGACAAGATGTACCTTTTCCTTTTGCATTTACTAATCTACCATCTCCAAGCTTCACTTTGTAAGCAAATCTTTGATCCAAGTCCTTGAAAATAGTTAGCTCAGCTGTCACATGTCTCTTCCATAGCATCAAATAGCTCTTCTTCGTGCTCCTTTGTACTTTCAAGAACTTAAGTAGGTTGAGCACGTGCTTGCTTCTTTTGGTGTGACTTGTAGACCTTCTCCATGTGACCAAACTTTTTGCAAGCTTTGCATTGAACATTTGGTCTAAACCAATAGAAATCTACTGTATGGTTCGTCTTTTGACAGTGAGGATAGGGAGGAAACTTATCTTTTTTGAACCTTCCTCTATTATTTTGTTCACTCTTATCCTTTCCCTTTCTACTATGTGAAATTTTTTTGGGACCAAATGACTTGACTTCTGATTAGCTACATATGCTCCTTCATTTTGACTCTCCTTCATTTTGACAAAGAGGAAATTTTAGATTCAAACCTCTCAGGAAGTGTTACCATGACCTGCTCCATAATTCTCTTTTCTTCAACTTGTTCCCCCAGCAGCCTTATCTCATTAACAGTCTTCATGATTTTGTCAACATAACCCTTGATTTTATCGGATTCCTTTATACAATGCATCTCAAATTCTTTCCTTAAATTGAGTATTTGCGTCTTCCCTATTTTATCACTACCTTGAAACTCTTGCTTCAATCTTTCCCAAGCCTCTGTGGCAGATTCACATTCTATGATTCTTGTAAAAATCAGATCATCCATAGCTGAGTGAATGCATGAAATTTCTTAGTAGTTTCTTCAGCGTGATGTTTGATTTAGTTTACTGTGGGATTGGTGGGAAGAGGATTCACTTCCTTACCATCAGTATAATCCCAAAGATTAAATAATCTCAGGTATATCTTCATCTTCACAACCCAAATTTAGTAGTTTTGGCCATTAAAAACTGGAGGTGTGGTGTCTGAAGGTGTGGAAGTCATTGGTTAAGATTTTTTTGAGAAAGCTGATGAGAGTATATGTTTTTCTGGTTGTTTTGAATCACAGGTCCCTTACAAGATCAAGAATGCTCTGATACTATGTAAAGAATTGTAGAGGATAATGTAATGAACTTGTAAGCCAGAAGATGAATGAGAATTGGAACAAAAGTCTACTTCTTTCATTGCATTCAGAAAATATATAGCTAGAGTGTTCAGATACATTAACTTGAAATTCAAAAATATATAATAACTATTGAAGTAGACAGACATACTAGTTTAGCAAATAATACAAGTAAACCATACCTACTTCATTGCAACTCAACTCAAACTTTACAACAGCACTAAATCAAGTTACACTATAACACAATGGCTCAACACAAAATATGATCTAGCTACTCTTCTATCACGTAACCGTCCAAAGCCTCCAAGTTCTGCTTATATTGATGGCAAGCGTCCAAATGGCAATCGGGTCATATGGAAGCAAACATTTCAAGAAGCATTAATCTTGTTAAAAGGGATGGAAATTATGTCTTAACGGTCTCAAACTTACAACAAACTTGTGCACCATCAACCGTATTCCAGTCAATCCAGGTGACAAACATTGATTAAGTGGCCGGCCGACCTTAAGTCCTTCAAATGGTGTTCCAAGTCTCTATTGTAACTATTAAGAGAAGGTAACACAGCTGTGAAAACTTGCATTATATACACATCTTGGGATGTCGATTTCAACCTGATTTATGTCTCTACTGCCATAAGTAAACATCCTTTATCCTTGTTGAGAATTGAGCTTCTTTTCATGCTATCATAGTTGC
>JAOQMP010000210.1:38813209-38829329 GCA_027563575.1 Erythroxylum pedicellare
TATCCATGAGTGCAGAATCCAAGTTGAACAATTTTCTTTTGGTAATTAATTTTTGTCATACCAAAAGCCTTGTAACTTTTTTTGCTTATTGAAGGAACTAGAGACGAGTAATACACAACGATTTCTCCTTGATTTGGGAAATTAATCAATGTTAGTCTACTCAAATAAACTTAATCCCAAAACTCTAATTAAATCTGAACTATTTAATTAGAGAATTAATCATAAATTAATGGAGTCTGATTTATCAATCTTGAATATGATTTAAGATTATAATATATATTCATTGCCAACATAGTTGACTCTATGGGTCAAACACAAAGAATAGGTTGAAGAAAGAAAATATGTTTTTAATCAAATTGGACTTAATTATAAAGTTTAAGAAACTTTATGATTAAAGATGACCTATTTAACAAATAATGATCAATATAAGATATTGAATTTTATTTGAACACAATTAATATTGAACTAAAATTAAATAAATTTCAGATGAAATTAGAAGTTTATTTAAATTAAATTAATAAAATATCTAAAACATATTATAAATACTTCGGTTTCAAGAAAGCTAATACTTCTTATCTACCCTTCTTAATAATATTTGTAGAGTTCTCTCAACATATGTAGTTATGGTAGTTGAGTTAAGTCAACTTTAGAAACGATTTTAGAAGATAGCAAAAAAATGATTAAGTTTTGAAACAAAATACAAATTATTATTGATGCTTTATTATATTTTATATATTAATCATATTATATAATTTTAAGTGATGTTAACTTTTGAAAAATTAAACAAAAATGTTTTTTATTTGCTCCACTGCACTCAAGATGAGATCTTGCTCTGATTTCTCAACACTTTATTCTTGTTTACCTTTACTACATTTGTGAATTTTTAACATTCTCCTTCCCAAAGTGGATCCATTGAACTAGACTAACTCCCTTCAATTTATAGCTAATACGAAGAAATTTGTGTTACTCTGTAAATCACTATGCATCTAACCTAAACTCGTTAATTTCTATTCATCAAACTTTGCAGATCTAACTTTGTTTGTAATGTAAGAAACTGGGGCAGAATTGAGGACAGTCAGTAGCTGAATGGAATCATGGAGCTGTGTGGAAAATCATTAACTGGCTTTCTATCCATCTGAACTCGGGGTTCCATTGCAAGAACGTACAGGTGAAGAAATATGCAACTATGCTATTGAAATGGGTGATTTTAGTTTTCTTTTAGCAATATAAAAAAAATGAGTAAAAATGACTCATTATAGATTGCACCTCATATTATCCCTTTGCCCCTTCTTTTGGCTTCTGATAGGATATATCACGTAAGAATAAGCTTTAAGTTAATATTAGTTTCTGTTTCCAATTGATGCAGTCTATCTGCAGCTAATAACAATAGCTTGACACAAAATATGATCTGGCTACTCTTCTGTCACGTAATCGCCCAAAGCCTCCAAATTCTGCTTATACTGATGGCAAAGCGTCCGAATGGCAGTGGGGTCGTATGGAAGCAAACATTTCAAGAAGCATTAATCGTGTTAAAAGGGATGGAAATTATGTCTTAACAGTCTCAAACTTATAGCCAACTTGTGCACCATCAACCGTATTCTAGTCAATCCAGGTGAAGAACATTGATTAAGTGGCAGGCCAGCCTTAAGTCCTTCAAATGATGTTCCAATTCTCTATAGTAATTGTTAAGAGAAGATAACACAGACTGAAAAGTTGCATTATATACATATCTTGGGATGTCGATTCCAACTTGAGTTATGTCTCTACTGCCATAAGTAAACATCCTTTATCCTTGTTGAGAATTGAGCTTCTTTTCATGCTATCATAGTTGCAAGTGTTACAGCTCTTTTCTTTTCTTTTGATCAAACAGTTTAATATTCCAACAGGGAAACTTAGATGTCGAACAAGATTAAATTGTTAATTTCTAACGTATGCAAAATATCCTCTGCTGTTCATCAATCACCGTTTTTGATAGAAGACAATCATACTTCATATCCATGAGTGCAGAATCCAAGTTGAACAGTTTTCTTTTGGTAATTAATTTTTGTCATACCAAAAGCCTTGTAACTTTTTTTGCTTATTGAAGGAACTAGATACGAGTAATACACAACGATTTCTCCTTGATTTGGGAAATCAAAACTCTAACTGGATCTTAAGCTCATCATTGTCCAGCTAGACCTAATGAATAAGCTACTCCACCCCATAAATAACCTGCTGGTGGCCATTTCTCATGCATCACTCCTATATGTGGAAGCAACTGTGAACCTTTGGGGACAGTGAGAACATTATGCTTACAGTGGAATAGTCGTTGGAATATAATATGAAGCAATGTTGTGAAGAATCTTAAAGATCACATATTTTTATCAGGTTGCAAACAAGTTGAGATATCTTAATCAGAAGGTGATGTTGCCTGTGAATAACTTGCTAGAAACTATTAAAGCAATTCAATGAACTTGCAAATATAAATTAGATAATTTTTCTAATATATAAACAATAGCATTTATTATTTTTCAAATATTTTTGTACTAAAATTGATACAAATTTCACTACAGAATTCGCAATTTGGTTCATACCAATTTCGATAATAATTACATTTATTTCAGAATTTAATCAATCAAAGAACACTCATTATTATGAATCTGTGATACATTCTTGTTTAAGGTACATTAACTAACTAAATGACGTCACTCAACTTCTAGTAGCCACAAAACCTGCCGGGACAAATCAAACTCGCGCGCACATTAGCCTACCACCATAAATCTCACTATAATACGCCCACTGCCGCCACTTCGCCTTCGTTTGCTGCTTGGTCGATTCGGCGAAATGAATATTCTCTCATTTTCTTTGATGCCAAACAGCACCGTAACCACCAAATATAAAGAAATGGCTTCGCTACACATTTTAAAGTCGACTATCTCTCCGTTTCCCTCGTCGCAACATAATCTTCCGGGGAATTGCAGGAAATGTTTTCTCAGGCTGAGAACTCACGGCAAGAGCTTCAGCGTATGCTTACCAAGACAAAAGCTTAGGGTCTGGTGTTCCGTACAAGAAAATGATAGTCATACCAATGGCAAGTTTCCTAACTTATCTGGTCTGGTGTAATTTTCATTTTGTGGCATGAAGCTATTAGTTTTTGCTGTTGGTTTCAGTATATGTGTGTTCCTGTTAAGATTGTAGTGACAATATAATCTCATATTGGGAAAGTAGCAGTGAAGTGTATCTAAAGATGGAAATTTTTTCAAAGTTTCAAACTTGAATGAAAATTAGGAAAGTAGTTTAATTGATGAACTTGTTAGTGTTAGTGAGAAGGACTTGGATTTTTGGTATGTGAATTTGAATAATTAATTGAATTTTTTATGATGGAGTAGTGATTTCATAAATGGTTTTATACTTTGCAGGTGAAGAACCTCCGGAGTCCTTGTTTATGAAGGAGTTGAAGAGAAGGGGTATGACTCCCACTTCATCGCTCGAGGAAACCAATAGTGGCAGTTATGGACTGGAAGATGAAATCAATCTAGGGGAAGAAGATAGAGGTTTTTCAAAAAGAAATGCTGTCTCAACTAATCAGAAAGAAATTGATCAACACTTGCCAAATCAAAGGCAGCAGTCTATGGCATTGAACAGTGAAGGACTTGAGGTTTCCCTGAATTTCCTTATTCATTTTCCAGAATCTAGTCCAAAATGGATACTTGGGGTTATTGCCAAGTAGTGTTCTGGTTCTTGGGGGGCCCTTCTCACATTGAGTTATAATCTTCTTTCGCTTACTATTAATTGATTCTTTCTGATAATCAATTAGCACTTTCAAATCTGATCAACTAATAATATATTGTATTTTTAATTAATCCAAACAGGAAACTGTGATTATGTTTGCTTTATTCATTGATATTTATTGTAGATTTGCGATTTTAATCTCTTCAGGGTTTAATTCCTCGAGCTAAACTTTTGCTTACAATTGGAGGGACATTCTTCTTGGGATTTTGGCCATTGATACTCGGAACGTTGGCATTCTTTTGTGGTCTCTACTTTGTAAGTTATCCTAACATTCTTAAATTTGTTTCATGCTTTTTTGCTTATGTTTCACAGGGCCAAGTGCTTTTTAAGTTTGCCAAGATTACCTACTTTTCACGATATTGAATGTTGTTCAAGTTTTCATTCCTGATATCATATTCTGATAGAATGTCGATTCATCATCTATGTATAAGATAAAGTGGCTATAGACCCTGCTTTGTTTGATTTGAACTTTTGTAGTCTGACACTTCGTTAATAATACGTTATTTTCTGGAGATGGTTAAACAGTTACGTTGGTATCTTGGAGTTTGAAAGTTCAACGAGTGTATTGTTGTGGAGTTGTTCTGTTTGGGATCCATTTATTGATAAAGCATAAACAAATGGCTTCAACAAGTAACATTGGCGGTAATTTGCAAATAGAACTATGATGAGATGGATATAAGGCCTGATGTGGAAAGAAATGGCAAGGGACAGGGCCAGTTCTACTTCATTTGTTGTTTTGCTGTTCAATCTGGATCAACTGATTCCATGTTTAATGTCAGAAGCACACTTCTTGCTGAGGATTTTGGGACAATGTAGCCAACATATTAATGATAGACCCAACCTGGCTTCTTAACAGTCTTGTAGTTTGTCCTGGTAGCTAGTTAAGGACTAGGTTTGAAAATTTTTATTCTCTCCTGGATTAGTTATCTTTTGTTCATGCTGACAAAGTTCTGGATGTGTGCTTGCATCTTTCTGCTTTTCTTTAATTTTCAAACTCAGTATACTAGAGTCAATACCTTCATTTCACGATTGGAAGTTTGTGTTTTAGACGAGCAATAACGGTATTATATTTCCATGTGTTGGGTTGTAATTCAAATAAAAATGTTTTTGCATGATGTTACTTCTTTATCTGTGTTCTTGAAAATAAATGTTTAGTTTGAGGTGCAGTAGAAGCAACAGAAGAGTAATCTGTTTCTAATTGTTGATTTAAACATCACTTTATCACCTCTGGCTCTAGCTCTTTGTGGATGCAATCTTAATGAGTGAGTGATTGGCTGTTGAGAACATTTTACAAACAGATAGTTCCTTTTTGCCGTTTCATATGGAACCTGGCTGTTGATGTCCTCCCATTCTTTCTTTTTATTTTCTTTCTTGTTTTCGCTTTCAGTATTTCGGACCAGCATTTTTCCATGATGCAAGCGGCACCGTCTCACCGCCACCATATATTGATCCATATGCCCTCCTGGAAGATGAAAGAATATCGTCTCAAATAGGTCCTACATTGAAGTAAAGATTAGAAAGAATGCAAAGACTACATCTTGAAAGTTATTTGCACGTGTAACATGCTTTCTTTACCCTGGTAATTCTTTCCCTACGTATATATGGTGTCACACTTGGTAGTTAGCAAGAATTTCTCTCAAGTGATAGATGTTCATATCTTTCTAATGTTGAATTCACGTGATAGGTTAAATTAATTAACTAGCCCTATGGTAGTTTCGGATCATGTTTAAATTAATTGAAGCTGGTCCTGATTTCTGCAGTAATTTTAAGTCGATAAACCATTGTTTCTGGTAGTTATGAAATGCTCGGAAATCAAAAGAGGTGATTGTGGTAGTTTTGTCAAGTTCGAGATAGATAGGGGGGATTTAGTTGTTCGCTTTGGAGCATTCCAAGTGAACTTCGAATAGGAGACATATTTTCCAAGTGGGGAAAGTTCGATCTCGCTTGTCCGGGAACAATATCCTTCTCTCTAGGTATAAAGTTATCAGGTTGTTCCAAGATTTGCCGGATGGAATGTTATTTTGTGCTGGATCATTCGGAGATTTTACGTCCAAGGGTGAAAAACAAGAGTCGAGGAATTTTGATGTCAAGTTTCTTTTGGCATTACCTTGAAACCAACAAATAAATGTAACGCAATAGATCAAGGCATACATTCATTTCAAAACCGCAATACAGTTGTGTAGCTACGAAATATTGGGAAGCATCTCCGAGATCAGACTATCAGAGGCTTTAACATTCACAAAAATAATATAAATGCGGAATTATAGATATATGGTAGGATATGAAGAGAATCCAAGAGATGTCTTAATACTCTTCACCATCATCCTCTTCACCCTCGTTTGATTCAGCACCAACTTCTTCATAATCCTTCTCAAGGGCTGCAAGATCCTCGCGCGCCTCCGAGAATTCTCCTTCCTCCATGCCCTCGCCCACATACCAGTGCACGAATGCACGCTTGGCATACATGAGATCAAATTTGTGGTCAATGCGGGAGAACACCTCAGCAACACTGGTGGAGTTGGAGATCATGCAAACAGCCCTCTGCACTTTGGCCAAATCACCACCAGGAACAACAGTCGGTGGCTGATAGTTGATGCCGCACTTGAATCCAGTGGGGCACCAGTCAACAAATTGGATGGTGCGCTTTGTTTTGATGGTGGCAACAGCAGCATTCACATCCTTGGGCACAACATCACCACGGTACATCAGGCAGCAGGCCATGTACTTGCCATGGCGAGGATCACACTTGGCCATCATTGATGAAGGCTCAAAAGCACTATTGGTGATCTCAGCAACTGAGAGTTGTTCATGGTACGCTTTCTCTGCTGATATGACTGGAGCATAGGAGGAAAGCATGAAGTGAATTCTTGGATAAGGGACCAAGTTTGTCTGGAATTCAGTCACGTCCACATTCAGGGCGCCATCAAACCTCAGTGAGGCAGTCAATGAGGAAATGACCTGAAAAGTGCAAACAAGGACATTTAAAGAGCTGCTGCAACTGCGTTGTTTTATCAACTCAATAAGTATATATTAACAATCAATTATGTATCCTCGTATTCTGCATTATGTGTTTTCTTCCCCAACCAATTAGCAATTAGATTGTAGGTATCTATCATCTACCTGAGAGACAAGCCTGTTCAGGTTGGTGTAGGTGGGCCTCTCAATGTCAAGAGAGCGTCTGCAGATATCATAGATGGCTTCATTGTCAAGGAGCACAGCCACATCAGTGTGCTCCAAGAGCGAATGTGTGGACAGGACACTGTTGTAGGGCTCAACAACAGATGTAGAAACCTGAGGAGAAGGATAAACAGTGAAACCCAACTTGGATTTCTTGCCATAATCAACAGACAAACGCTCCAGGAGAAGGGATCCAAGACCAGAGCCAGTGCCACCACCGACAGCATTGAACACAAGGAACCCTTGAAGACCAGTGCAGTTATCAGCAAGCTTCCTAATGCGATCCAAGCACAGGTCCACAATCTCCTTGCCAACTGAAACACAGAAAAAGAGACCATCAATAGAACAACATGATGAGTGCCCGTGAACAGAGGGAACTGACTGAAACGATAGCACAACAAAGTCAATATTCCGTTAACAGAGGAAACGAAAGCGGGAAATTACTAGTATAGTGGCCACGGGCAAAGTTGTTGGCAGCATCTTCCTTGCCGCTGATGAGCTGTTCAGGGTGGAACAACTGTCGGTAAGTTCCAGTCCTAACTTCGTCAATGACAGTGGGCTCAAGATCTACGAAGATGGCACGAGGCACATGTTTCCCTGCACCAGTTTCACTGAAAAAGGTGTTGAAAGCATCATCACCACCGCCAACAGTTTTGTCACTTGGCATCTGGCCATCAGGCTGAAGAAGGAAACTGCAAAGGTTAAGCAACCCAATCTAATAGACTACGATAAAGTCCCCACAGTATTACAAGAAATGTAACATTGAAATGGTGAAACTTTAATTTGAAGCGAAGGTTGACCGGATAATATGCACAATCTTAGGCCCTCGAATTTGGTGTTCTCTCTCTCAAAGGTTAAAAAAAGAGTATCAAATCAGATTCAAGAAAAATTTTGATTAATTTCCCACCTACGACTAAAATTCTCATCTGGGATTTCGAAAGCAAACAATCAAAAGCAGATAATAACAACGCAAATGCAGTGAAGCAACTTAAGCCCTCGGAAAGTGAATCAAAATGAAAGATACGAGGAAATCGCAATGAGATGAACAAATATAAAAGACAACAAGAAAACTTTGAGAGGGACGGCGAACCTGGATGCCATGCTCGAGGCAATAGAGTTCCCAGCAGGCATTGCCCACCTGAATGCCAGCTTGACCAATGTGAATGGAAATGCACTCTCTCATTGTCTTAAAAAACACAAAAAGTCGATCAAATTTGTAGAAACAAAAGATGTAAGAAAACAGAAAGCGTTTATCAAGACGCCTCCCTTCTTCACTCTGGGATGTGTCAGGACCGAGCCTGCCGTGCGTTTTTATAGGCAGAAATGACGATGAAGAGAAGGGCAAGGCCCAGATATTTCATATTTGTTTGTTTAACTGTGAGGGCTGTTGTTTGCTGACGTGTTTTGAACCTTATTGGTCTTCGGGCTACCCATTGTTGGTGTTTGAAAAATGATTGCCGCGGGTGGCCAGCTAGGACCCAGAGTGGAGGGTGGAGGAAGTTGGGCGGGTGTCTTCTGCCTGGTCACCTGATTCTTTCATAATCTATTTGTGGGGTCATGTTTTCACCTTTGATTTTAAAATTTTCTAATTATGTCTCTTCTTTTTTGGGTTTTGATTCAGGATTCAAATCTTTAGTAGGTGGCAATGGGCCAATGGCATGGTATGCTTGTCTTACAGCCACTCCCACTAGTTGCATGCATTGCAATGTTGCTTCTTCTTTATGAAGTTTAATGTGGCATGATGTAATATTTATATATCCAGTATACAAATAATTCGTACTCTTAACTAACAAAACGTCAAATTTCTAAGTGAGATACCGAAGAAAGATCATGAGTAGCGCCTATGCCTTTTCTTTTGGTATAATGGGTTTAAGAAGAAAGCTTACGAATTTTAAATGTCTAATTTTTATAGGTATTTTTATACAATTCTCTGGCCCATTTTGTCAGAAGTTGCACCCAACATTGCATTATTAATGTGAGAAATCAGACAGAAAAAACAGAACAATTAATAACTATCACTTCAAAAACTCAATCTGACCAGATAAAACCTATCGATCGGGAACATACTTCTAAATTGTGATGCCTTGTGCTTTGCTGTATCTTTAAGATTCTAGTCATTCAACTTATTGTAATAAATGACTGGGATTTATTCAAGCGGAGAAGTCGTAGCAGTTTAGAAACAGCAAATCTGTTTCCCTATCGATCAGCATCATCATTTTGTTCAAGTCAATCAAGTTCATCATAACAGCCTTAGAATTTAAGGAACTTAAGGACAATAATATGTTGACTTTTCAACTGTCTTCGACTTTGTAGTTCAGTGGGCATAGATAATTGTAAGATTAGCAAGAAACTATAGTATAAGTTATATCGAGGATAATGTCTAACAAACCATTTCAACCAATAATTCATAGCTTAGTGTTTGATAAACTGGGGCCGGTCAGCAGACAGGCTATGCACGGACCCTTTAAGGACCAAATATATGGAGAAGCGTAAACCAGATTTATTAAGCTCAATCAAAGTTCCAATCCTTGCCTACGTACGGACTGTTGGTGCACTTTGCATGCTTCCCAGTGTCGTGCAGACAGACAGCTCCGTGCTGACTGGGTCTTGGAAGAATTGCACGTCTCGTCTTGTGTTACCAGAGATTCACAATTAGTAAGCGTAATATCTTAGTCTGAAGAGATGCATACCTTCTGGAGTTCACTTTGATTATAAGTTGAATATTAACGTAACTACTCCGAATTGCAATGTACCCTTTCACGTGGTTTATCCTAAGTGCAGTCATGTTATTTCAGAATTTCCACAATTTATCTCAAATAACAAGATTGAGGCAGTCACACCACAGGAACGTTTCTTGATTGTGATTGATCAATCTCTTGCACAGAGACCTTAAGCTCAGTTTCTTCACTTCTCTTGACTGAACAATCAAGTTGCTGGCTGTGCACCATTCCATCACCAACTGCAGTCATCTTGAGGTTGTGAATTTCTTGCAAACTTGTTATCCCAGCCCGATGTTAACATCAAAGGATTTTATACCTCAACTCATTTAATACAAATTTAATAAAAATAATTTTATATCACCTCTTCATTACAACACGCTCAAACTTGAATTATGTAACTCTTTTCTTCTAATAACTCTTCATTTTTCTCACAATTTGATGCTTTACCCAAATAAATTGAAGGGTATTTGTAGCAATTTTAAATCATCATACTCCATACTTCTATTCTAATATTCTCCACACAACTTATTCAACTATAAAACTAATTCCACCTTGTCTATTTCTATAAAAATTTATAAAGAATCTTTGAGAATTAATTAGATAAGATAGTTTTTCTAAAAATTGGACTTCTTGTTTTTATTTGGATCAAAATCAAGTTTAATCTTTAACACCCGCCATAACCTTGATTTATAACTCCAAGCATAATTCTTATCCTTGCAAAATCTTAAAACTTGAGCAGTTTAAGACCTTATAAATTTCAAATGCATATATTGTCTTGCTATGCTCTCCCTTATGTAGTGATATCAAGTATTAATGTGCTTGGTTTGATCAAGAAATATTGAATTCTTTTCTAAAGTTGTTGCTGAGTTATTCCCTAATGACACTTAAGAGGAGGGATGAAATAAGTGCTAATGAATTTTCAACAAAAAATTACTTAGTATGTTAAAGAACACAATTTATAAAAAAATGAAAATATGATAAAAAATAATAAATTTGCAATAACACGCTTAAGAAATAATATAAAAAGGATATGAGAAGAAAAAAGCAAATTGATTAATACTAGCTTGATAAATAAAGCAAATTGATTTATACTAGTTTGATAAATAATCTACTTATGTCCACTCCTGAGACTCTTTTTAAAATTCAACTATAACTTTACTTTTAAGGTGAACAATAACTTTTGCATAAAGTTTTCTCAATAAAGAGGAACTCATTTACAATCTTCTTTTATAGTGAAGAGGAATCTTAACCTACTTGGAAAGGAGAAGAGGATCTTTTCTTTGCAAATACCAAGCTTTTCATGGTGACATAAACATTCTATGAAGATTACAATTTCTATTTGGAGCCTACTAAGATTTTCTAACTTATGGTCACTTCCAAATCAATGGCTTTCTTAGAGAAATTCTTTATATTTAAACAGATTGTAGGCCAACTACCAAACTAATAGAAGCTTACAATTTAAAGTATCTTACTTTACTACTTTTAATAGCAAAGAAGCTCACTCACTCAAATATGAGATAATGAATGCTCAAAATTTCGATAAATACTTAGAAATATATCTATAAGACATCCAAATACTTTTCGATACAATAACTAATGAGAAAATATGTAGTTATAGAGTTTTAGCACCCTTACTAGCTGTTAAAAACAAAAACTAGCCATTAGAACAACTAGTGCTAGCACATTGTTCGATCACTAGGTCATATCGACTAATGTGTCTCATAGAGGGATATTGGTCGACCATATCATCATATTAGTCAATCAATATGTTAGTAAACAATCTAGTTGCACATTTAACTTACATTAGCCAACCACTAACTTATATTGGTCGACCAATTCCCGACCCCTGCCCCCCAAAAAAAAAATAATTTTAACAACTTCAAATACCCAAACTTGATTTGTTATCACAATTATAACTAAAACAACTTTCAAAATGTCCCTCATAGAAGTATTTGAAAGCTAAGAGGCTTTTATTAAGAAACAAAAGCTTTAATACCTCTTGAAGAATGAAATGACTCATTTAATGAAGCAAGATGAAATATTTATATGGCGAGCCTTTAAGATTATCGAAATAAAAAATGAGATTATAATTAATATTACAAAATATGGAATGAACTCGATGTGTCTAGATCTTTTTTGGTTTTTAACTTGATCTTCACGTTAAAGGTTGCAAACTTTAACTTTCATTTATTATCTTCATGAACTATATTCTTGAGTTATAGCTAAATCTTTTTCTTGTATTGCTTCTCACCAAAATAATAAACTCATATCTTTAAAACATCCATTGAAACCTCCCCTGGTTCAATAATCTCCCTCTTTTTAATGATGATAAAACATTTGTGATATTAGGTAGTAATAATAAAATTAAGCACTAAATCAAGATAGTGATTAGCTCCCCCTTACTTCGTGTATAAATCATAATTCAAGAACAAAAGAAATATTAGATATCAAGTGTAGAAGAAATATCCACAAATGTTGATAAATTAATTTAAACATAGCATAAATTTAGTCAAGCATAAAATGCCATATAAAGTACAATGAACACAAGAATTACTCTCTTGAGTGTAATCACTCCCCCTAAATCTAATATCACTAACTTTTCTCCCCTTTTTTGGATTCACAAAAAAGAAATCAATTATCCAAAAATGCAAAAAATTAAAGTGTCATACATCAAACTAATTTGGTTTTTAAAAAATTAAAACAATTTTCATCAACATTGATAAATTTTCTCAAGGAGTGCCATTAGACATTTAAAGGTCAAAATAGTTGTGTAAAAGCTCAATTTTAACAGAAACGTCCCTGGTTGTGTCTACTTTTAAAAATCTCAAATTTTAGTATTATGCTTATGTTGAAAAACTCAATTAAAGAAAAAGAAATGCAAGTTTTGACAAAATTAAAATGAAGCATTAATTCCATAAAAGAGTTTATAATTTTGAAATCTCAGAAATTTTAAAAATAATGATAAGATAAAGTACTCAAATTTGAAACCTTAGACTGAAAAATATGATGCAATTATGATTAATTATTAGAAAGATTGTATGATTCAAGTAATTTTATAAGAACAATTTCAAGAACACAAACATCATTAAAAAAATCCTAAATTTAAAGGTTTATCCAAAGGGGAATTAAGAATGTATATAGAGTTTAAAACATTAAATATGCCCAAAAAAAAGTGGATAATGCCAATTGTTAAGGTTTAGGACAAGGTTTAGAGAGTTAAAGAAAAGGTGAATGCCATGAAGAATAGATCAAAAGATGTGAAGAAAAACCTTAAAGTATGTGGAGACTAGTCAATCACTTCACATTACTAGCCGACCAATATAAGTATGGTCACCTACACTCATTCTTGTTTTGGAACCTAATTTTTCTCTCTTAGTTGGTCAATGGACGCTCTATATTGGTCAATCATTGGGTCTTTGTGGTCGACTATTCATGCAAACAATCTTTTTACAAACTCATTAAGAAGAAAAATTTCTTAAACGACTATATTGATTAGCCATTGAGAGATATTGATTAACCAATGCACATAAGTGGTCGATGAGAGGAGTAATCAAACTCCTTACAATCTCATTAGAAAGACAAGAAAGATAATTTTTAGTTCACTTTTCGATCACAATCTAATATAGGTTGACCACTGTGTTTGAGAAAGATAACAAATAACCTTAAAACTTAAATAAGAACATTAAAACATATACACAATCAACTAAATATCAATCAAGGATGAGTTGAATCACATAAACGAATCATTATCATATAGAATTTCCATCAATCGTATTTAATTCTTTTCTAATTATGGAAAATCTATCCTTATTCATTGTTTTAGTGAAACTATCAACCAATTAATTTAATGTATCAATAGATTCTAAGTCAATATCCCTAACTTGCAAATACTCTCTAAGTCTAAATAATAAGATCTATATTATACTTTAAAAATTGTTTAGTTACTTATTCATAATGCATACTCAATATTCATTTTCAATAATTTAGACTCAATTTGACAAATAAATGTAAGATATGTAATATTTATAAAACATGAACTACAATTTAATCCTTATTGAGCATTACCTATGTTATGATTTAAATGATGATTCTATGAATTTTTAGTCTATTTCCTTTTTTGGTTCAAAAATTGGCTCTTTTAAGAAATCTTGATGACTATTCTTGTTCTTGCTCTATTTAGGGGCTATTTTCTCCACATCTTACAATAATATCTTTAAGGTATTCTTAATGGCAATGAGGTTAGATAAAAAATAATCTATATGATTTATGATAAAAATCAAGAGAAAAATGTGTCTTAATTATTTGTATCTTTTATTCCTTTCTATTAAAAAAAAACTATCATTTGGTTATAATTATCCAGCTAAACTTGAGCCTCTTTATTCTTAACCCAAATTAGTTTTGCAAGTTTACTTGTCAATTTTTGTTTAAGAGAAAAAATCTATCAATATGTCCATATTTTCTATAGAAATGACATACCACATTATATGAATAATGATGATGCATAAATGCCTTACTTGGACTTATATGCGTGTATGCATAATGAGGAATCTTTCTTTGGATATTAAAGGTGTTGAATGTTCTTCTAGGGCAGTGAAATGTCCCACAATGATTATACATATGATGCCTACTATAAATAAAGGCTTGATACATATCGTTTTTAGTATTAAAAGGGTATGAGTAAATTTGCATATTACCATAAAAGTTATGTCTATTCTTCCTTTGAGAGTATTAAGCTCTATTCCTAGGTATATATCTATATATGAAAGCATGAGGTTCTAGGGTGATGTCTACTATACATTTTACGTACATGTATATGTGTATCATGCTCATTTGCTATTTTAGGTGAAGACTCTTCAGTATGCATGTTTTCTCACTTGACAAATGTAGTTTAAGTTTTGGTGCACTTCCATAAGCATACCCAATCTTATGGTTATTATTGGAAATTTTTTTAAGCTTTTAGCATGTTTTTTAATTTTTCATTATATTTAATGAATATGGATAATGAAATCCTAAGAACATTGATCTCCTTTCTTCAATGTCTTATTTTTATGCTTTAATGTGTCTAATGTATGATTGTCATCAATAATCATATTTTTAGTTACTTTAATTATATACAAGTAATTTTCATCTTTTCATCTCTTTTATATATACATTATCATTATTATATAAATGAGAGTTAGATGTTACCTTATCATCATCCTTATCCATAAAGCATATGTGATCTCTCCTTTTAAATGCTCATTTTTTAATTCATTTACATCATTCCAATTTGAGGTTTTAAGTACTTTCTTCTTATTTCTACTTTTCTTCTCTTTCTTATTGTTTCATTCATATTTGTCATTATCTTTAAGTAGAGAATATTGTGAATTCATGTGACTAGGTTTTTATATTTAAAACAAATAGTGTTAGATGATTATATTTTAAATTACTACCTTCCTTAAAGTCCTATGTCTTAGAGAAATTCTTTCTTTTAAAAAACTTCATGAATTTCCCAATGATAAAAGTGAGGTCTTCATCATCACTTCCACCTGTAGATGTCTCTTCTTCACTTAATTACTCCTTTGAGACTTTAAATGCTAAGTCCTTTTCTTTAAAAGCATTGTTTCTTTTTGCATCTCTTAAAGTCTCACTTCATATATGAGGAGTGAACCAACAAGATCCTCTAATGATAATACTATTACTTACTTAACTTTTTATATAGCGTTACTTTAGTTTCTCCCATCTTTAAAAGTGATCTAAGTAATTTTTTTTACCATTTTAACATTAGTATAAGTCTTTACAAGGCCCTTGAGAGCATTAATAATATTAGTCAATCTAGAGCACATGCTAGATATGCTTTCATCATACTTCATTTAAAACAATGTATATTGATAGATTAACATGCTCTCTTTACTTTGCTTAATTTGATTCGTGCTCTTATATGTAATTTATGTGCTCTTTTCACACATAAAGACTCTATTGAATTCATTTCTTCCTAATGTACAAAATAAGATATCTATAATGCTACTTTTTAAGGAAATTAACATCTTATTAACAGGTTCTTACTCTTCCTTTAGTTTGAGGATCTTTTTGTTATCTATGATTTTCACAGGTATAAATGGCCTATTTGAAACTGATTACTATAGGTTTACACTTTTATCCATTAAAAAATCATCTTATTTTTCTAATATAAGTAATCATTACCATAAAAGAAAGATGCTTTACTAATATATTATCCTTTTTAGTTTGATAATGATGCACCTAAGTAACTATCCTACATCCACTCTCAAGACTCTTCTATAAATTTCACCGTTACTCTTCTTTCAATAGAAGAATAATGATATGATCACAAATCTCTACTCTATAGATCTTATAGGCAAGTGCACCTATCAAACTCTATTATAGTGTTAGTGAATATCTAGTGTTAATCCTACAGAGACTACAAGTACTAGTGATAACCTATTTTCTATTAT
>JAOQMP010000210.1:38833828-38843832 GCA_027563575.1 Erythroxylum pedicellare
ATAGTGTTAGTGAATATCAAGTGTTGATCCTATAGAGACTACAAGTACTAATGATAACCTATTTTCTATTATCTAATTAACAAATTAAGAAGATGATTTAATTTAAAATAAAATAAATTAAAATTCAAAATAAGAATAAACTAGAACACATATAACACTAAGATTAATCAATATCAAATAACCAATACTTAGGTAATAAATCACCCTAAGATTTTTTAAGTATTAACCATCATGCAATTTATGTCGACTATCTCTAGGATTGTATGCAATTTCTTCCAATTATGGTAAACCTATTTATACAAAAGAAATTTCCAGTCTCAATCATATAAAATCATACATTAAACTAATATCTTGAATATATTAATTCAAGAATAAAAATGCATAATTAAATTATAATAAATCAATCAATCAAATTGCATTAAATAAAAGATCAAACCATAATATCCATCCCAACTTAGTCATCTTAACTAGGCACTAACCAAACTTAGTTTAAAAACATATAAAACAAAACAAGCATAAAAAAATCTAGAAGAATAATTAAAAAGAAAATTATATATATATATATATATATATTCGTTTTTCTATAATATAACCACTTTGAAAGTTTGACAAAATTTTGTTCTATTTCAAATCTCTAAAATAACCTTTATGTTTTCTGTTATCCTAGGTTCATATTGTGTCTCAAACTCTATCTTTGCCTATAACACTAATTGTAACTATTGCTTTAATGTTTGTTCTTCATAATTGCCTTTCATAGCGCAAAATTAAGGTTTCTAAAATATAAACAGTTAGTTATAATAGTTATATGAGTGACTATGTACCTCAAAAATAGTTAAAAATCAAGGATTTACACATTCACATGAGCTTATATGGGCATAGGATACGTTCATGTACATCACTTGCATAGGCATGTGTCTTCAAAAGAAAAAACAATTTCTTTAGAACTTTAGATATTCGCAGTGACTTATACGGTCTCTTACACAATCGTGTCTCTTAAAATAGCTTCAATTCTTCTATTTTCTGTTCTAATTTCTCCGTAATTTCTTTCTTTTTGATCTATAAAGGCAATTGAGACTTAAAAACACACTAAAAACAAACTAAGAACCAAAAATAACACAAAAATCTCAAATGAAAAGCAAAACACACTAAATATGGTCATAAAACATACTCTATTAAATGTTTATCAAACATCCTCACACTTAAGCTTTTGTTTGTCCTCAAATGAATCATTAAATTTAAAAACAACCATCCTTTACTATCCTAAACTTGCACATCCATACCCTAAATTATGATATCATATCAATCAAATCAATATACAATTAGAATCAAGTTATCCTAAAACTAACTTTCATAAGAAATTTAAAAAAAAAAACAAGATTTCACACCCTTACAAAGGATTCACTCAATGCACTTTAAGTGTTATAGGGTGAAAAAAATAACAAACTCTCAACGTATTATATAGGGGGATTCTTAACCATAAGCTTACAATAAAATCACATCTCCACCACTAATAAGTAAACTAAAAACAAAAATCAAAGGCCTTTTAAATAAGGTTTAATGACACTTAGGTAATGGTATGGGAGGGATAATTAAAAAGGAAATAATATTGAAGGAAATTTACATAAACAATATTTTTAACTTTTGAACTTCTTTAAGCAACTTTGAGGAGAATATAAAATCATAACATTGAAACACTTGAGAAGAAACAAATTTAACAATCACCATGTACCAATAATTATAGAAATATTGAACCTTTTTCTTTAAAAGTCTTCAATATAACCCAAGTTTCAAGCAATCAAGTAAATGCCAATCCTTCAAGGTTCAAAAATAATGAAAAGGTTTTCAATAAAAATAGGTTATTTGTAATATCATGTTCCCACTCTAAGGGTTAGAACCTTAGATTTTTGTAATTAAGAAAATAACAATGAGAGATTAGGAAAATGCATCTCATACTCATGCATAATATTAGCAAACACACACGTGAATTTGATTATTGCACACATTAAAATGACTGTACATGCATTCATTGACATTTCGGGTATAATTGATTATAAATGTGATTATATTGAGAATTATGGTTTTTATATGTCAAAAACTAATTTGGAGAGTGTATTTAGTGATTTAGAATTTTTGGTGAAATTTAGGATAATTTCTAAAAATTTGGGTAATTTTTGGACTAGAAAAAAATGTCAAATGGCATAACAATTGATGAATAATAGTAGAAATAAGAGTCAAATGGCAATGGAAGTTTTTAAGAATGACATTGGGATTTAATGACAAATGTCATTGAAAATTGGGAGAAAATTGGATTGAAAATTAGAGACTAATGGATTAGTAGATTAAAAGACCAAAATGGGACTATAGGAAAGTGACAAGTGTCACTACCACTCATCACTTACTATTATTTAACCTAATTAAAGACCAATTTGTGGTCTTTTATTTGTCATTCATGACTCCCATATGAAAGACCATCTTTCATATTAGTCTTTCATTTTCCCTACCACTTGTTTTCTTCTTCTCTTCTTCTCTCACTCACAATATTCTCTCTACCCAACCATCAACATTGAACTTTGCTAACACCCTTCATCTAGCCACTCCAAATAATTACTTGTCTTTACTTTGGTGATGAAAAACCCACCTATTTTACTTTGGCAAAATGAAGATTGTGTATGTGGGAGAAAGCTAGTGTTAAGAGAGATCTTAAAGAGTTCAAAGACATTGAAGCTAAACAAGTAAGTATAAGCATCATTCTTCTTGATTAGATGAATGAAACATGTTTTGATGTTAGTTAAGAGTTAAATGTTCATAAATTGTTGATGAATGGTATATGCACATGTTCTGTTTTTGGATTAATGATCAAAGATAGATCATGATTTATTGGTGAATGATATTAAGTTGAAATGAAGAGGAAATGAAGTAGAACAGATGGTTTAAGTACAAGATGGGTTATATGATAAATATTGGAATTGAAAAGATGAAAAATGTAGCAGTAACATGTTCACTGCGTATGTTTATGTGAAAGTTTGTCGTGGTCAATTCCTGGCCTCGCTACGGCGATGTTTCCTACACAACTTGAACATACTTCGGTATTTTAGACATAACTTGTCCTGTAGTTATCCAAATTGAATGATTTTTTATTTGAGTAAAATAGAGACATAGGGCTATAAATTGTGAATGAAATCGAGTTTTAATTCAGTCTCTAAGAATTTCAATTTCTAGATGGAAGTTGAACACAGAATACCATTCTAATATAAAAATAATCCAAAAATGTTTGGGGTATAACTTTCAGATTACTGAACCAAATTGAATGATTTTGGTGTCATTAGAAACTTAAGACAGTGGGGAACATTTTTCTAGGAGAAAGTGTTATCAAATTTCTTCATTTACATGATCAAAATGATCATGAAAATTTTACCCTAAGGTCTAGATTTTTGGAAGAGTTTTAGTTCATGGAGCTTAGGAAATGCATAGGTTTAGGTATTCTAGAATCAATTTTAGCGAATATGTTTAATGGGTTCTCGATTTGTACTCCTATTGAATGGAAATTTTGTCAATATTGAAGGGGATCAAGAAAGGCAAAAGGCGCAAGAGAAGAGGCATCTTTAAACGAGTTTGTAAGCAAGGAAATCAAGGTTGGTTACATGTTTATAGTTGAGTTAATGAGCCATAAACATTGTTCCAAATCAATAGAGTTAAATTATTTTAAATCATTTTATAAATGTTGCATTTATTGCTTCCTAAATGATTTGAGAAATTGTTATATGTTTGGTACTTGAATTTTGTTGATGATTTATGAAATGGTATTTAAAATGTATCACGATTATGAAAATCATGTTTCCAAAATGTGCCTTTTGGGCAATGTGTTTTCAAGTTAAGAAATCCATGTTGTGTGGGTTAGTGGTGGTCTATTCTGTTATGTCATGTGCACGTCGACTCTGTTAAAGGCTTATCCCACCTTCCTGCTAGTGGCATGGAGCTCCTTTACAGACTCCCTCATGTTTACAAATTATGCAAAACTATTATGTGGGTTTGTGATAGTCCATTCTGTTATTTCTGGAGATTCACAAGAACTCCCCCATGGACCTACCCAAACCATTCTGATGTGCTTATGTGTTTATGATTCGTTGACAATTTTGATAATTACATGATTTATGTTATTTATTAATTGTTTGACAAGCTGAGAATTTGAGAAATACATGTTATGAATTCAATGCGAATTTACTATGGCAATGGATATTTTCAATGGTTTTGCTTGTTTCTCGGTTATAAACTTGTTACCCATGAGCTTTTAAGCTCACCCCCATTTCTCCCGATCTCCAGGTGATGAGTAAAAGATTGAGTGATCGAGACTCAAGGCATCACTCCAACTTTGCATATTTTTGTATTTTGAGTTAGTTTACGTAAAATGCAAGGCTTTAGCTGCATTTCAAGTATTTCTCGTTCATGTGTATTTTATATTTTAAATTTTGATTCCAGTGATGTATTGTGACTTGAAATGCCCATTAAAGCTTTGTAAAACTCTATTTTGTCTTAGTAGTGAGACTAAGATTTGAAGAAGTTTCTTTTATATATGTTTGTATTTTATCTTTTGGTTGAGTGGTTATTGGTTGTTGGAATATTATGTGCAAAATTTAGTGTTGGATAGTTGGGGGTTTGGGTGTCTAAAATCGAAGGTTTCACCGCAACGAATTTTTCCCTAAGGGTATTTATGTTTGATTTTGGTAGCTTTGCCACGACGAAGCCAGACATTGGCCATGGCGAATCGTCCTTGGAGATATTGCCTTAGCTTCGCCGCAACGAAACATATACTTTGCCGCAATGAACCCACCATTACTGATGATGAATTTTTCCTTGCAGATTGTAATCTTACAGGGTAATATGCTCACATTTTATGATTTCAGAGTTGGACTCCGGAAACGGAGCCCAACACTATTAATGTGACCATAATCAATACTCCTAAGGGCTAAAATAAGTTAGATAGCAATCAAAGAACGTTGGCTAAACTAAAGGGTTAAATATATGTTCCCTTATCATTTTAATAACTTTATCATTTTGATGCATCTAATTTAAAAATATGGTCTCAATATGAATAATAAAATCAAGTTCTAGAATCATCCAACTATGCACAATAACACACAACAAAGAATAAAGGGCATAAAATAATGATATATTGCTTTTAGGCTCAGAAACTCATAATCAGGCTTTATGTATGTAAATAATATGCAATTTTTTATTCAAATTAACTATCTCAATAGTTACTAAAAAAATATAACACATAAAAGTAAGTATATTTTAACTTTCATCCTTTTATATACTAATTTAATTCAATAATCAATAATAACTTAAAGTGTTTTGGATAGATTTTAACTAAATTGGGATTCCAATTAATATGAATAAACAAAAAGATTATAATAAGCTTAAGGAATTTGAACATTTTCTTCAAAATTTCCATTAACCCCTTCACTATACTTAAAATTGTGCATTACCCTTAATTTACACAAAAAATAAAGTATCAAAGAAAACACAAAAAGTGAGAAAGGACTATTTTGGTACTGTCTAGAATAATAATAATTACAAATTCTAAATGTGTTGAAGATCCCACTCGATATTACATACAATCATCCTCACAAATGAGAAACAAAAGAGGATAAAAAGGCAAAATAAAATAAAAATAAAAATTACATTGTAATAGTAAAGTTTAGTAAGGGTAGGCCCTTAATAACTATAAAACAAAACAAAACAACAAATAACAAATAAAAATAAGCAAAATACACAAATGGTAAAAAAAAATCAAAAGAAAACCTAATGGAGAATCCCAAACTACCTCTGTAGAAGTAGCCATCAGTAGTCTGATGCACTAGGAATGTCCATGGCCTCTGTATCATTGGGGGCAATTACTAGGGTGGATAATGATGGCCCGGGTTTGGCTAATGAAGGTGGTTTCTCGAGTTTGAGGTGACTTACCATCCTGTATAGGACATCCTTCATTCATCAATCACATGCCTCCAACTGCGACACACGCGCCACTAGCACCTGTTGGTCATCTCGTATAGAGGTCTGACTTCCTAGAACCATCCCTATGTGCTTCTCAAATCCAGTAGTTTTTAATTGATCCCAATGTGGAGATGGCGTTGGACTCCTGGGAATGCTCGTGCTATTTTTGGGTTCATCCCATTACTTTGCTTCTCCTATGTATAGCGACAATAAGTTCTCTTGGAGGAGAGTTACTTGCTCATCCAAAAACCTGATTACTCAATAGATGTAACCTATCGATCCTTGTATCCAATGTACTATGTGCATATTCTTCATAACATCCAAGTTGAGGATGATCAGATTGCTAAGTATCCTCATCAGTTGTAGCCTCCTAAAAATTCCCATCATCCATGCTTATTGTGTCATATAGAACTCGATATGCATCCTTCCTACCTTCTTATTTGATGTTGAAATACTAGGCTAAGGCGTGCCTCAGGTGTATTGGTGTCCTCTCACTTATGCTCCATAAATAAAATACATCCAAGTTTTTTACTACGCTGAAGCTATCACCTTACCTGTGGCGCGTATGAATCAAAATCCCATGAATATAACTGAGTACAAGATGTCATAGAGTAAACACTTTGGATTTTCTATGCTCACAATCTGCCTCCATAGTGATGTTATACTGGAAGTGTCGAGCATCCATCCTATACAAAAAGTCCACTTAAAAGCCCATATACTCTTACATCTCTATAAAGTCCTCATCGTAAAGCCCTATCATCATAAACAAATTAGTGTCACTTATCCTTGTCATGTCCTCGAGCATCCAAGATTGTTAGTGTTAGGCCAGTTCCAATGGTAGTGACCATTTTCCACAAAGAATATGGAGCGCACCTCAACTATGAGCTCTTAATATATGGCGTCCACTATCTTAAGAATTGGGACAATGTTCCATCATTGGTAAGATCCCAAACCTGGTAGGCCAACCTGATCTACTCCAGTGCCTCCCACTCTATACATTTTCCAATGCCAAACCTTTTGTCTTTAAGCATCTATAATTGCCCCTCATGGGCCGTAACATTTTAATGTGGCATCTCGTGTCATACCGGTGGATTTGCAATTGTCTCTAGCATTGATGGTAGGCGAGCTACACTCGGTTCTCTATATATCCCTTCACCTCTTTGTCTTTTATTTGATATCCCCTTCACCCTTTGTTGTTACACTATTTCTGTTCTTTTTACCATTGTATCTAAAAGGAAATAAAATATGAAGAAATAATAAATATAAATATGAAAAAGAAAATTTTCCCGCACTTAATTCATACACTCACTATATTATGAAATTATTAAAAAGCACATAATTAAAAATCAAATTAAATTAAAAATAGTGAAATTAATATGATAATTAGAAATTTAAAATAATTACAAAACTAATAACACAATTAAATTGTAATTAACAAAAAATTAAACTAATTACGTAATTACTAAATGTAATTCTTAAATTTAAAATTAAATTAAACAATTAAACTTATACTACATATACAATTAAACCCTAAATCATGCACAATATGAAATGGGTTTAAAATTAAACTATAAAACATTAACTAATTACTAGGAAAATTTTTATCCAATCAATAAAGTAATTCATAATATTATTCTAATAATTCATAGCGAAATGAATGAAATTCAACTTATAATTGTAAAACAAGATGAAAATTAGGGAAACATACCTTGAATTGGTGCAAATGCAAAACCTCGTAATTTAGGGAAGAATAAACCCTAAAACTGCAAAAATACCTAAAAATCCAAATGCAAATCTACGTAAAATGAAAGAAAAAAAATCAAATTTGGTGTCACAAAATCACTTGAATGGTTGGGCTAAGTTATAGGAGGGGTTAGGGGTTGTGCACTAATGAAGTGAAGAAAGTGGGAGAAAATGAGAAAGAAAAAGAAGGGTTAGGTTTTTAAAAAGGTTTATAGACTTCCATGGTCAACCACATGGCTATTTAACTGATCATGTAAGTCATTATAAACTTGTGACTTAAGACCCGGGAGTGTAAGTTGACTCATTCAAAAGAATTGGACATGACTATATAGCTCTTTGTGATCGTGTGAGCAAATTTTCAAAATTTTCAAGGATGTACATGACCATGTCCAATGACTGTGTAGGTCACTAGAATTATGTAAAACATGCAAAAGTGTGATTTACACGCTTGTGTATGACTAAAAATTCCTAAAAACTTTAAAATTTTTATCTCAAACTCAAAAGAATCAAATAACACATACCACAAACACAAAAGGGAGATAAATTATAAGGATGCTCAATAACTCAACACAAAACACACCATATGTCAATGAAATTCTAAAACTAAACTAAAAAATAATTGAAATTATATAATCAAATCAATAAAAATATCCTAATTCTTGGATTGCCTCCCAAGTAGCGCTTGTTTAGCGTCCTTAGCTAGACATAACTTTGCATAATCTAAGGTGACTTGGTTAGATTAAGCTCCACTATAGTGTCATTAAGTTAACATACAACATATAGTTTCAACTGATGACCATTCATGTTGAAGTTACCTTTATAAGAATGACTTACCTCGATTATTCCATATAAAAATACCTTCTTCACTATAAAGGATCCAAACCATCCTAATTTAAGATTACCAGGGAATAATATTAGACAAGAATTGGATAAAAGAACTTGATCTACCTCTTTAAATTACTTAGACTGTTTGATCTGCTAATCATGATATTTACTGGTCCTTTATTTGGGCATTTTTGAATTTCTCGTATGCCATGTAATATACTAATTCGATATGGTGTTGAGTAATGTACTATACAAGCATTTTATAGAGTATGCTCTATTTATGATATAATAAAGTAATTTAAGCCTTTAAATGTAATATTAAGGTTATAACGGAGATCACAAATAGACCAGAGATAGTTCTGGACTCGATCAGAAATTTCTCGAAAATTTTTTGAAAAATTGAAAAGATACCTAATGACTCCAAATAAGCTTTAAAAGCCCCTAAATGTGCCTTGGAGATTTAGGTGACACTTTTGAATGAGATCTGGATGATTTCAGTGATATTTAATGATTTTCATATTCAATCCAAAAATTCATTCGAGCAACCTAAAAAAGTAACCGAACAATTTTGAACTATGATAAAAAGCTCTGAAATTAGGATTAGATCTCACAACAATTGAAATGGGTCAAAACGGAGGTTATTTGAATGGAATTCGGGTAATCCAAAATTTTTGGACTAAAATTCCCTTTTTGGAAAATTATGAGTATTAATGCTTTTTAAACCCATTCGAAATTTTTTAAAAGCATCCAATCAATAAGTATTGACCCTAATTAGGGTATTTCATAGTCAATTTGATGATAAGACGGTTATGAAATATTTTTAGGATTTAATTCGGTTAGTTGGGCAATTAAATACATTAAAGCGCAATTTGGTCTTTTTGTACTCATTAAAGGCAATTTGGTTTTTCACATGATGTTAGTGGATTGATGAGTTATTAGAGATGACCAATGAGAAAATGACGAACCGAACAATTTTGAAATATGATAAAAAAAGCTCCAAAATTAGGATTGGATTCCCCAGGAACTGAAATGGGTCAAAACAGAGGTTGTTTGAAAAGAATTCGGGTAATCCGAAATTATTAGACCAAAATGCCCTTTTTGGAAAATTATGAGTATTGATGCTTTTTAAACCCATTCGAAATTTTTAAAAGCATCCAATCAATAAGTATTGACCCTAATTAGCGCATTTCACAGTCAATTTGATGATAAGATGGTTGTGAAATATTTTCAGGATTTAATTCGGTTAATTGGTGAATTAAATGCGTTAAAGGGCAATTTGGACTTTTTGTACTCACTAAAGGCAATTTGGTTTTTTACATGATGTTAGTGGGTTGATGAGTTATTAGAGAAGACCAATGAGAAAATGACATATGTGATAAGTCATTAGTGATGACAAATAGGAAGGTGACATGTATAATCCATTAAATGAGTATAAAAAACAA
>JAOQMP010000210.1:38847893-38862993 GCA_027563575.1 Erythroxylum pedicellare
GGTCTTAGCACCGAACCTCTATAAAAACAGTGTTTGTTTTTCTTCCCTATTCTTAGCATTTAAATTTGTTTAAATTGCTTTGTGTGTATTAACTTCTGATTTTATAAAAAGGTTTAAAGATCTATTCAACCCCCCTTCTAGATCGTTTACAAGGTCAACCTAGAATCAAATGTTGTATCTTCATCCATAACAAGGATCACAAAATCTACTAGGAAAATAAACTTATTAAATTTAACAAATACATATTTGATAATATCCCTAGTATATTTATCAAATATATCAACTACATGAATGCTCATCTTAGTGGGTTTTAGTTCCCCTAATCTCAATTTCTTGAATAATGTATAGGGCATCAAATTTATGTTAGCCCCCAAATCAGCTAAAACCTTTTCTACTAAAAAATTACCCATTAAACAAGGGATAGTAAATCTCACTGGGTCTTTAAGCTTCTAGGGTAATTTGTTTAATAAAATTACCAAACATTCCCCACTTAATATCACTATATCCAACTCCATCAGCTTCCTCTTATTACATAACAACTTTTTTAAGAATTATGCATACTTTTCCATTTGTAAAAGAGCATAAAAAAGGTAAGTTAATGTAAATTTGTTTAAAATATTTAAAGAATTTACCAAACTACTCATCCATATGATCTTTCTTCAATTTAATAGGGTATAGAATGGCATCTTTAGCTTTCTTTTGACTCTTGCTGTCATTATACTCCTCATGTTGGGTCATGTTATTAGCTTGTACTTCCTTTCCACTCCTAATGGTGACTACCTTCATATGTTCTTTAGGATTTATCTCGGTGCTACTAGGCAAACTCCTTTATTATCTTTTAAAAACTAATTTTCCAAGCTGGTCAATCTGATTTTCCATGTTACATATAAAAGCCTATTGATTTCTTTATGAAGACTTATTGGCTTGAAATCTTACTCTAAAATTTGAAGAAATCTAGTCATGAGGTCTTCCTAGTTTAGCTTCTTTTCTTAAGGCGGATGTTGCTAAAATCCTGGTAATGGTTAGTTCCTTGGTTACCTTTGATTCTCCCAAGAGAAATTTGGGTGATTCCTCTATTTTGGATTATATATATTGTTGCATGGATTGTATTGGGTTCTAGGAACATTCCCCATATGATAGACATGCTTGGGCTTTACCATCACCTATAGTGCTGGGCCTTTTTAACCTAGATGTCCTAGTTTGCACATCTTATATTGTATCACTTGGAATAACTAAGGATTCATTATCAACCCTTTTATTTTCTTACTTAAAGCTCCAACCTATCCTGCCAACACTATAACCATATTTACGTCATATACTCTTATTGACTTGCTAAGTTTTGTTTGAAAAGATCACCATTATAGTTATTCATTTCTATGTCTTTAATGAGGTCCTAAGCTGATTTTGGTGTTTTATTGTTTAAAATACTCCCAGCTACTGCATTTATCATTTACCTGACAGTTTGATAATAGTCTATTGTAAAAGGTTTGAAGTTACATCCATAATAGTAAATTATAATGTGAGCACTTCCGTAATAGCTCCTTAAATCTCTCCCATGTATCATGCAAAGTCTTTGAATTTATATGAGAATAGGAAGAGAAATCATTCCTCAATTTACTAGTCTTAGTTGGTGGGAAGTGCCTCTAAAAAAACTTCTCTTCTACGTGGTTCTATGTAGTGATTGATCCTCTAGGTAGAGAATTTATCCATTGATTCGCCATATTCCTCAAAATGAAAATGAAACCAACCTTAATCTAATTGCATCATTAATGGCATTGTTGACTTTAAATGTATAACGAATCTCTAGAAAATTGTCAATGCACATTGGGAGAAGCCCGTTGAGTTGGACATACTACAATGCCATCTGAATAATGTTTAGTTTATTCTTGAAGTTGTTAGAAGTGACAGTAGGTGTTACAATGTAGGATTCTGTCCTAGTCAAGTCTAACTTAGTATGGTCCTTCGTTAGTCTACCATAGTTTTCGATCCTTTAGTCCTAATCTAACCTTCAAGTCCTCTATTTATCGATCTAACTTGAACTACCTTAAGAGAGCCCTTTAAAAATTTTCTACGAGCCAATCTTCTCAATTTCTATATCTTCATCAACTAAGTTCAATGGATTTCTTTTGGTCATAATTTAATTAAGCTTCAATCGTAAGTTACCGACTAAGCATATATATTACGCAAATGACAATTGCTACAAATTCATTATTCGATAATTGTCATGGACAAGAACCAATTTCTGCTTAGTGATCGCTTTTCCTGGAATCAAGTGGTATTTGAATTTTAAATTTGAACAAGTCTTTATCTACAATTTCCAACCGTATTGAGACACTAAAGTGCCTAAAGAATCAAAAGGTGAGCTACTAATGTTTTGGAGATTGTTTACGGCTACAGGATAATTAGGTATATTGGAAATAGTGCCATCATATACAGTTAACAGATGGGAACACTTCATATTACATACAAATATCTATCTACAGATCACCCCTGAAAAACGGATCACTGAGAAATGGGTTGGAAAATGTTCCTCCACCATTGGGTAAAAGGGTGAGAAAACAAATGAGACCAAGGACAATGCCCCAGGCAAATCTGTCATCACCTAAAGGGGTGATCTCATCTTGAGCAGGAACTTCCTCTCCTCCCCTGAAGAAGGTTGCGAACAATCCCCAAGCCAAGCAAAGAACGCTTCCACTCAGCCCGCCAATGCCAAGCAGAAGTGAGGTTCCAATTGATAGTAGAGTGGCTGTGCTTCTTCCAAACATGGCTTGAGCTATTCGACCTCCTTCCAGTCTTCCACAGGGCAGTAAATTCAATGAAGTCACCACCATTCCTGCAAGATGATAACATACCAGCATTTATAACATGGTCAAGGTCTTCACTGTTCAACCTGTACAAGGTTCGCCATAAATCTGACCTTAAAGCCAAAAAAGATAACGGAACACTCACCCAGAAGTCCAGCAAAAGCAAGGGGGTCAACAGGCACCCCAACGCCCTCCACTGCATAAGGCAACACATTTCCAAGGTCGTCTGCATAAGGTCCAATAACAAATTGGATGAAAGATAGTAAGGGATTGTTGAAGAAAAATTGTGGCCTTATGTACCTGCAGCAAAAATGGTTTTTGAGTTGGACAGATTAAGAAAATTATGCTTTTCACCTTTTAACAGAACATAATATTCGATTACCAAATTCCTAGCCCCAGTTGGTAACGTGCCAACTTCTGGAAAATATAGCCAAGTACTCAATATCAAGGAGTAATATCTACTTGATTCATCTATATCTCCAAAATCTCTATAACAGAAGTACAGTTGCTAGCCATTTATGTACCTTCAATACTTGCTTACAGTTAAGTGATCTCAATGCATATTAGGGCTAATGAAGATAGTTTTAAACTAATTTTAAACTTGACACTACAGCAGTATGCTTCCTGGCTTAAAATTTTGAGGAAGATAGAAGAGAAGAAAAGGAAACGGTTATCTTTTGGGTCCTAAAGGTAAAAGACTTACAATGCATTGTCACCGCCGTTGAAGCTACCATCAGATACAAAAGCAACAATTGCCAGTAATAGTGATGTCAAATATGCACTAGCAGTGCGAGCCACCGGAATGTCGAAAAGTGCCTTCTTATTTGGAAGCAAAGATTCATAGTTGTTCATGACCCCCAAGCAACCTGTCCAGTTAGATGGAACTAGAAAAGAAGGACTCAATTTAACACCATACCGAGCTGCTGTGACCCTGGTAGCTATCTGCAAAATCCATATCGTAACAACAGTTTAGTGGCTACAAACAACAGAGCTAGTTATGCGCACAAATTATAGAAGAAAATTGATTTGAGGGAAAGATACCTCAGAAACTCCCAAAATGGTGAGGAAGCCACCAAATAGAGGAACAACATTAGCTACATAGTCATCAAAAGTTGCATTTGGTTTGAGGAAGAAACCACTCATCAGTGCGATGGTTCCAAAAGTTGCAACACATAAAACCACAGCACTTAAATAACCCAATGGTGTGCTCAGCTTGGTTGACTCAAACTGGAGATCCATTTCTGTCTTTGGTTGCACAACACAAGCCTAGAAGAGCAAGAGTAGCAACCATCACCTTATTAAAGAAAATTATAACAGTAGTTTGACAGAGAGAACAGTCAATTGAATTACATTAAAGAGAACATGGCATGTTACATACTCTGAAATCTTATGTAATGCAAACATAAAACAACCGATTTTTACCTGTTTTGTAATATTCTCATTCTTTTCCTCCATGAACCACAGAACGACCTCCCTTCCTGCAGCTTCAGACAATTTTTTCTCCAGTTTAGGAATAACCTCTTCAATTGGCCGCCTCAAATTTCCAACAAATATACCCCCATCACCAAATCTTCTAACGTCAGTTGCAAAAAATGTATCAAACCCAAAACAGCTCTTTAACTGCAATGACACATCAACAAGAGAGACTTTCATAATTGTAAGTTTTAGCAATGAAGAAGAATCGCGTCTAATGATTGAATTTTAAGAAAGATAGTAACACTAATCGGTTGCAATACATTGAATTTTTATCATAAGATGCATCATCATAGTAAACAAAAATAAACACCAAGCTTTTGTCGGTGGTAGTTTTGCACAAGTTAATCCAAATCAAAGTCACTTGAGATAATTTAATAACTAGTTATGTGGGGTTATGAAGATAGAGATAACCATAAGGAGAGGTGGCTTAGTTATTAAGTTAACAGGACAACATGTAAGTGTGTGCGCTAACATATTGTCGGAAGAGAGAATGTCTAACTACTCAAATAAATAGAATATCATACAAATAGACAGAAATTCATGTGAAATATATGTAATTAATTACTAACCTTATTAAGATCAAGAGCCTTGAAGGTCTCTTCAGCTTTCTCCAGCCTCTCTTTCTCCCTAGTCAGACTATCACGAACCACTCTGTTAAACAATTCCACCAGTAGATTGCCACTACTTTCTCTATCAAGCTCCTTGAGTTTCCTATCAGCCCTTTTTTTTTCCAGTTTAATTGCAGCTTCGATGGAAGGATTCCCCATGAACTTCTTGAACTCCTCATCTGTCTTCCAGTCCATCTCTTGCTGTTCTTCTTTATCCATTCCCGGCTGAATATTCTCTTTGCTCATTTCCTCTTCTTGGATAGAAATCTCATTCTCTTGCTTACTTTCATTATTATTATTAACCACAGCCACCGAAGTTGAAGAGGATGGCTCGCTTTCTTGCTCATCTTTAGCGGAGAATTTGAGTGGTTTCAGCAGATTAGGCTTGGTTCTGAGAGATAAACACTGGAGCTTTTTCTTTCCAAAAGAGCTTCCCGCACAAAAGGAACTTAAAGAACTCTCATTTACGCCACTTTCTAGCTCATTTAGGATAATGAACTTGATGGGCTTCCTTGGTTTGCTTTTTGAGTGGAGAGAAAACGAAAAGGAACCCTTTTGGACAAAACAGTTCCTAGTCGAAGAACGCCATATGACCATAACTCTACACGGGTTGCTTTTGCTTCCACAGTTGTTCTTGTTTCTGAGAGTGCATGGAGATAAAGAAGAACGGGAAGTGACAGAAAGTGTGGTTGCCATCAGAGAATTGGCAAAGGGATGCAAGTATACTACTTAGTCATTATCCACTCTTAATACATATATAGCAGAAGAAAGGTCTCCGAATATTAAGTCAGGCTGGTCTAGAAAGTTGGCGAAGTGTAACAGGTGGATGGTAGTTGAGGATTGTGACAAACAACGATAGACCCCACGTTGATATCCATTCCAAAGTAAAGTTGTGTGGCTGACGTGGTCCAATTGGAATGTCAGTTTCGATCGTGCTGAGAACGCGTGTGGATCAGAGGCTTAGAATTAGAACACAGTACATAATTTCATGCTTTGGACCGAGAAGGAAAGTGATGTTGGTTTTTCATTGTTTTGGGCCTTTTGGCTGTTTACTTTAGGTTCAAATTGAAATTGAAGTTTAGATTACTAGAGATTAAACAAGTTCATGATACTTAATGCAATTTTACGTATTCTTCAAACAGGCTCAGTAAAGTGCTCAATTGGTCTGTGTAGTCAACTAAGTACAGACAAGTGAACTTGCCATAGAAGTCACCTTGCTTCCAAAGGAGTCTTGGCCGCTGATACTACACACATAGTTGTTTCGGAGAGCTCACTCTTTTGTTTTCTGCAAGACATTCTGCATAAGATTAATGTTCTAATTTATTACTACGATTATAAAGTGATTAACTTGTATTTTAGTTCATCTATTCCCAAATTAATCAAAATAAATCACTAAGTAATTAGTATAAACTTATTATATATGTACAATAAATTGGAGAAAGAAGACATCTTAATTCAAATATTCATAAAACTATTTTAATTTAAGTAAATACTCTAACTAATTGTTATAAACATATTATATGTAAAATAATTGGGATAAAGAAAACTAATCAAAGGCGCAAAAAATAACATATCTCTAAAATTTGAAAACAATGAACGAAATTGAAATATTAGTCTCATTTAAGAATACTACAAGAAATTAGCAATGGAAATTTACTGATGAAAAATAAACCGTTGCAAATTAGCGACGGAAACCCAATTTTCGTCGCTAAAATCAACGGAAAAAAATTCTTTTAACAACGGTTTTAATATCCGTTGCTAAATATGGAGGGAAACCGTCCCGGTAAAATTGGCGATGGACTTTAAGGACAGTAAAAGTTTTCGTTAGTAATTACACTAAAATTAGCAACGGAAAAATAACATCCGTCACTAAATATGGAGGGAAGCATACCGACGGAACCATTACTGTCGGTAAATAATCCAGGAATTAAAGGTGGTATAATAAATTTTAAAATTTTTGACGGCAAATTCCATCGGTAAATCACGTTTAAGACATCCGAGAGCCCCTCCCCCCCTCTGGTTCATCTCTTCATCGTTTCTTGTTTGGCCCTCTTCGGTCTTCTTCCTCCTCCAGTGACTTCCTCTCCCTTCTGATGAGCTCATGTAGAACTAAAGTTTGTTTCTTTCTTGCTTTTTTTTCCTCTGGTTTCTTTATTACTCTTTCTTGGTGGGTTTTTGGTTGCATATATAATGTTGATTTGTGCGTTCAATTTTTTTTGTTGCTGAAAAAGAAACGAGGATTGTTGAAGAAAGCCTATAAGATTTCTCTGCTTTGTGTTGCTGACATCGCTTTGATCGTCTTCTCCAATAATGGGAAGCTCTCTGAATACTCTACTGAATCCTGATTAGTATGCGTCCTCAATCTTTCTTTCAGCTCTCCTCACCTCTGTGTTAGTTTATAGGCATGTCTTTGATCTGGAATTTTGCTTTTTGTATATTTCTTGTAAGCCTATTAAGGCTATAGAAGATAATTCTTAATGCAATATTCCAACAAGCCATTTTGCCTGATTTGTTTTGAGGGAAATGTATAACCGTCAGGTACTTTCTGTTCGGTGGTTTTAGTTTCAATTGCAGTGAAGCTGAAAGGCACAACGAATTCCATTCAGGTTCATTTACTGACGGAAACTTAACATCCATCGGTAAATTGTTAGATATTTACTGACTGTAAGTCTTCTTTCGGTCTGAAAATATTATTTCGGAACATATATTTTCTGTCATTAAATTTTACCAACGATTTCTTTTTCACAGACGGATTTGTCCGTCAGTTTATTCCGTCGATAATTTAGATTACCGAAAGAATTGTATCATTTTTCGTCGAAATTTTTCGTCACTAATCGATACATTTCTTGTAGTGGAATACCTTTAAGATTTTATTCGAAATTATAAATATATTGTCATAATTTTTTATATCTTTAGTTCTCAAAATTTTAAAAAAATAAGTTGGTAAAAAAGAATAAAAATACAACTTAATGCTTATAAGATGTATGGCCATACTAATAAACTATTAAGGGGTACTTGGTTAAGGAGTTTGAGAATGAATCAATAGGTAAATAATGAAAAATATTGGTTGGTTATTTATTATGATTGAATAAACAGTTTTTTATATTATACTTTTCAGTATTACTCGATACACCTCACATATGAGAGGAATAATTTTCATTCCTTATTAACATGCAAGTGTCACAGGCATGACAATCTTTGTTACACTCGTGACAATAAGTGTCACACCTATGACACTTACATTTTTTAATTTTTTTAATTAAAATATAATTAATTGACTACAATCTAATTAATTAAAATATAACTAATTAGTTAATTAAAATTTAATTAATTAAAATATAATTAACTAACTAATTAAAAAATTATTTCTTAATATTTTTAACAAACCAACCACTATCAATGACAATAGAAATCATTTCTTCATCTTAACCAACTATCATAATTATAATGATGATATTCATTCTTATTCCCCACTATATTCATTCTCACTCATATTATTATTCTCCTATGTAAACTAATCACCCCTTAATAATCTATCTCTCATCATTATATCTAAGAAAAATGAAAGACAATCATTAATAAGAACAAAACAAATATTTTATTGGTGATTCAAGTATTTTATGCCTAATCTTTAAATTATATTTGATTATATATGTTCGTGATTTTTAAAATTAGAAAAAAAGTGCAAACAATGCAATGTAATTCAAGTTAAATATTTTAAAATATTAATAATATGTTTTATTATTATATACATTTTAGAAACTCTAAATATAATTGCAAAATATAAATTTGTCAATATGAAAAGAGTTCCTAATTTATTTTGTTAAAATATTTTTCAAAAGCAATAAATTCACTTTTTATTTGATTCTAACACTTTATTTAAATATTTATTATATTTTATAACTAATTTTCATAACTAATTAATTAAATTTCCATCAATTTGTTGTACTTTCAACGTCTGTAAATTTGTTTAGAAAAAAATTAAATGAAAATATTGGTTAGAATTAATTTCAATCCTAAAAAACTCATAATCAAATTTTAACTACGTGAAAATATTTAGTACTAAATTAAAAATCATAAAGTTTTGTTCCTTTTAAATAGATATTTCATATAAGTTAAAGTTTTTGTGCACAAGAAAAGAGTAAATTAGGTTGCATATCTATATTTAAAATATTAAATAAATTTATTAAGAAAATAAATTAGTAGGAATCAAACAAGTTCAATTACCTCTAAAACAAGTTAACAAGCATGCTTAGTCAACATAGAGTGAAGATGAGGCCAACTAGTGCCAACAATCACTATCCAAGATTGATCTATAATACTCTAAATGCACAAGCTGTTAATAGGCAGCAAAAACTTAAGACACACATATCTCAAGGGTGCTTAGAGTGGGGCTTAGTATAAGCCAATTGTTTTGAGTTAAGATGAATTGTTTAACCTAAAGAAGAGTTTGGTTGGTAAAAAGATGAAAGGAGTGTTCTTACCTTGTAAGACTCTTAAATTCGTCTCCCTCTCTAATGCATAAGTCCCATAACTAAAAACTGACTTGAACACCAACAAATCACCCCTAGAAGTGAACCTAACAATACTAGCCCAAGATATAAATTAAGGCTAATACTAGGACAAAACTTGGAGCTTGCATGTTGTGGCTTTGAGGAGCGAAGTGTCAAAGCTTGCAAACTTTGAAAGATAAGAGAATTCCTTTAAATATATCTACAGTCTCCAAGTTTTTACTTAATGATTGACTACAAAACAAAAGATGCTTTAGGACAGTTACTAAGGAACTAAACCATTCTCTACCAAGGTGCGTAAGTGTTAGGAGTTCCGATTAGACTAAGGTAAGAACTAGTTGTGAAACATTTGGAGCTATAATGTATTCATTAAGGTTTTTCCTCTCCATTTCGGTTTGGGAGATGACTTGGGAACTGGTATTTAATAAAAGACAAACCTTTAGAGTTACTTAGCCATTCATCTTGACATATTACATAATTACCTTTTGCCCTTTGTGGAACCAAAAGTTGCAAATGATTATTTCAATTTATGAATAAGTCTCCTTACACCCCAATTATCAAACCAAAATAGGGATCCATCACCATTTTCAATAAAAAATTTAATATCATTATACATAAGATCCCTTAGGCGAAGAATTTGATTAAAAGACTAGAAGAAGGAGGAGTTACAATTGATATTATACAAGCTTTGATCTTTGATCACATAAGTATGGAACCACTTTACCCAAATGGATTCATGATACATAAAGAGTTTCCAAATCCTCTTTGCCAAGAGAGCTTTATTAGTGACTTAAATGGATTAAATACCTATTCCACCCTCATGTTTAGGGAAACAAACCTCAGACCATGTCATTTGCACGAATATGAATATATAAAGACCTAAACCACAAGAAATTCTTCAATATTAGCTTAATATAAGTCTTTTATCATAAACACGAATTCCCAAATACTTGAAAAGGAAGCTCCTAATGTTTAAGACGATAACTAGAGGATAAGCCGTAAATTTGATATTTAGCAACATAAGAAATATAAAACAACTTATAGTTTTGTTAATAGTAAGACCAAATAGCTTGACACTTGTTTCAATGATTTCATTAAGGTAATGAAAGAGCTACTGTTAGCTCCACAAAACAATTGTAAGTTATCTGCAAAAGCAAATATTAAATAACCTAATCATCTTATAAGGGTAGTGAAATTTAAAATAGCTCTTTGAGGCAGCTCTTTTAGCAATCAACCTTGTTAAGATTTTTGTACAAATTGCAAACAGATAGGGTCAGATATGGTCACTATGTCTTAAGCCTCTCACGCCCTTAAATTATCTGGTAGCTTCCCTGTTGATGAGGAAATAGAACAAAGCAGTGCAAAAACAATTCTTAATCCATAAACTATGTTGTTCAAGAAATCCAATAACAACAAAAGAATTAAGAATAAAACTCCAACTAATCATATTAACATCTTGAAGAAATATATCTTAATAATATAACTTTTAAAAGTCCTCTTGGATTTATATCCCTTGAATAAATCATGTGCAAGGAGAAGAGTACGACTAATACTTCTCCCTCTTATGAATGCACCTTGGATTTCATTAACAAAACCACTTACGACTTCTTTCAATCTACCAACAAGCAACTTAGAGGTTGTTTTAGAACATAACTAGTTAATAAATTAGGTGTCCAACTCTAAATCTTGTAGAAGAAGTAAGTGTTAAGGCCATCAAGCCTTGGGGACCTATGAGTCTTTATACTACACATACTGCTTATTCTCGAAGGGTCTAAAAAGTTTGATCAATACATCTTTCTATTGTTGAGAAAGAATATCAAGGATAAAATCTTATAAAGAAGGTTAACTAGGGCCAAAAGTACCAAGAATTTCTTTGAAGTGAATAAAAATGATTAAAGTTACTTTATTCATAAATAGTGAGACCCAAGGTAGAAGTTAGCAAGCAAATCTTGCTATTATTCCTTGGATAGAGGATGACATTATAGAAAGAGGTGGTTTGTATATCACCATTTTCTAACCAATTAATTATAGCCCTTTGCCTCAGGAGAGAATAATGGAAACACCTAAGTATTAGTTTTAATATGAAAGAGTCAATTTCTTAGCTTCTTTAGCTCTTAATTTATTAGAAAATAGGTACGCTTACTATTAAGCTTGGTGTAGTACTTCCCTTGCTTTAAAGATGGCAGAATGAGTACCCTAGATCTTATTTGTATGATCACACATTTATAAGACCTGAACCTATTAACGAGAGTGAAAATTCAACAATAATCACCTCTTTAAAGCCATCTACTTCCATTGAAAATTTATTAAATCTAGAGGAATCTTAAGCTCTGGAGAGCTCCCACCTAGCCTGCTCTCGATTTGAGCATGGTCTAAGCATAGTGGATTATGGAAGTGATCAGAGCTAAAAGGGAACTTAGATAATTATAAAGTAGCTAATGCTATGTCAAGCTTTTTCTTGATCATCTAGAAACTAACTTGATTATTAAAGCAGGAGCAGAAGATACCATCAAATCTTAGATCACTTAGGCTAGCAATCCCCAAACCCTTCACTATTGTAGCCCTTTAAAAATTTATCTCCCTTAGCCTCATAATGATGGGGGATACAGTTAAAATTCCCAAGGACCAAACAAGGATTTCTTAAGGAGTGACTTATGAAAGTAAGGTCTTTCCACAAAGATTCATTTCAAACTTAAAATTTGATGCATAAGTGAAAGTGACTTAAATATCAATGGAGAAATGATCTAAAATAAGCATCAGATGGAGGAATTGGTCAAAAGATATTGTGCACTTGACCTGAACTCTAGAGGGATCAAATGCCACCATAATTCTACATATAAAATGGTATTGGTGATTCGTAATTATGGTCCGACCCTTGCCAAAAATCTAGTCAATAAAATTAACATTTTTTACTTAATATTTATTTCGAAGAGACCTACAAGACTAAAACATTTCAAGAATAAGTAGTCATGCATCATTAAAAGTTTTTTGGAATAATTTATACCTCTAACGTTCCAAGTAGGAATCATTAGAAGGAGGAAGGGCTAATAAACCCTTCTTTTTTATATTTCCATCCAATTTTCCTTCATGGAACACCTATAGATGTTTCCTCAACTAACTCTAAGCATAAAACCATATTAGTATTGAACAAACTTATCCTTTCACCATTTATCTCTAGTTGACTAGGTTTATACGGATAAGTTTATATTGTATCAGGTAAGTGACTAATCATAGTAGAGGAAGGCGTTTGTACTACAAGGTAGAATGTGGGAGGAGACATCATTAACTAAAGTTTTCAAGTAAGAACCTTTCTTACCACTAATTTGGGAGATATAAGGAATGAGCTCTGAAACTGTTTATTCAAGGATATAGGCATCTACATCAGGCCTATTAGGAGTGAGAGCTTTAGGAGCCACAAACCCAAGATTATTGGGGGAAGCAATAACCTTCCTTAGATCAAGTTGAGGTACCACATAAATGTTCTAAGGGAGGAGTTCCTATGATAGACCTGTCTTAAACTTTCTACTAGTTTCTCTCTAATTCTTCCTATCAAAAGGAAAATCGAGCTTCCAATCATAAACAATGTGAACAACTTCTTCATATAGTTTCTTATAATCATCAAGCCTTGTAACTCTTGAGTGCATATAGAAGTAGAGCGTATATATCAGCGTCAATGCATATTCTCACAAATCCCACCCTTTTGAGTCTAACAATAAAATCACCCAAGCAGAGTGGTCTCTTGATAGATTTAACCATATATTTTAGATGCTTTGTAGTCCAAATCTTCAGAGAAAGCCTATGAAACAAAACCCACGGAGGCATATGCTTGAGCTTAACACTCCTAAAGTTTAAAATAGCTCTCTACCTAACCGAGAAGAGGGGCTTACATTGAATATGCTAAAGCCTAATTTTAAAACTCTTACCAAGTTATGTTTACCAACGAATTTGAAGAGGAAAAGCTCCTCTTCGTTAACAAGGACTTTTTAAGACCAAGTTTTGCACAGTTCATAATGGCTGATTTTATGTTACAGGAAAAGCAAGCCAAGCCTCTTATCAACAAAAAAAGCTAACCAACACGTTTACCCATTGTTGAGCTCTACGTCTCAGTAGATCTAAAGGAGGAGAAATGACTCCAAAAGGAGAGTCAAACGAGGTAGGGGATAAAATTAAGCTTTTGAAACCTAAAGCCTGCCCCAACTACCTAACTTCAATTTCTTTTAACAAAAGGAGAAAGGGGTTAAGAGGGGAAATAAGAAAAGAGGCTAAACTTAGAGTAGGTGAAGGAGCAACAATATTAAAAAGGTAAAGGGGAGGAGATAAGAGAAGAGACAGATAAAGAATCTAGAATAGGTTGAAGAGGGGTAAAAAGAAAAATCTGCAAATCCATAACTAGAAGAAAAAGAAGAGGTTGTCGAAGAACAAAGTAAGATCGGTGGAGAAATAGCAGAAAGAAGAGACCAAATTAGCAAGTTGGTTTTGCCGAATAAACGACTATAGATGAAAAAAAGAGACAAAAAGGGGATTTTTTATGGAGTTTGTATTTATCTGGTTTGAGATATTTATCAGCTAAATTTGAAATATAAAACTTTATGTTAACAAATTTTAAAATCAAAATTCCCTTTTATCAATCTTCAATCAAATCTATCAATAGTAAAACTTTGTATAATGTAGTTATCCACATTGCCAATTTATATGAGGCATTATAAGTAATTTTAATAAAACGCTATATAAATTCACTAAAATGATTTTGTTTTTTTGTATTGATTGAGATGATGTCAGTTACTCTTTCTAACTTCTCCCTTTCTATAAGGAAAGAAGATGTTGATTCATAGAAACCAACATCATATAAGTGCTTATTCTTAACAATAAAAGAGGCTTCAGTTTCAAAACTTACAAATACAAGGTTCTTATAAGATTTTAAAAAATTAAATGTAAATGACACTTTAGTTTTCTTATTCCTTTTTTATTTTCTTATACTTTTAAAATATCACTAAAGTTCTGATAAAATTATTAAAAAATATGTATTTGTTAGATATCATTAAGTTTTACTATGATTTTATGTTAGTTTATGCCCTATTAGTTATAGTTTAGTTACAAAATAATTTTAACACACTATTTATCTTGTAAATATTGAGATGTTTATGATAAAGTTTAAGAAATAGATATATATGCGAATAAAATGATGATAAGATCATAATTATGAAATTCATATTATATTTATGTATGATATCTAAAAAAATAAGCACATACTATGTTTTTCTTTATGAAAGAAGTGATCAATCTCATATTATAAAATATGGAGATATTTAAGTACATATGTGGGTATATATTAATTAGAGAACATGTTCAATGAACTAATCCCTTATTAAAAATCCATTTGGAACGTTATTTATATGTCTATAGAAATTTTCATTGTGATGATTGTATAAGTGATCCTTTCATTTAAAATCTCTAAAGTATCTCTATTTAGGATTCATCACTTTAATGTGATTAAGGGAAATGTTCTGTTGTTCTCAATTAGTGTTCATTCAAAAAAATTCTTAGCCAAGAAGAAATTACACTTTAAAAATAGTTTTCAAATGTCATTAATTAAATCAAATATTAATGATGGATAACTAATGTGATTGAACTCAAATAAAGTAAATATTAATTTCATCTCTACATCTAATTGGAACATTTTTAAACAAAAATTGAATTACTC
>JAOQMP010000210.1:38863093-38880468 GCA_027563575.1 Erythroxylum pedicellare
TTGTTGTATTTGACACAATTGAGCAAATCTTTTTAAAGTTGAAATGCAAGGCACTAAATATTTGTTTCTATTCTTCCGCATTATCATTTTTGCCATGAACTAATGATAGTTGATTATAACTCCGAATGTTTTTTTTATGTTCATTTGATTATTGTTTTTGTTCTTTCAATATAATATTACACTTATCTAGCAACTGTTAAATCAATGTTTAAATGTCTTTTCAGTTATAAAAATTATTCTAATTGATCACACAGAATTATTAATTTCGGTTAAGCTTTGTAAATTTAAAAATGTGATTTTCTTTTACAGATTATTCAGTAAAATTGTTAAATGTTATTATTAATGACGATGGTTAAAAGGTTGACTTGGTATACTTTGGGACCATAAAAGTCAGGGTCAATATGGTTTAACTGAATATGTTGTGAAATAAATTTTGAAATAGCTAAATTTAATTATATTAAATTAAGAGATTATTTTATAATAAAATTAATACTTTATTTTTTATAATATATTCCTTTAAACAATATAAATTAAATTCAAATATTTGATATCAATTTTTTTATTTGTATTCTTCAAATGATATGTACATATGTTACTATTCATTTCAATTTTTACGCACGTATCCATAAATTATGTATTAATTCCATATAATGAAAGTTGTTGAATATAATAAATAAATATTTTATTTATCTTCTTACAATTTAATTAATAACTAAAAACTAGTAATTTCCCAACCTAATACAATTTTTATCATGCTTAATATTTTAAAAATACTAATATGAGAATGTAGAACACTTAAAACTTAATAAAAATATTTATTTAAACATTTGCTTTTGAAAGGTTAACATTCTTATATACATTTGATAGTTAAATTGCACTTTAAATTATTCATTTTACGTGTACTTAATTTATTTATAAAATAAAAATATCTAGTACATGGAAATAATAAAAAATAATGTTTAAACTAAAATAATGGATCATTATTATCCTAAGGGTAGAAGAAATGAGGCTCCTTTATAATATAATCATCTTTAAAAAGAAACTAGTTTTTAAAATTTTCAAAAAAGCTCCTTGTAATTTTTATCTTTTTTAAAAACTTCATTCTCTTATAATTCAGTTAAAAGATAACAACGAAACGTATGTAGCATGAATATTGTTTGTGGATTAATCAAATGTTGCTAATATAATAATCTAACTTAACTCTTAAATTGGCTTGAAATAATTAAACTTTACTCATCATTGATAATTTAATACAATTATAATAAGTTATTAGTTTGGGTCATAATTAATTAGTTAGAATCAGGTTCTGGAGTTGAATGAAGTTTTTATGATAACAATTTTTAATTCATCTATATGTGATGTTTATACTACTTATGTTTCATTGTTATTTTCTAACAAAAGGTTAAAAGAAAGATTAAAAAAACTGAAAATTTCAAAGAATTTTTTCGAAAAATTTTAACGATGAGGGACCTTTTTTGAAAGTAACTTAAACCATAAGGGAACTCTATATCTTTTAACCTTATTATTAAATACTTGATATATATAATTTTACTTAACTCATATAACATAAACTTAATTGGTCTATACAAGACGTTATAGTGGTTTATAAAGTATAAATTAAAAATTAATAAAATTAAAATATTAGTTAGTTAGAGTCAGATTTAAAAGTTGAATTGGGTCTTCATGTCAACAATATTTAATTGACAACGTAGGATATTTATGCTGCATGTGCTTCATCGTTATTTTTTAACAGATAACTAACATAACTTTTTTTGAAAAACTAAAAAATTGCAATGAATTTTTTTGAAAATTTTGAAGATAAAGGACTTTAAAAGTAATATTACTTAAACCATAAGGAAACTATGTATCTTTTACCCTTATCCTTATTATTAAATATTTGATATACATGATTTTACTTATTCTTGTATAATATAAACTTAATTGGTCAATACAAGATATTATATACGTATGGCCCATTACAATATAATTTACAAAGTAAATTCCAAAATGCTTACCACTTAATTGAAAAGCATTCTTAGCAACTTGATCAGCTATCGTTAGGAGCATTTATGTATAAGAGGTGCGTTAGAGATAACATTTTAATTGCACATATTTGTTTAAAGATTATTATAGGAGTTTGTCAATATGAAGTTATATAATCAAAGAGGATTTCCACAAACATTTTGTTTTGATCAATTGGAATTTCCTCTTCCACATTATGAGCCTTTAGTTTTCTATAAAAATTCGGCTTTGGATTCTCCAATGTGTTATAACCTCCTTTTAAAGCGTCTTCGTGAATTATGAGCCAGCAAAGCTATAGAGGATTGAGATAGGGAGACCCGTTATCCCTTTATCTATTTATTCTTTGCATAAAAGTTCCTATAAGAATTTCATCAAATAATATTAATGCAAACATTTCATTTAAATATCACTACTAATATGGGACTTGTCAACCTTTCTTTTATAGATGATTTTCTATTATTTTATAGAGTTAATTCCAATTTCTTTAAAGCATTAATTGATTCCTTAGATTAATACAAAAAGATATTAAGGTTATCAATCATTCACTTTAAAAGTTCTCTTTATATCTCTATAGGTACCTTCTTAGCGTTTGAGCAACTTTCTCAAATTTCAAGCTTTGAGCTCCAACTTCTACCACTTAAATACCTAGGAACCCCTTTGTCTACCATAAAACTAAATCATAGGTATTATTATCCATTTTATGATGTCATCTACATTAGAATTGGAAGTTGAAATAGTAAGTTCTTTCTCATGTCCAAAGATTTATGCCCATTAATTTATCTAAAACTAGCACTAATGTCTATTGGTGCTTAAACTTGCCTCTCTCAACCAATCAATTAAAGTAATTGAAAAGATGATGAAGAGTTTTCATTGGAGGATTAGGAAGAGAGAAGATTTTTCAAAAGCTAAGGTTATGTAGTCTGAGGTTTGATTTAAATTTAAAAAGAGGGGTTGGCAATCAAATCCATTATAAATTAGAACAAGGTGTTATTAGGGAAAAGGATCTAAAATTTATTCAAAGATGAAGAATACCTTTAGGATAAGTGAACACAATCATAATTCCTAAAAGGAGTAAACTTCTAAAAATTATAGGCCAAAAGCTCTACCACTTAGACTATAAGACTTATAAACAATATTAAACCCTATATTGAGGTCAATATAGGGAATGAAGCAAACTCATCTTTTTGATATGACTATTGACACCTACTTTGACCCTTTTTTAACTTTCCAAATGCCACTTCTCTGATGTGTGCTATACTTGAAAACTCAAAAGTTTTAGTTATCATATATAATAATGCATGATGTTGGCCTCCCCCTCTCTAGAGGCTTCATCATCATAATTAACTCCCTACCTACTTATCAATATAACCATCTTTTGTAATACAAGTTTCTCTAGCTGAAAACAAGTTATGTATTTTCACATATACTTCTTATTATGATATATTCTCTAATACTAAACAATAAGTAGAGTGGAGGAACCTTGCCTAGTTCCCCACAAAACACCCTAAATTCACTTTTATCTTATGACTGGAAATTAAAGAGAGATTATTCACCAGGGATATGATCAATCTCTCTCATCTTTTTAGTGCTATGAATGTGTTTTGTTGTTAGAAAGTTGAATCCTATAACCATCTGTTTTTCACATGTCAGTTCTCTTCTTATTTATGGAATAGGATTTAGACCTAACTAGATACGAGTTGTATAATCTCTTATTGGAAGATATCATAAGATGGGAAACTAAGGTGTCCTATAATTGTTGAGATGATCTAAACTTATTCAAAATCTCTCATATTTGCTATATCTATTCTATCTAGAGGGAGAGGAACAAAAAGATGTTCAAAGGCGTCTATAGATAACATCACCTCTTTTATTATGCTAATTCAGTATATAAGAGAGATTATCATTAGGCCTAACATTTTTTTGGGTTTGACTTACCCAGAGTTAACAGTCTCGATTTGATTTGTTTAGGTTGAACTCTTTCTTTTTAAATTTTTAGGCTTTAGGTTATGCTCAAACTCAAGCATACCAACCCAACTTGACCTGACTTTTGAATGTCTCATTGGGTAATTAGTGAAATGATGTCATTTTATGATAGGCAAATGTCGTCATTTCACTACGCTATATTCAAATTACTATTTTTATGTTGAAAAAATTTCATTTTGTTGATAAGTAATACGATGTTGTTTAAATATGGACAATATCCTCTCTTAAGTCAAGAATGAATCAATGTAGCATAATTGGAAGAAAAAAAAAAACCTCCTTCCTCCTCTCAAGTCATCTTACGCCTCACCTTTGCTTACCTCGCTAGTCACCAAATGCCTCACCTCTGCTTATCAGTTTCCTTGCCAATCACCTCGCCTATGCTTGCTAGTCACCTCGCCTCTACTCACTAGTCACCTTACCTTTGGTTAGCAATAGATTCCTTGGCTTACCTCGCCTCACCAATCTTACTGGTCTCTATTAAAAGGTAGTATCAAACTTTAATTGCATTCTCAATTTTGTAAAACTCAACCTAGAAGTTAACTCAAGATGAGATAGGTATTTTGTTGTAGCATTAAACTGTAATTGCATTATGTTGATCTATGTCCATAATTTATTCTTTTTCCAAGTTGTTATGATATTATTGAGAGATAAAGAAAATTTTATATTGTTTAGGTAATGATGAAAACCTACATAAATTGGTCACTTTTTTTAATTGTTTATTTATTTGGTCTTATTTTCACCTAATAGTTTTTTTATAGATAAAACATACAATTTGCCCCTAATGTTTGACCAAAATTCTATTAATGCCTAATCATTATCTTTGGTATTAGTTCACCCTTTAATGTTTATAAAATAGAATAATTTGTCCCAAAAATCACTCTATCATGTTCTATTAATTAGATGGGATGCTATCATTATTGTTCAATACGTGGCATACTGGATAAGCTCATATACTAACTTGGTAGCTCGCATGTCATATACTAATTAATTTTGTTTTCTAAGAATTTGGTTATTAATTATGTATAAACAATTCTTAATTTAATTTTACACCCCTAATTTACCCCGACACCATCTATAAAAACCCTTAATCTAATAAATCATTAAAATTAAACAATCATCTGTAGAAAATTCCTTATATTCATTTAATAAATCCCTAAAACCTATAATCCTCTCTATCGTCTTCTTCCACTTTACACACTCCTTGCTCGTAAGTTTCGACCTCGCTATCTCATGTAGACGATCTTTGCACCTAAAAGCTACCTATATAATTAGACCTGAAAAACCATATTTAAATCCAAAGCTCAAATTAACAAAAATATGAAAATTTTAGTACGAAGTGTTTTACGAACTTACATGAGAACAATTGTGCCCATCGAACCTGCCAAAGAAGAAAACTTCTTTGCCAAAAAATGATTGGCATATAGAAACTGCATCTTCCATTGCTCTTTGACCATGTATAAAAGGCATAACAGGAGGCTCCAATTCATTAGCCTCCAAACGTTGTCTCTCCAATTTTACAATTCCATCACTTACAACCACCACTTCATCTTCAACTATTTCACAAGATTTATCGCAATCACATAAAGACATAAAAAAGAGAAGTTGTTGTATAAAGAGGAAACAAATCAGGTTTCCATCTTTCCCATCCACTTTCCAAAGGAGCCACCATACTATATTGGTAAAAGAACTAAATGGCTAGAGCTTAACCTCCTATGTATAAGGATATTTTAACCATATCTCCTTCACTTTTACCAATTACTCCATAATAAATACTGGCTATTAATCCTTTAAAAAAACATAAAAACAGTAACAATCATAACAAAAAAATTGAATTCTCAAAATGTTTTCTTCCAAACTTAACACCAGGTTAACAAAAACTCATTAGTTATAAGTACTAGAATCGATAATCATTATGGATGAATGTTAGGCATTTTTGCAAATGAGTGTTCAACTTTGGGGATTTGTAAGATTTAGAATTTATATAGATAGTGTCATGGTAATTTGGGGGTTTGAAATTAGATTAAGATTTTTCTTTCTTTTTAAAATAATTAATAAAAAATTTTAAAAAAATAAAGTTAATTGATATATGACATGTCAGTTGCCAAGTTGACATTTAAGCTTATACGACACACCATGTGTTCCAAAATAATGGGGGTGTCATGTCTAACTAATGAAAACGTGATAGAGTAAGTCTTTTTAGAATAGATTTTTATAAACGTTAGGGGATGAACTGATACTAGAGATAATAAATGAACCCTTTTAGACTTTTAGTCAAACATTCAGGCCAGTTGAAATTTGATTGGGCTCGAGTTCAAGCCATGTGTCTCAAGTTTGTTTAGGCCTTTGATCATGCCTAAACCATTATAATTATTTTTGGGCTATAGTTCAGCTTAACTTATTAACAAGCCTAATCATTATGTCAAAAGCTTTAAAAGAGAATTAGCCAAATTATAACTTTAAATTTTATGCAATTTAATAGTTTCCCTTAGTTCTTTAGTTACAATTTCTCTTATTCTCTGATTAGTGTTTTGACAAATGTTTAATAGACTATGTTTTATGCATATATTTATTGTATTTTGCTTTTCATTTGATAGTTTTATGTTATATTTTGTGCTTAATTTGCTTTTAGTATGCTTTTAGGTCTAAATTGCCTTCATGGATCAAAAGAAGAGAAAATTGGGAGAAATTAGCACAAAAAACTTAAGAATTGGAGCTATTTTAGAGGTATACACCTGTGTGATGAGGCACATACTTGTATAAGTAACATACATAGTCATATAAGGGATCATGTAAGTCATTGTGAACATGTTAAGCTTCAAAGGCGTGTAAAGATACATACTCATGTGAGTCACACACACTAAGCTCTTATGAATATGTAAATCCATAATTCTAAAGTGTTTCTAAGATACGCGGTCACTTATGCAATCGTGTGATTGACCATGTATATTCTAGAAATCCTAGTTTTGCACTATAAAAGAAAATTATGAAGGCCAATCAAAGAAGAAGGAAGTAGGGTTGAAGTTAGAGGTAAAGTTAGAGTTTAAGAAACAATTCTAAACCTAGGACAACAAGAAAAAATGAAAATTACTTTAGAGATTTGACATTCCAAGGGGATTACATTAGAGGAAAGGAGGATATATATCTTATGGTTTCTTTTCTTTTTAATTATTCTTTTGAACTTTTAAAGTTTATTTTGTTTTTTTATGTTTAAGAACTAAATTTTTTATTAACTAGGTATGGTGAACCCTAAGTTAGGATGGATATTATGATTTGATATTTTATTTAATGCAATTTGGTTGATTGATTCATTGTGATTCAATTATGCATTTTTATGCTTGAATTAAAATATTTAGGATATTAGTTCTCAATGGTCATTTCATATGATTAATATTGACAAATCCTTTTGTTTGAATAGATATACCATAATTAAAATGATTTCATGCAAACCTAGAGATAGGTGAATATAAAACCTTTAGATTAAGGTCAAACTTAACAGTAAAATTCACGAATTGAGTAAAGCAATCTTAAGGGTTTAACTAGAAACAAGTTTTAGTTAATCAACTGAGGATTAGTTGTCAATAGTATTGAGAAAGATATTAATATAAGATAAGAATTTCTACGATCCAATGATGAATAATTGAATTGCATGATAATTTGTTAATACTTAAGAACTCTTAATGGATTCATTACCTAGGTACTAGTTATTTGATATTGATTAATCTTAGTTTTATTTATGTTTAGTGATAAATGTAAATTGAATCGTATTTTAGGACATAGTTTGATACGTGTTTAGCTGTTAATTCAATCATTTAGTCTATGTTTAGGTTAGAATTGTGTTAGTTTGTTAATTATTTATGATTTAAGTGTTTTAAGGGTTAGTACAAGTCTTTGAGATTAAATATTATGTTTTTTAGGTACCTTGATGTGTTTGCTAGTGTTTCTAGGTCAACATCGAATAAAGAAGGAGTTTAGGAGACATTAAGGTCGAAACAACGACCCACGATTGTGGCATATCAAGCCAAGATTGTGACAAAACCTCCATATTTGACCCACAATCATAGCCTGCATGCCAAGATCGTGATAGAAGGCTCAGAAGTAATCCACGATCATGGCTTATAGGGCCATAGTTGTGGCCTGCATCGGGTAGACAAGCAGACACTCAAGAACGTCAAGTTTCAAGAGTTTTTTGGACCTTTCAGACCTTGAAAAATCCTAGGGTTACCTAAAACACAAGAGGATATAAAAAGAAAAGAAAGAGGCAGAGAAAGAGCTTTTACATATGCCACCTTGAGAAACCTAGAAAGAAACCATCGAGAGATAGAGGAACAGAAGAAGGAAAAGAGAAGAGGTGAAGAAGCTGACTCGAAGTACTTCCCGGATTAGGAGGTTGCTGGACGTCGCTGCCTCCTGTCATCCATTTTAGATTGGATTTCCTATTATTTCAAGTATATTATTTTATAGAATTGGATTGAACAGTTGATGTTAGGATCTAGAATGTTGAGGATGTTTTAAACTTACCTTCATAATTTTATTCTTGAATTAATGAGAATCTAATTATTTATGTGTTTATTAGATGTTGTTGTGGTTTGATTATGCTATTGCATAATTCGAAAATAAATTAAGAGGGTGAATTGAATGAAAAACGATTAAATTGGACTAACAAGAGTTAGGTGATTTAATAGAAACCAAAATTAAATTAGATCAATAATTTATGCAAAGAGAGATCTTGTATGAGTTTCCGATAGTTTATTAGAGAACTTCAGAACTAAATAGGGTTTTGGATAAGTTGTAAATTGAGAGATTGCAACCTCCATAATCTTATTAGGGTTAATGATTATAACTCGAGAGAGAGTAATCAATCTTAGGATAGTCTAGAACCAACAATCCAATAATTTATAATCAGTTAGGTTAATATTAAGGATAGGTAAAATTCCTTTTCTCTCAATTGGTAATTTCTTTCGGTTGATTCGTAGGTGTGTTGCAATTGCTTAGTAAGTAGTATTTTCATGTTGGATTCTCAATTTGATTGATCGAATTAAATTTTTGTTTTAGTTTTGTTGCATCTTGAATTTTTGTTAGTTGTTTTTGGCCTTAGATTTTAGGATTAGATTAGTTCTCTTCTCATGGGATCGTCACCTTTAATACTACGCTAACGAACCGTGTGCTTGCAAATTATCGAGAGTTAATAATTAAAACTTACACACAACTAAACCCCAATCATTTAGGTTTATTATTTATCCTGAATTTTAGTTGAATTTAACTTTAATTAAATCATAATCCTATTTTCCAGTTAAATAATAACAAAGACGTTATTACTAGTACTTATAGTTCCTATGGGATCGACCCTTAATAATCATTGACACTATACTATATTTCGATAAGCACACTTACTTGTAAGATCTAGAGAGTAGAGATTAGCCCTTATATCAAGATTTTTTCCCCATTATTGGGGATTAGAAAAACCTTGCTTTTATTAATCTAACCATTTATTTATTTTCTTTTTATGCATTATTTATTTATTTATCATTAGATCTCTTTATCTTGATTTTGTGTTTGTGACTTATTTTTATAATTTAAAACTCGTTGTCATAGCCACTAGCTGTAATGGAAGGATGGAGAGGATAATATTCTTAATAGAACTATAATATGCCATCGTTTATAATATGCCATTGGAAGTTTGGAACGAGAGGAATGATGATGTCTATTTACAAGCTCAATTGATGCCCATGATGTGATGTAAAGTTTGTATGGGCAACCGCTACAATCATGAATATCATGAACTAAAATATATATGGGAGCATCCAAATTGCATGAAGAACTAGCTTTAAGACACCCTATACAAGAATACATATAATCCAAAGTGGGATAATGCCTGTGATTATATATGAAACGATTACGCTTTATCTTAATTTGTACAACATTAGCAATAATAGGAGTATCCACATTTTAACAATCCCTTTATGAAATTCATTACATCAAATGAGGCTACCCTTTATAAAACTAAAGAGTCAAGTGTTTTATCTGGATACACTAAGCCAAATTTGGTAGAACATGTGAATATGATACGATCACAGAATGGAGAGGACCTAGAGGTTGAAGAAAAAAAAGGAAGCTTTTATTGAAGAAGAGAAAGAATAAGAGATAGTAGAGGAGATATAGGAAGAATATGTGGAGCAAGTTATTATTCAAGAAGGGAAAGAAGAAGAGAAGGAAGAAGAAAAGGAAGATGAGATAAAGGAAGATGAAGAGGAGGATCCAAATAGGAAGGCTAGTAAGAAATTACCTATACTCATCTTAAATAGAAAAGGTTATTTTGTCCTATGAAACAAGTTGTTAGGGTCAATTGAAGATTCAAAGCATTTTATTAGACCTTATTATATTGGCAGTTTGTTATTAAAAAGGATGTTAGTTAATGTACTTGATTATATTTATTATCTTGCAAAAAATGACTTATTTGTAGACTATTGGGAAAACGAGTAAAAGTAAGTCACTAATTATAGATATAAGTTGATTAAGGGCATGATAGGTATTGCAAGCTAAAGACGTTAAACAAAGGCTACTTAGGAGGCAACCCAATAATTAGGATAATTTTGATTGATTTGAATACGTTATGTCGATTATTTGAGTTTTAGTTTAGGATTTCATTGATTTTTAGCGTGTTTTATGTTAGGTTATTGAGCATCCTTATTTGATTTTGCCTAATTATTGTGTTTGTGGTATGTATTATTTGATTCTCTTTAATTCAAGTGAAAAGTTTTTAGAGTTTTAGGAATTTTTAGGCATACACGGTTATATATATGCACATCTACACGCTCATATACATAAAAATCACATTTTACATGTTTTACACAATTTCGATGATCTATACAATCATTGGACATGGTCGTGTACATCCCTAGAATTTTTAAAAAAATGCACATATGATTACAATGAGTTATATGGGTGTGGAAGATGCCTGTGTAGCTCAATTCTTTGGAACATGTCAACTTACACAGTTGTGTTTAAATTCATACGTTTACGATCATGTAACTAATTACGTAAGTTTACGACCCCTTTTAAAATTCCTAAATATTTGTCTTCTCTCCCATTTTCCCCTCTTCTGCTACTTCTTTACTACGCTTCCCGACTACATCCTAACCCAACCATTTCAATAGATTTTGTGATTCCCAAATTGGATGTTTCTTGCATTCTATATAAATTGTACTTGGATTTGTCAGTGTTTTTGCAATTTTATAGTTGTTCTTCATTCATCATGCTAGGTTAAGCAATTGCTTCATTTTAAGGTATTTTCCCTTTAATTTTCTTTTTGTTTTATAATTATAAGTTGAATTTCATTCCTTTCAATATGAATTATTGTATTGATTTAATGAATTGCTTTATGATTGGACAGAATTTGAATTTGGAATTGTTAAATTTGCTCACTATGTTATAAATTATGATAGGTTTCATCATATTAGGCGTAAATTTGTGTTTTTTTAGGAATTAGTTAATTCTTTTCATTTAATTTTATAATCATTTTGTATTATGCATGGTTTGGGGTTTGATTATGTATTTAGTATAGGTTTAATTGTTTAATTGCTTAATTTAATTTTGAATTTTAAAAATAACATTCATTAATTGCATAATTACTTTAATTTTGTGTTAATTGCATTTTAATTGTTTTATTAATTTTGACATTATCTTAATTTTCTAATTATTTTGTTAATTTCGTTTGTTTTTAATTTAATTAAAATTTTGATTATGTGGTTTTTCGCAATTGAATAATATAGTGGGTGTTCGAATTAAATGTGGGGAATTTTTAATTTTTTCATATTAATGTTCATTATTTCCTCACTTTTTTTGGTACAATGATAAGAAGAACAGAAGCAACGCAACGATGAAGGGCAAAAGAGGCAACAAGAAAAAGGCAAAGAGGTGAAGGGTCTTTTAGATATTTGAGTGGAGCTTGCCATACTAGTGCAAGAGATTGCCGCACATCTATTGGTGCGATATGAAATGTTACATTTTAATGTTGGGGCCTATAAAGAACAATTTTAGAGGCTTAAAGATAAGAGGATTGGGACTAGCATATGTATAGACTATGAGGCATTAGAGCATATTGGCTTGGCCTAACAGGTTTAGGATATTATTAGCATTAGAGTGTGGTCCTGATTCTTCGAGATTGTAGAGCACATATAATAGGAACCTACACTAGAGATGTGCTCCAAATTATTTATGGAAAAAGACCATTGGGATCAACCAAACACCATATGTTTTTAGATGCTTGGGGAGATGACAAGGATGATTTACACAAACTTCTTCATGATGATGTGGCTCTATGATTAGGACTTTATGAGGACTCAGGAGCACATGACCCTTCATATGGATTTTTTGTATGAGATGGATGTCTGTCACTTCTAGCGTAACATTAACAAGGACCTAGATTATGACCTTTACAAATCTATAGTGTTTACGTTTCAACATCCAGCACTTAGGTACATTCACAAGATTTAAGTCATACACTAAATGGGTGGGGTGATAGCTTTGATGTAATTAGAAAATTGGATGTGTTTAATTTATGGAGCATAAGCGAGAGGGCGCTAATACATTTAGGGCATACCTTCACCTGATATTTTCGACATCTGAGAGAGAAGAAGAAGGTGAGGACAATATGCATCAAGTCTTACGAGACATGATTTGCAATGAAGATGAGAGTCTTTAGTCGATTACCACCAATGAGGCTGCTTGGTACCATAGTTGCCCTTAACCTGGACATGATGAAGTATATGCACATAATTACAAGTAGGCGAGGACCAATGAGAGCATCTATTAACTGGTAGGAGAGCCAGATGAGCAGGCAGCTCTAGGAATAGATAGGGATTACCCTAATATACAAGAGTAGTCTTTGAGATAGGACTCACTACCACCACAAATGGGAGGAGTGGAGCATCAAGAGGATTATAATTTTTTGAATAGTGCAAGATCGCTCAGAACACCGACACTACCTAGACATTATGACTAACTGAAGATTACTCAGGTGGAGAAGTATAAAGGGTAGATCCCAGGAGTCTAGTGCACCATCTAAGTGAACGAGTGGGAGTTGATAAGGTGGGTGGCAAGACTACAAGCAAATGAAAGATAAATGGAGGAGGTTCTGATGCAAATGATCGGATATTTTGGGATTTTCATACCACATCCACCATTCAGAGCGATGGCATCATCTTTGACTCCACAACCATATAATGCTCACCTTATGATCCTCCAACGACCTACATACCAGGCTCATCAGATGACTAATGGCTTTAAACTTAGTTTGAGATGTTTTATTAGGTTTTTCTTTTGTTTCTTTATTATTTGAATATTTTTCTTATTTTTATTTGTTATTTATTTTGTTTTGTCTAATAGTTAGCAAGGGCCTAGCCTTACTAAGCTTTTTATTATTGCAATGTCTTTTTATTTTTTTTTATTTTATCCTTTTTATCCCCTTTTGTTAGGATGATTATACATAATACTAGATAGAATCTTCATTAAGTTCAAAATTTGTAATTATTATTATTAAGGAAAGTACCAAAATATTCAGAATTTCCATTGAGGTTTTTCTTCCTCTTACTTTCCAGGTTGTGTTGGCCTCCAGATTTTTCTCTCTAGTTAAGCATGATTTAAATGAATTGTGAGGTTTTAATGGATTTAATTTTTGGAGTTATTATTATATTAATGTTAATAAGATTATATGACATAGGTTAATTGAATTAAAGGGTTAAGGTAGTAAGATTGCGGAAGGGCATTTTTGGAAGACCAATTAAAGTTAAAAGAAACTAAGCTTATAAGAAAGGGTAAAATGGACTTTTGGGCTCATTAAGGGTAGAATTGGAAGAAGAAATTATGATCTTGCATTTTAAGAAGAGAGAAGAATGAAAATTAAAGAGAAAAAGAGAGAGTGTATGAAGAAGAGAGAGAAATACGAAGAGAAGAAGAGAAGGGGAGAAAGAAGAGAAAATAAGCTAGGGTTTCAATTTTCTTAGCCTTCAAGAGAGATTTTGAGGTTGTTCGAGAAGGAAAAAAGGAAGAGGAAAATAAGAGCTTCCATTTGAGCCAATAATCATTTCATTTGGTGAAGAGTCAAGATAAGATCATTGTTAATCTTTTGGATTTTTAGAAATGTTTTAGTTCTTGAAGCTTAAGAATTTCATGGGTTTAAGCTTTCTAAGATCAATTTTATGTATATGTTTCTTTGGGTCCTCAATTGGAGTTCCTATTGAATTAGGAATTTTTTCATTGATGAAGGAAATCAAGAAAGGCAAGAGGAGTAAGAGGGTAGGTATCTTTGAGCAAGTTTATAAGCAAGGAAATCAGGTGGGTTGTATGTTTATAATTAAGTAATGAGCTATGATTATGTTTTCAAAAACAAGAGGATTAAATGTTTTTAGTTGTTTTATAAATGTTGCATGATTGCTATTTGAATGATTTAAGAAATCTTTATATGTTTGGTATATGAATTTTGTCGATGAATTTCGAAATGAAGAAGGAAATGCATTGAAACATTTTATGTATGCCTTAAAAAAATGTCATGGCATTTTGTATAAACAAAAAGAAGAAAAAACATGAAAGTATGAGAATATGAAAATGCATGGAAATGAATTGAGCATGAATATTTATTTGTGATTAGGCAAGAGAGGAACTCGTTTAGTTAGTCATGTGCATGTTGACCTATAGCCTCCTCCCGGCTGCCCGTTTGAGGCCACGAGATCCCGAGAAATCAGATTCATTTTGTTCAGAGTGTAAACTTCGGTTTTTTCGATTTGTTCCACAAAACTCTCAAGCCATTTGTTTGTGCATTGCATCTTAGAATTGTTAAGAATGGTGCATAATTAAGTGTTATGCTCTGATGGTTAAATGTATATTCTATGTTTATGTGATGATGTTTTAATTATGAGTTTTGTGCTAGAATTGTGAATTTGGTTGAGACCTATGCGTTTTGTGAATTCAGTATAAATTTTCTATAACAAATGAATATTTTAAATGATTTTGCTTATTCTCCATTATAAACTTTTTACCCATGAGCTTTCAAGCTTACCCCCATTCCTTCTCATCTTCAAGTGATGAGAAAGAGATCGAGTGATCAAGAGTCAAGGCACCACTACAAAGTTACATCTTATTGTGTTTTATGCTAGTTTATGAGGACATAAGGCTTTAGTTGCATTTCAAGTATCTTATGTATTTTTGGATTATGGTGTATTGTGGCTTGAAGTGCCATTAAAGCTTTGTAACACTCTTATCTTTTGATGTTAATGGAATATGAATTGTGTACAGATCATGTTGAGTTAAAATTAGGTATACTTAAAGAAGATATCAACTTGAGATGATGAATGTTGAACATGAATTGTTGATATATATATATATATAACGAGATGTTATGGAAAAGAAAGATAGGATTTTTATGAATGATGAGAATTAGTCATAAGTGATGAATCAAATGAGTAGAGGTTAGAGAGCTAATGAAGTAAAGTTGGTAGTTGAATGGTTATGCTCATGACTTTCCAAGTTATACATTGAAATTTCAAGTTTTTTCATAAGGGTCAAATTGGTGTTCTAACTTCAGGGGAAAATCTAGATTGATATAGACCGAATTAGACAAATTTGTCTTCTCAAAATTTGTAGATTATCTTTCTGACCTTCTAATGGTATATAATATGAAATTTTTAGACAACGGAGTTGAAAGTTATGATCATTTTAAGTTAGTAATTTAGAACTTTTGGTGATATGAGGAAGCCCTGTAGAAATCCCTTTGTCTGATTCAGCTTAGATTGAATCCCTTCGTCCTTCTGATTCAACTTAGACTGAATCCCTTCCTCCGTCTAATTCAACTTAGGCTAAATCCCTTCGTCTAATTTAGCTTAAGCTAAATCCTTTCGTTCGTCTGTTTCAGCTTAGGCTGAACCCCTTTGTCTGATTCAGCTTAAGTTGAATCCCTTCGGCTGATTCAACTTCGGCTGAACCCCTTTGTTTTATCCATCTATACTTTTGAAAATTTAAGATTTTGACCCTCTATATGGCATAATCTGTCTTTAGAGTCTTCATAGAAGTTGTATATCTCTAAGTCCTCTTCTAAACCATTCTAAAATGACCTTAATCCAATGTCTATAGTGAAAGTTGTGCTAATTGTCCCAAGATGGGTGCAAGATGATTGAGGATATAATTATGGTTGATTCTTTTGGCCATAACTTCATCATCTGACCTCCAAATGAAGTGATTCTTAAACCAATAGATTTCTATCACATTTTTCTATCTCTCTATGAAAATTTGTATCCATTGGTGTTGATTTGCAAAAAGGATTGGTGGAGAGAAAGTAAGGGAATTGATTGGAAGAGCATGAATTGGTTGTTTACTAAACATACTTAGGTATTTTTACTCATTTCTTGATCTGTAGAGCTCCGAATGAGATGATTATTATTTCAAAATAAACTAGAGACATGGAGCTACAATTATTTTGAAGAAGTCAAGTAGTTATTCAGAAATTTGACTAGTGTGGACTCATCCTTTATGGTTTGAAATGTTATGAGAATGAGGATGAACCAATGATGGCTAAAGAGATCCCATAGAAGTAACCTTATAGGATAATACGCTCACGTCTTATGATGTTTCGGATAATTGGGCTCCGAAAATGGGGTCCAACATCTTATAGTATCAGAGCGCCTAGGTTTAGTAGCTTACATAGGCATTTTGGAAATATGTATCAAGTTACATGGATTTTGATATGTTTTAGCATGCAACAGCAACTGATCTTTAGTTTGAGTTGCATGTGTATGAGTTACATGCATGAATAATTGTTAAAAGTTTAAGCTGAGATAATTAGTGAGAAGAATGATACTCTTTTATGATATGAGAAAAAAATGAAAGTTTATGGATAATTAGAAAAGAGAAATAGTATATGGGTAAATATGACAGATAATGATTCAACATATTTGTATTGGTGGATGTATTATTAAATATGACCCCCAATATTTTAATATGGTGTTATATCCCCGAATGTGATAAAGATGTGAATGTATTATCATGGATTGTTTGAGGAAATAAGGAGACAAGTAGAAAAGATGAGATTAAAGTGTATAAGCAGAATGTAATGATAACAGAAATTGTTATGATCTTAAGAAGGTGAAATTGGAACCGAAGTGGTTGTTTGATTAATGTGACAAGAGTGACGACCCACTATAAGAATAGATTAGTGGACTTGAGATCAGAATTTCATAATGTTTATACATTTATAATTTTTAATTGATTGCAAATATACATATGTAAGATGCAGTAAAGGATAACTGGAAGATAAGATAGAAACGAGAAGAGTTAATGCACCCAATATGGTAGTTGAATCATTATAACATAATGTAATACTT
>JAOQMP010000210.1:38901888-38930824 GCA_027563575.1 Erythroxylum pedicellare
AATGGGTGAATTTGGTTGGTTCATCATTCATGGTTGTCTTATTTTAATTTTAATTCAAACTTAAAAATTTTACATATTTAAAAATAATAATTAGAAAATTGATTAGTTGTTTGTTTTATAATCATATAAAGACTTTCATTTCCTCTCTCTTGTGTCTTGTGTGGCCTGTGGACTCACAATTTCTTATTCTTACACCTTAGCTTAGATGTCCTTAATTATCATGATTCATGAGTCATGACTTATTCCCAACCAAATACCAAACCGAACAACATGAATGAACCAAACCCTTAACCAACACAAAATGACATTTATTTCAAAATTTAGATACACAAAAACAACCAATTCAATTCAATATTCAAAATTTCATTTCATACACAAACACAACCCAATTCATTTCATACACAACATTTTCCAACAACATCGGATTATCTGTGCATCATGCCATCATCGGATCATCAGACACTCCAATTCATTTCATACACAAGTCACAACCCAATTCATTTCATACACAACCCAATTCATCATCGGATCATCCTCTAACAACAACACAAAAAACCATCAACACTCCAACCAACTCCAACACCATACATCATCAGATCATCCAACCAAAACCATCAACCAAATCACAATAAAAATTTGAATTAAGTAAGAAATTTTCGAAATAAAAAAAACTAAAAAAACCAACTTGGGTCTTCGGTAGGTTGTCGGGTTTTGTCACAGGTTAGTGTGTTGACGGGTCTCCGGTGGCTTTAGACGCGTCTCCAGTGGCTTCAGTGCGGTGTAGTGGTGCTGCGGTGCGGTGGCTTCAGGTGGAGAACGTGGTGGATGGTGGCGTCTTCGGGTCCCCGTGGAGGAGGAAGCATCTTTGATGCCAAGGGAGGATGAGGCGATGAGTGAAGGAGGATGATCGTCAGAGCAGACACGGCGAGGCGATGGTGAGAAGAGGAGAAGAGGTGGCACGACGGTGAGAAGATGAGAGAAGAAGAAGCTAAAGAATAGTCCAGATCCAGAAGCTCGGGAGGGGGGTTGGGAAATTTAGGGTTGATTTTTAAAAAAATTGCAATCTAGTCCCTCCTCTTTCGAGAGTTTACGGTACCTTCCAGTACTGTCAGTATTGACAGGTATTGACCAAAAACTATCAGTACCGGCCGGTACCATGATGGCCCTTACCGTTCCGATTTCTAACCGGTATGGTACGTTCTAGCCAGAACCACCCGGAACGGTACGGTACTCATAAGGCTGCAAGCAACTGTCGTCGTCGCTGGAATTGCGTCCTTTTACCACCACATCGAGGAGTAACCACCACTTCTTCATCGACCAACTTCCTGAAGCTACAACGTTGCCACTTTTTGAATCATCTTCTCCGACAACACACCATCATCATTGCATTTTCCACCAACCCAGACCTAGACACCATTTTATCCAACAATTCTAGCCCAGCCACAGCTACAGAATCTCCATCAACATCAACGACTACCATGATCTATTTCCATAATTTATGAGCTAGATGTTACCTTATTATAATGGTTTTCAGATTTCAAATAAAACCAATAGCCACTCACAACCCAGTACAAATATTGTAGTATCCACTTAGATATTAAAACGTCATAAATATATGTCAAGTCAATAGAAACTTGACAACATTACATTGTCATCAATTTTTCAGTTAAGATTAAATTTTAAAGTTTTTTGGAAATATTAAGGTTTAATTTTTACTCTTTAAAATATTATGATTAAATTTATTAGAGGATATAAATCTTTGGGCTAAATATGACTCTTTTATTTATTTTAATCAAACAATAGTTCAAGTCGAGTCTAGTCGGGTTCGGGTTGAGCTGCCTTAGACTCATTTGGGCAAAGCCTGTTACGTCAGGCTCAAGCTCAAGCTTGAGCCTCAACCCTAACAACAGGCTCGAGCCCAGTCTAGCCCGACCAATTGTAATCCTTAAATATATAACCTAAATATAACAAAGCCTATATGGAATAGAATTAACTAATATATTAGATAGTTATTTATTTGTTTTCTTACAAAAACACCATCTTCCATCGGCATGATTTTGTCTTCGGTGACTCTGAATTTTATCACTGTTTGAATGAGGTTTTATTGAAAGTAAGTTCATATACTTTACTCAAAGTATAGTTCTTGAATTATGTTATTAACAAAAATAATAACCTATGTCTGATCTTCTCCAAGCTATAATTGCATCTAAAATGACTTGCATAACATGATGATAGCACATCTTAACTGTGCAGTGGTACGTAGAAGTCTGAATATCCTTTTTTATATGGGACATTTCCTTAAAGCAATTAGTTTATGAATTAGAGTTTTGTAAGACCTAGAAATTACTTATCAAATAAACAAACTATTTAACTAACACAGTAATAAGCTCGACATTCATGAATTTTAACATTTAAAATTCTAGTTATTTACTTATTTTTAATAATTTTACGAATTAATTTTAATTATTTATTTCTATTTGTAATTATAATATTTAAAATTATTAATCTTATTCTAATAAAAATAATCACTACATTTTTAAAAGACTATTGGTTGGCCAGTGATAACATTAAAAAAACTATTAACAAAATCAAATTTGATTACTTTTGTTGATTTCAATAATATCAATTCGTTAACAAAAGAAATTAAGTATTCAAGGGACCTTTTTTTTGCATAATTGGAAAAGTAAAGTACAAATTATGTGACTAGTCTAGGGAGGCTAATCCTAGCTATATCCTCTAGGAGGATCGAGAGACACCCTGAGGGTGCATTTACAAAAGTGGTAGTCCCAAAATCAAAATTTACGGCAAAGTTGGCGAGTCAGTCGGCACTCTTATTTCCTTCCTTGTAAGTATGACATGATAGAACTACCTAGTTGCGATTGAGTAACTCGTTGATGCCTATGACAATCGGATTAAGAGATGTAGTGCGCTTAGAGGAATCAAAAAGAATGCTCACCAGCCAGATTCAGGCCAAAGAAAACGCCCCTAGTTCATTGGAGAACGATAAACACCATCCAAGATTCTGAACAAAACTTCCAAGCCACACACTTACGTTGTCGCGAATAAGTCCTCCCGCTGAGGCCGAGTAGGGTAAGTTTTTGCATGCCCGTTAGTGTTTAATTTCACCCATCCAAAGGCCGGTTTACACCAGCTAATAAGTTGCTCGTGCCGAGGTCGATATCTAGGAATGGCTCTGCCTTGCCAAATCGAAACTGTGTGTATCTGATGGATATAGTCGAGGACACAGTAAGCTGGAGAAGTCGACCAAAAGGGCTATGCAGCAAAGAGTGCCCGGTTCCTCCAGGACCACAAGAACTAACAAGCAGTGCCAAAGATGAAAGACCAATCGAGGCCACATACCAATCGGTGCCTCTGAAGATTCGTATGGAGCCAGTCATGTCCATCTAGATTGAAAAAGTCTGGGGAAACGACGTGCAGAGGGAAAGATAACCACAGACTTCACACTTGGGGGTAGTCTTGTATGACATGTAGAGAGGACTCTTCTACCTGGCAGTAATGACACTCAGCAATCGTAATTAAACGTCTGGGAATCCGTTGTTGATTAGATAATAATCGATCTTGCGTGAGGAGGTAGAGAAAGGATCAAATACATTGAGGGCCGGCCCAACGTCATATTATCTGCCAAGATCCACTAGTGTCTTGGTAGCTGTGATCCATTATCATCGAGTAAATTGAAGCAGTAGTGAACTAGTCAGTGCTTGACATCCCCCAGATCAGTTTATCAGGCCCTAAGTGTGGTTGAGACGATAGAATACCTACAATGAACATGCAAATAGAGTGAGGAAGCAAAAATTGGAATTCATTTCATGGCCAGTTACCTGAATTGTCCACATAGTGTTGAACACATCGGTCAACTGCTGGGGGGGGGGGGATAGAGACAAGAGCATGGGATATGAGAGGACCCAAATCCTCCACCCAGGGATCCAACCAGAAGTGAGCCTTTGTGACATCACAGATCACCCATTTCATGCCGCGAATCACGTGGTGCCATATAGCTTTTATGCTCCTTCATGTTATAGAGTCGTCGGCAGCCTCGAGAGAAGTTGGTAGGTTGTTGACATTCAGATTGTACTCAGCAGACAAAATTTACACCCATAACGTGTTCGGATTCGAAATTAGGACCCACCCTAGTTTAGTTAATAAAGCATCATTGGTTTCGCGAATTTTGCGGATGCCCAAACCACCATTTTCTTTTGGTTGGCAAACTTTGTCCCAATGAATGAGATGTAACTTTCTGTTACCCGGAGAAGAGCCCCACAAGAAATTGCGCATAATTTTTTCTAGGTCATCGTAAAGGCATCTAAAGAGGCGAATCGTCTGCATGGTATAGGTGGGGAGAGCGGAGAGAATCGATTGAATCAAAGTGGTTCGTCTTGCAACGGATAAAAGGTTTTCAGTCCAGCCCGAGAGGCGTTGTTGGACTTTATCAAGAATAAATTGGTATGTTTTTTGGTGGACTCGTTCATGCAAAAAAGGAACTCCAAGATAGTGTCCTAAATTTGTTGTCTGCTTAAAACCCAATTCTCTACTCAACCGTTGTGCTATGGACTGTTGGACATTTTTTGAGTAAAAACATCAAGATTTTTTGTAACTAATCCTTTGACTTGAAGCTGTGCAAAACAAAGTTAAGGTTTCCCGAATGACCTGATCTTGATCGGTTGAGGCTTCTAAGAATAAAATGAGGTCATCAGCGAAAAACAGGTGAGATAAGGAGGGACCTCTTTTGCTTAGTTTAATGGGCTTCCATCGGCCTTGGGTCACAGATTGGTTTATAAGGTCACCCAGACGTTCTATGCATAGTACGAAAAGATAAGGCTATAAAGGGTCACCTTGCCAAATACCTCTGGAAGCAGTGAATTCCTCGCTGAGTTCCCCTTCCCAATTAACTTGCATGGAAACCGAGGAGACACACTTCATAATGAGCAAGATTAATGATCTAGGAAGCCCAATATCGAGGAGACTATCCTTAATGAAATCCTAAGAGAATCGATCGTAGGCTTTTTTGAGGTCTACCTTTATGGCTAGGAGTCTTTTCTTCCCAAATTTCCTTCTTATAGTATGAATTATTTCTTGGGCTATGATGATGTTATCTACAATCAATCTTCCTTGGACAAAATTGCATTAAGTAGCAGCGACCAGGTTGTCAAGAAAAGGTTTCATCCTATTAATAATGATCTTTGTGAGGGCTTTGTAAATCATCGAGCACAAGGCGATAGGTCGAAATTGCATGATCGACATTGGGGAGGGATTTTTGGGTGTAAGGATTATGATGGTGCAGTTTAGTTCGGACTCCCATATTACGTGCCAAAAGGTTTGCTGGATGAATCTGACCAGGGAGGGCCCTAAGCTGTCCCACTAGGATTGGAAGAATAATGCAGTAAACCCATCAAATCTTGGGGCCTTCTTTGGAGCCATGTCAAAAAAGCCTGTCTTGACCTCTTCGGGTAGAATAGGGCTTTCCAGTTCTTAAGTAGCTCTGGGAGGGAGGGTGGGAAAATAGCCTTTGAGATGCAGCTGCGTGGGTGTTGAAGGCTCGGCTGTGTAAAGCTTTTCTAAGAAGCTTTTAGCTATAAGTCGGATGTCAGCTGAGTCGGATCTCGGAACGTCTGATTCATTAATTAAAGAGGTAGTGTGCAGTTGTCTTCTTTTTGCTGTTGTGACGGTATGATACTATTTGGAATTCTTATCTCCCTGGCTGAGCCATTGACATCTTGATTGTTGGTGTCAGTAGAGTTCCTCCTGTACAAGGACTTGCTCTAGCTCATTACGAAAATAGGTTTCCAGCTCACAAAGAGAATCAGAGTTCTGCTCTTCCAGAGATTTTTAAATGCTCGTGAGTCGTGCCAGGAGTCGCGTTTTGCGAATAAAGATGTTACCAAAAGTTGAGTAATTCCATTGCTGTAAATTTTCGCCCGGGTTCTTGACTGCCCCATAAAAAGTAGGCAGATGAGTGTTCTAGTGATCTTCCACAATTTGTGCGAAGCAGTTGTGAGTCAACAAAGTGGATTGAAAACGAAAAGGTCGAGCAGAGGTGGACTGGCAAATTATGTGATGCAAAGTCACCAAAAAGGGGTGATAATCGGACTTAAGGAAGGTCAGGTGAGCTACTTTCGTGTGGGGACCGAGGAGAACCAAGAATTAGAACAAAAAACTCTATCTAATCTTGCGAGATGTTGGCTATGATGCCATATGAACCGGGGCCCAGTAAAGCCAAGGTCCTGAAGATGGCAACATTGAACATAATCTCGAAATTGCGGATTAATAACTGGATGGTTTCTAGTGCCTCCTCTTTTGTCCGTCCACTCTCGTTTAGCATTGAAGTCTCCCCCTACGAGCCATGGATGAGATGTAACTTTGACAATATTCCGCAAGTGCTTCCAAAGGAAGTGCTGAAGGAAATATGTAGGACTCACGTAGATGGCCGTGAAATCAAACGAAGTGTGCACCCATTCGATATTAACATGGATGAATTGGTGATGAGCGAGAAGAATTTTAACAGTAATGTCGGAATTCCATAAAAGACAAATGCTTTTAAAAAACTGTTAGCTTTGTGGATTTGGGTGAAATTCTTGAGCATAGGCCTAACCTTCTTACCTCTAGCCCCATGGTAAATCCAAATGAAAATGGACATAATTATAAGGTTTGAGTGGAAAGGAGACTAATCCTAGTCTTAAGTGGATTTGACAATCTCAACCTGCTCAGCATTAACTGTCATTTGAGGATGTTGCGGATGTTCATCCATCGTAGAGTCTATGATGTCTATCGCGTCATTAGCCAAATTTACTCCCTAGGTAAGGTCTGGTGGTTTGGAGGAAGGTAGAATATGTTGAGTGAAAGTCGATGGATGATTCATAACGTCTGTGTTTATGTCTTCATCCATAGCGCCCTCGACAGAATTATCATTAATGGCTGTGACAAGTGAAGGGTCCTGAATTATCAGATCGTTGTGTGAAGGAATGAGTATGGCTATGTGTTGGGTTGGGTTGGACGACTGTCTTCTGTCTTGGATCAGACGTGGGAATATGATGGGCTTTGTAGGTTGGAGGAGGCTGGGTAGCTTGGCCTTGGTTGTTGGAGGGGCGGGCCTTGAAGAGAGTCTCCGCAGGCCCGCTTGATGAGGACCTGTGGGGGCGAGTGGCCCGGCCTGGCATAGGGGTTTAATGGGCGGGTGAGTAGAACCAAAGAAGGTTCTAGGTTGAGCTGTCTCTTGTTGGCTTACGTGGAGGGACGTTGGCGCTATCTGGGAGTTATTGGGGGGGACATGATCTGTTAAGATCTGAAACCTAGAGCCCTGAGAAATATTTAATGAGGTGAGTCTTCGGCTGTCTTATCTTGTGTCCGTTGGTGTGGTGGGTGGACAACGACTTCTACTTTGGGCTTGGAGCCAAGGGCCATTCATCGCCTGTTGTGTGTCCGTTGTTGGCGTGTCAGAGCAATTTTTCGGAGGGAGTGCCGTTATGGTGTCTACTGAGTTATGGTCAGTGTTTATTGGAGGAAGCTTAGTTCGTGATGAGTAGCCTGTAGCACCGTGATCGACGCGCTCGTAGGAGAAACAAATTTGTGGGAGGCCTTCATAGGCTACTTTAATATGCTCCCCGTCAAGTTCAACAATGGATCGAAGGGGCTGGTTGATATCGATGTCTATTGCCACTCTAGCAAATCTTCCCCTCTGGGACTGCTAGGTGTTGGCGTCAATTTTGATTGTGCGTCTGACGAGGTTTCCTAGTGCGGTTAGGATGGATGGGTGGTAGCGCGCAACCGAAAGTTTGAGAAATCGCACCTATGCGACGACATGGGAGACTTGACCGAAGGAAGGACAAAAAGAAGGGTTCCACGGTTGCACGGAGAGAGCATATCTGAGGATCACCTATGGTCCTTGTGTGAGGGCGTTGATGTAGTCCTCAGCCTCCAGGAAATTTATCATGAACAAATCATTGTCAATGTCTACGATTTTTATAGGCCCAGTCAAATTCCACAGAGAGGTCAATCGATTCTTTAGCATTGTGTAACCAATTCTGCGTCCCATGAGTTTAACCACAATAGCTTGTTCCCACTGTTTGTTGAGTCTGCCTTTGAAGGAGTTGGAAGTTCTATGCCTGGTCCGAATTCTCCAGGAACTATATTTATGTCTCCTTCTTTTATTTCTACAGGGTCTTCAGTAGGCCATTCGGTTTTGCTTGTATCTTGATTCAATTGACCTGTGACCGCTTCTCAGTAATTGGGAATAACTAGTTGTGGTGAATTCAGTGTGGGAGGTGGATCTTCGTCTCGTTCGCGTATGTGAACTTTTTTTGCCGTATGTCCAGCGTGATTAGTAGGAAGAGGTTCGGTCATGTTCAAGCTTTTTTTTGTAATTTATTCAAGGGACCTTTTTCTTCTTAATACTTCAATATTCAAAGTTCACTTTTGTTTGTTATATCATAAGAAAACTTAAAAATACCTTATTTTAATTTAATAATGTGAACTAATTAAAGTTCAATCTTTAGTTCAAAGGTTTCTATCATTGACCTTGTTATGACTTTTACATTTTGCTTATGTTTGTTGAGTGTCCAGTCTTATTTTGAGACTTTCGGTGATCAAAGATGTGTTTAAGATTTGTGGGGATGATGAATAAGTGAAAAAAAGATGGATGAAGCTCTTTTAGGGAGAGACATGACTATGTAGGATGCTACACGCCAGTCTATATTATCTGTATAAGCACACATGTCTATATAGAGTGACACATGCCCGTGTCTTAACTTACAGGGCCATGTAAATCAATCATGTAAGTCTTTGAAATCGTGTGAAAAAATGTATGAAGATGAAGACATATACGGTATTGTACATATCCGTGTAGCTCTTTGTAACTATGTATGTCTACCACTTAATTGACACTGGAAGAGACACGGTTATGTATTTGACCATTTATGTTGCAGAAAACTGAGTTCGGGATATAAAAGAGAAGAAGACATAGGTTTGTTCATTGGGAGGCACAAAAACACCAAAAAAGGAAAAGAAAACAAAGTGAGAGCAAGTAGTTTTTTATTCTCATCCTTGATTGAATGATTTTGGGATTAGGTGCGAGTTTGTTGATTTGCCCTTCAACTTTGCTTCCAACCTTAAATATTTATAAGACAACTGTAGAGTGAGAGATTAAATTTTTTATATCCATATTTACGATTAGTGGATTTACTTGTCAGTTTGACCCATAATTTTTCCTTTTACGTCGAAAGGTTTTTATATAAATCTCTATATTCTTTTCTTTATTGAGTTTTTATCTCATACTTATATTTTCTTATTAAACTTGATTATAGTCTAATGTTGTTGCTATTAAGTTGACCTCTTAAAGAGTTGTGTTTCAGTTGTGTTTTTTCCTTATCTCCTAACAAGGGGTATCGGAGCCATCGTGATGAAAGTTGGAAACAACTATATAGTCAAGATGATCAAATTACTCTATTTGAATGATCATGATGGAGGACCTTTTGTATTATAAAGATCGCTTTGATTTGATTGTTGTGGATAAAGGTATGAAGAATGATATTTCTTTAAACCCTGAAAAAATGTCAGATAGAGAACATGAGAAGATGAAGTGAAAAACTCTAGGCACGATTTAATAATGGATTGATATTAACATATTCAAACATGTGTCTCAAGATATAGATCCTTTTGAGCTGTGTAAAAACCTAAAAGGACTCTATGAAAGGAAGACTGCCCATTATAAAGCTTTTTTGATGAGAAGGTTTGTAAACTTGAAGTTGAAAGCTGAAAATTCTATGTCAAATGATCTAAGTGATTTCCAGCCTTATCCTTACTGAGTTCATTACCGAATAGTTAGGAGACCTTAGTAGTGACTATTAGCAGTGCAACTCCTAAAGGTGTGCTCTCTTTAGATGTAATCACAGATAGTGTGTTCAATGAAGAAATTAGAAGAAAATAGAAAAAGTTGTCAATGTGTTGGCTTTCTTTACAGAAAGTAGGGGAAGCAACAAGAGCAGGGGTCCCAAAAGGTATAGTAAATCTAAGAATCGATCAAAGTCAATAGGTGACAAAAACATGAAGACATGCTATTATTGCGATAAGTCATGACAAATAAAATGGTTATGTTATAAATGGAAGAGCGATCAGAAAAAGCAAGATCGTTAGAATAAAGGTGATAATAAAAGTACAGTTGTAACTGCTTCAAGCATAGATGAAGAGGTATCCACGACAAGTGATTACTTTCATATTAGTGATTTGAGCTTTAAGTGGCTGATTGACATGAGAGCATTAGCACTTCTCAAACTATAAGAGAGGAGACTTTGGGAGTGTAAAGATAGGTAATCAAAATTTCGCTAAAATTGTCGGTCAGGTGATAACTAAGTTCAAATAAACATTAGATGTTTGCTAACATTAAGAGATGTACAACACACTTATGATTTAAGGCTAAATCTGTTATCGATAAATGTGTTAAATCGAGAAAGATTCAATCCTACTTTTAGGGATAGGAAAGTAGAAACTGTCCAAGGGAGCAATGATTATTGCTTCAGGATAATTATGTTGCACATTGTACTAGGCACACTTGAAAATGTGTGGTGATGGAGAAGCATACAAAGTAGATAAGAAAACTTATCCAAATCTGTGTCAATGACGCTTGGAGCACATTTGCAAAAAAGGAATAAAGTTACTAGTTGGTAAATATATTATCCAAGTTAAAAAATCTTTACCTCTTAATCATTGTGGTCATTTTTTGGTTGGAAAGTAGCATAAAGTCTCTTTTATGAAATGATCTATAAGGAAGACAAAAATATTGGGATTGTTGCATTTAGATATCTGTGACCCTATTAAGGAGGAGACATTAAGAGGTAATAAATATTTTATTATATTCATTGATGATTCTTCGAGAGCCAAGAGTTAAGTATTTGAAACTTTCTGAAAGTTTCATATTATGGTAAAAAAGGAAGCTGAGAGGAAGTTGAAGTACATGCAAACAGACAATAGATGGGAATATAATTCTAAGGTGTTTGAAGAATATTATACATCGACAAGACATTAGACCTAAAAAATGAAATAAGGAGTCTACAAAATTATGTGGTTGTTAAGAGGCTGAACATAAATATGATGAAGAAGGTTTGTTGCATACACAAAATGTCCAAGCTGTCAAAGATATTTTGGGGTAAAGTTGTCCAAACTGCAATCTATTTGATCAACTAAGCTCCCTCAGTTCCTTTGAATTTTCAGATTTCTAAAGGAGCATGGACACGTACCCAAGGATCAGAGACAAAAGCTTGACTCAAAGGCAATACTTTGCATCTTTGTAGGCTATAGTGATGAACATTTTGGCTTCAAAATCTATGACCCAGAGAAGCAAAAGGGGGTTAGGAGTAAGGATGTGGTATACTAGGAGCACAAGAGAGGTGATGATCTTTTAAAAGTCGATAAATTAACTCATAGTAGCTCATCGTATGATATTGTTAATTCTTATTCCAATGCTAAGCAAACTGTAGGTGAAGGAGGTGAAGTGTGAGAATAAGCACAAATTGATGGTGATCAAATACAATATGATAATGATGAGCTACATGAACTACATCCAGACAATGCTGAAGATGAAACTATTAAGGAAAATGAGCAAGGGGAGCAAGTAGATCCAAAAGCTGATGAAACACAACTCAAAGGTTGACAGGGGAGACATGACCTACTAAATCTCTGAGTGCAAAACATCTATTATTTATTATTGAGGGAGAGCTTGAGAATATGTAAGAAACTGCATTTTGTACTGATAAAAAGCTCTGGTTCATAGTTATGAAGGAAGAGATGAACTCTCTGAAGAAGAATGATACATAAGAGCTTATAAATCTTCCAGAAGGCAAAAGGCACTTAAGAATAAATGAGTGTTCAAGATGAAGAAAGATGGTAATAAGCTAGTGATGCACAAGGCTATTGATGAAAGGGTTCGGTCAAAAGAATGGTATATATTTTGATGAAATCATCTCACTAGTGGTTAAGATGACCTCAATTTGAATAATTTTGGGTTTAAATACCTGTTTAGATCTTGAACTTGAACAACTAGATGTTAAAATAGTCTTCTTGCTTGGAGATTTGGAAGAGGAGATATACATGGAGCAACCAAAAGGTTTCAAAGTTAAAGGTAAGGAGAATCTAGTTTGCAAGTTGAAGAAAACTTTATGTGGGTTGAGACAAGCTCCAAGGCAGTGGAATCAAAAGTTTGATTCTTTTATGACAGATTATGGTTTCAAGAAGTTCACAGGTGAGAACTTCATCATTGTTCTTCTATATGTTGATGATATGTTAACTATGGGTCAGAATCTAAAAGTTGAAGATGGATTTTTTAAAGCAAATCTTAGACATGGAGATAACCTGAGATAGAAAGAGTAGGAAATTGTGATTATCATAGAAAAGGTGTACAGAAAAGGTGTATTGAACAGGTGTTAGAAAGGTTCAATATGAAACATGCCAAGCTAGTTAGCATGTCACTGGCACCTCACTTTAAACTAAGCAAGCATGCATATCCCTCAACAGAAAAGGAGAAAGGTGGTATATGTTCTATTCTATACTCATCTGCAGTAGGGTCTCTGATATATGCCATGGTGTGTACCGGACTAGATATTGCACAATCTATTGGGTTAGTGAGCAAATTCTTGTCTAATCCAAGAAGTGTTCACCAGAAAGTAGTTAAATAAATTTTGAGATACTTGAAAGGTACTTCAAAATAGAGTTTGTGTTTTGGTGATGGGGAGTCAATTCTAAAATGTTATATGGATGTAGATATGGCTGGAGATCCTGATGGAAGAAAATCTACTTCAAGTTTTCTTTTCAAGATTACAAAGGGGAGGCATTTCAGGACGATCAAAGCTACAAAAGTTTGTGGCTTTATCTATGAATGAAGCAGAGTATGTAGCTATAGTGGAAGCTAGAGAGGAGATGTTTTAGTTGAAAAGATTATTTGAGTTGGATATGAAGCAAAAAGACTATGCAGTGTTTAGTGACAGTCAAGGTGTTATTGACTTGAATAAAAACACTATGTATCATTCTTGCATAAAGAATATAGATGTTAGATATCATTGGTTGAGGTTTATGATTAAGGAGTAACAATTGACATTGAAGAAGATTCATACGGACATGAATGGTGTTGATTTATTGAATAAGGCGGTTCCTGGAAGCAAGAGTGAGCTTTTTAATAAGCTTACTGAGATGTCTCTCAATTAGCTATTAAAGCATAACATGTCTTCCTCATAATTGGGCTAGAGGGGGAGATTATTCAGTGTCTAACCCTATTTTGAGACTTTTGGTGATCGTAGACGGCATTATTATTTGTAGAGATGATGAACAAGTGAAGACAAGATGGATGAAGATCTTCTAGGGTGAGATATGGTTGTGTAGGGTGCCACATGCCTGTGTACTTAACGATGTAGAGTGACACACATCTATGTCTTAGATTAGACGGTTGTGTGAATCAATCATGTAAGTCTCTGAAATCGTGTAAAAGAACATGTGAAGGGTGAAGACATACACAATCATGTGCATGACATATACTATCATGTGCGATGACTATGTAGCTCTTTGTAATCGTATATGTTTGTGACTTAATTAACACTGAAAAAGACATAATCCATGTATGTTGCAAAAATCTAATTTGGGATATAAAAGATGAGAAGACATATGTTTGTTTATTGAAAGACGTTAAAACACCAAGAAGGAAAAAGAAAATAGTGTAAAAGTAGTTTATGATTCTCATCCAACCTTGATTAAATTTACGATTAGGTTGTCAATTTGTTGCTTTACACATCAATTTTGGTTTTACTCTTAAATCTTTGAGAAACAATTTGTTGTCATTAGGCGAGAAATTAAATTTTGTAAATTCTTATTTATGATTAATTTATTTATTTATCAATTTGGGGCTTCAAAGAGTTTTTTATTTTTCATAAATTTCTGTATTCGATTTTTAGTTGAGTTTTTATTCTCATAATATTATGCGATTGAACGTGATTAAAGTGCAGTGTTGTTGCTATTAATTTGACCTCTTCGAGAGGTCTCTCGTCTCCTAGCAATGTTACAGAGGTACGGATTTTAGTGATTGAACGTGTGAAAACGATTGAACTGTTTATTACTCGTGTTTGCGAATTAGGCGCGAAATCCCATTTTTGGCGCTACAAATAGACCAGCCTCACCACCGCTACCCGCAACCAACCTTGTAAACGATCCATCGTTGCATTACAATTAAAAACCCTACAACATGGGAAAATCCAAACAGTATTGGCTCCTAAAGACAGAGCCAGGAGAGTGGTCGTGGGAGGACCAAGCAGGTAATGGGGGAATATCGAAGTGGGACGGTGTCAAAAATAAGCAAGCCCAGAAGAACCTCAAGGCCATGTCCCTTCAGGACCTATGCTTCTTCTACCACTCCGGTGCTCACGGAGGTCGACGCGTGGTCGGAGTGGTGACGGTGGTGAGAGAATGGTACGAAATGGAGGGCGAGGGGATGGTGGATTTGAAGGAAGTTGCAGAGATGAGGAGGGCAGTGGAGCTTAAGGAAATGAAGGAAGATGAGAGGCTTAAAGGGTTTGCGTTGTTTAGGCAGCCTAGGTTGTCGGTGGTCCCAGTTCCCCAGGAGGTCTGGGAGATTATTTGTGAATTGGGTGGTGGGTATCATGGGGATGGCAAAGACAGAGAGTTGGGTGGTGAAGCTAGTGATGGTTGCGAGGAAGATAATCAGTGATGGGTTTTATGGGATTGCAAGTTTCTGAAATTAGGGGCAAGCAGAAGACCAATATAAGTTAGAAATTTGTGGGCTTGGTTTTTTGTAAAGATGGCTATTTCACTGTTTGGTTGAGTTGTGATGTGCTAGGGAAGCTAGTTTATTTTGGTTTGTTATGTATAATCGCAAATAGTTGGTATGTTTCGTCTTGTTTATACTTCTTAGTAAATATGCGCTCATTGTGATCGCTACATATTATGTTTTCTTATAAAGGATGTATTAGAGAAAGAGCACCGCCCAAAATGCACACACACTTGGGACAAAACCCATTGCCAACTCCAAAGCAATTAGTACTCGTTAACGCATTCTATCATACATTTTACAGGCAGCGACAGAGCCTATTAACCTTAATCCTTTTTACGTGAACAAACCCTGTCAACCTTAATCCTTTTTACGCAAGAAACTCCAGCCTCCATCTGAAATAGAAGATTGTCTACAAAATGGGAGGTCTTGCGCAAATACGTCCACTTATCTTTGACGCCATATCCCGTCAACGGCTTAAACCCTTCAGCTTCCGAGCTCTCTCTTCGACCACAGATTACACCAACCAGTCACGTGGTGGACTGTCTCGCTTCTTCTCCCAACAACTCCCTTCTTCTAAGGCATGCACATTACACCTCTGTCGCTCTCTTGTTTTTAACTACAAAGGTTCTGAACTCAATTTTATTTTCAATTTGATGGATGATCCTTGTTTGTTGTCACTATCCTGTTGTCAATGTAGGGTGATGTAGTTCGTGTTCAAGGCGATGAATTCTGGCATATGACCAAGGTCTTAAGGTTGAGCATCAATGACAGGTACTTTATAATTATTCATATGTGCGTCAATTACAAGACATAATTGCAGTTAGTAAATGGTTTATTTATAGTATTCCATGTAATGAAATGCAAGGATAGAGCTCTTTAATGGGAAAGGAAGTTTAGTGCAAGGGTGCATACAGCGGGTTGATCGTGTTGGAATTGATTTTGTGGCATTAGAAGATCCTAAATCAGTTCCTCCTCAGGGCATACAGTGGCATGTATTTGCAGCATTTGGTAAGTTCCGAGTGCTTCTTGAAACAGAGTACCAATAAACTTAGACTCACGCAGTTGTCTCTTCAAATATGTTTTAGGTACACTAAAGGGTGGCAGAGCTGATTGGCTTGTCGAAAAATGCACGGTAGGTACATATTGTATATATTATGATTATCTGGTTTGTAAGTGAATCATTTGTATAATTTGGTTGCAAATTTGCTAAACCTATCACTTTTCTTATAGGAATTAGGAGCTTATAGTTTGACCCCTCTGCTGACAGAACGCTCCCATTCAATCTCTGATAATAGAGTGGACAGATTGAGCCGTGTCATTTTAGCTGCAACTAAGCAATGTAAGAGTTCAAAAAGTATGTCATGTTGCAAAATTTAACAAGTATGTAAGAGTTGGAATTGTATTGAGCTTATTTATAGATCTTGAACTGTAATTTGGGTTTTCTTTGATTTCTTCCATAAACTTTTTTCTATAACAGGTCAAAGGCTACATGAAATGATTTTGAATCCTCCTGCACAAGTTGAGAACCTTTTACCTTTTGTGAGTTTTCTTCCCTCCTTTCTACATTAATAAGTAGGGATAAAATATTGTACATAAAACATGAGGATGCACATGAATACACCTAATGGGAGTTTTGTGGTGTATTTCTGTTTGATAATTCTATTCACATAAAGAACTGAAAGAAAAACTTTAAGAATCTTTATTAATAGGAAAATTTGTGGTGCTTTGATATTTGTGTAGGATAATAGATCGATGCACAAAGGCTGAATTGTCACAAAGGTTTTAGAGGTTTGACTTTTAAGTCTAAGGTTTTGGTTCTTATTATTCGTATTTTAAGGTTTGTTTGGCGATGCAACACTGCATAAGAAGAGAAAGTGACAGGAGGAAAGAGAGCAATTTTAGAGATTTATTCTACAAAGATTTTGACTTGAAAAAATGTAGTGCTTATCATCTTGAACAAACTAAAGTAGGTAAAAACATCCACGGCCTTTTCCATTTCTAGCAGAAACAATTTCATCTTCAGAGGAGAAGCTATTCCATCACCATTGATGTTTAAATAGAAATGCTCTTCATGTGTTTGAAGTTTGTAGCTGGGTATCACGTCTATTCATGCAGTGAATGTTCCTCCAGTGGCTTATGTTTATCGAGGCAGTAAGAGAGAGGATGGACATATGTAATTCCCATTATTGTAGAGAAATAGATTTTGATATGTTAAATTTTCTTTCTTGCAGTTAAATTTTTGTCAAAGCTTAACACATCCTTTTTGCTATGTAGGTTGCCCAGTCACAAATATCGCTCCTGGCAGCAGCAGGAGCAACTCCTGTTTGTAGTTTATTGCCTTCACCAAGAAAAGAAATGACTGGAATGATAATAGTGGGACCAGAAGGGGGTCGGTACACATTTCTTATTCATTTAACTCTATATTTGGGTAAAGGATAAACATTTTATGTTATTGCACTTCCAATTTTGTTTCTAGCTGCTTTTATCTTGTTTGGTTGACAATATTGTCTATTAACTAAATGTGTTGGTGAATGCATTTGCAAGTGTTTTTTTAACCCTGGTGTTGATGGTAATAGTGTTTCTGCTTCTATTGGCAAGTTATTTATGCATCTTGTGATGATGGTTGCACTCTCTGCCCCTACCTCCTGCCATCTTTTTGACTCGTTACTCTTCTGCTGCTGTAAAGTCTGAGCTCCTCTACTCCATTACTTCTTTTAAGTGATTCTCTTACAGATCAGTTGTGCATGCTGCAGTGTTTCTTGTCTTACTTCCGGAAGTTTGAAAGTGATGTGGTTCCATTATCTAGTCTGGCATAAAATGATTGTCATTTAACTACCTATGTCCTACCATCTACTTTGATATTAAAGAAATTTGTTACAGATTGCTAACACTCCAAAGCTGAGCAGTGAAAACTGTGTCCCATTTGTTTCAAGTTTGAAGGCATAGTTTCTTTTCCCACTTTGTCAAACATGAAGTTGCCAATCTGACTACGATTGAAACATACTATGTTGGTTTCTATTTTGAAATGCCATTAAATTTAGTAGACAATGAAGCTGTGCTATGTTTCAGATTTCACAGAAAGAGAAGTAAACATGATGTTGGAAGCGGGCGCTAAAGCTGTTGGTCTTGGCCCTAATCGTTTGCGTGTTGAAACAGCAACAATAGCACTTTTAGCAACTCTAATGTTGTGGTCTGATCCTGAGCAAATCTAGTGCTTTAAACATTGGTAAGGATCCGTTTCTATTCTGGGTGCTTATGCATTCTCTCCAGCTTGTTACTACACTGAGGTCAGTCATCCCTTGAGATAGGTTGGAAAGAATCCCTTAGAAGAGACCGGAATTGATTGCAAATCTTCGTTGTTGCTGCGAGACCACTATTTGGGATATTGTGCAACTTTTTTTATCTCATTTTTACTTTTCTATTAATATGAACTAATCTGTGGAAGACGTGTTGCCATTTTCTTAATACAATTAACTCTTATGGCATATACATGAGCAGGATGTGAGCTATCTTCCCTAGATTTGGGTTGAGCATTATAGTCTTCAGAGGTAAGTAAATGCAACATAATCTGCCTATGAGAGTTTAACAGTTCTTATTATGAATGTTCAGATAGACTGCTTTATGTTGCATTGCCGTCTATAGTACTCCTTGATTTTTGCATAATTAACCCTGTTTTTAACTCAACTCAGTTCCTCAATTTGACTCAAATCAATAATTTAAAATAATTATAATAAATTATTAATTTGAATTATATTGAATTGATTTTGATCAAATTTAAAAGTTAAAATCATAATATTGTTAATGTTTTGTTGTCATTTTTTACACAAAAATATAAGAAAAATATTTTTTTATAGAAAATTGAAAATCATTCAAAAAAATTTAAAAAATTTTAAAACTTACTTAGAGGACAAGTAAATCCCATACTTCTTACTCAATTGAAAATGGATGAAGAAAGAAAATCAGCAATGAATGTAGCTTTTACATGTGTAATGAAACGTTGAGTAAAAAGAAAATATATTGGCAAAGGTAACGATTAGGCACCTGAAACTGAAACCCATTTGCTCTAGTGATGCATGCAAGCATGGGTAATCCTGTTGGTTCTAGGGCACATTTCTTCACTTACTCCATCGGCTTCATGGAAAGAACATGATCTTTCCTCCTCAATTTTCCCAATCTTTCCTAGCCGAAGACTGTAGCTCCTTCCCTTGTCATTATCTTCCCCTTTACAATGCTTTTTGAATTTCTTTGACGTTACTATTTCTTTGACCTTACCATCACTACAACTGGTATGAGGCATCATGTAAGATACTTGAGCTGTGGGGCTTCCTCCAGAGAAATTCCCATGGTCGCAAACCACACAAGCCATCATTCTCTTTATGTTGATCAGTTTTTCCCTCATTTTCAAGAATTCAAGTGTGATAAAGAACAATGAGTGAAAATGTCGATGCATTTATATCCTGTCACCATTTGACCTCAAATTAAGTTCCATCTGATTTCTGAGAAAACTCAGCCTTCTTGTGGTCAAATTAGTTGTATTGATATGTTGATCGCTAATTTTCAGAGCATGTAAATTGTACTGTTAATCTGTTTTCTGGCTTGAGGATAGTTAGTTACAATCTTAATTGGCTTGGCATTGACTGACAGTTGTGACTTGTGAGTAATAAATGATTCTAATATTCAATTTTACATATACAGCTTACTTAGGTTTGAACCGCCAGAGATGCAGCAAGATAATAATTTCTAATTAGAGAGCTTAAAAGTCCAAAAATACCTGAATTTTAATCATACTCTTTTTCTGTTTTTTTTGGGTTAAAAGGTACTCTTTTAATACATGCTCTCTAATTTTTAGCTAAAAAAAAGTAGTTAAATGTCTAAAAAAATGTCAATTATAGTTTTTACCTACTTTCTTATTTCGTCAAACAAAACGTCGTTAAATCTTTGTAGCTGAAAACTATAAACGACATTTTTAGAAATCGTAGCTAATAATTTCTGGCTACTTTTTTCGATAACTAAATACTATTAGCTATGTTTTCAGAATCGTAGCCAAATGCAAATTCTTTAGTTATGTTTTTGGAACGTAGCTAAATCTTTTTAATTACATTTTTTAAACCATAGTCAAATGTTATTTGCCACGTTTTACACAATATAGCCAAATATTATTTGTTGTGTTTTTAATAATCCTACGATATGTTATTTCTTACATTTTTAATCCATGATAATGAACAATATATTTTGTATATAACATATCGATATATATTTTTATTATGAATTTATTATACTAATAAATCATATAAAATATTATTAATTCAAAATATCAATCATTGTATATAAAAAGTAAAATTATAACAATAAAAAGAATATTCTTCCTATACAAGATATTAATCACAACTTTAATAATTCTTATAGATAAAACAATAAATAAAGAGATTAGTTCATGAATTATAAATACTCATATTACAAAAATATTATAGCATAACTCCTACATATGTGTTGCTTCCTAGTAAATTACTTGGCAGGAACAACAAAAATTTACCTTTTGTCCAATTTATGTTCATCTTTCACCCATTAGTGATTCTAAAAAAGCAGCCTTTTCCTCCTGCAAAACAGTAACACAAACACATGAATTTTACAATTAATTTCATTAACCACATCAATGGTTGTGGAAGAAAATAGTTACTTACAATTAGGACAATGAACTCTGTCTCCTTATCTACGATGCTTATTACGTTAGGTCCTTCAAAAAATCTTGTTTTTAGATGAAAGAATACAAATGTTTGAATCATGTGTCATCTATAAATCAATCAGTTTGTCAATGTTATTAGAACTTATGCAACATCACTTAAAAACCAACTTAAAACAAACTAATTCGCAACCAAAATTGCAGACTATTAAGCAGAAAACAAAAGAAGACAGCAAACAAGTTCTATGACGAAAGCAAGTGTTTACATCATCAATTATGTGTAGTTCCCTATTTTGATCCTGCAAAAATAGATCTGAATTTGGTAAATACCACGCTTGATAGGTGAGCATAAAGAAAGGGAGAGAAAGCTAAAGGAGAATAAATATGACAAATAGAGGGGAAGCAAAAGAAGGAGAGTTTTAATATAACCAACAAAGCAAAAGCTTCAACCATTAAGATTCCAAAATAACTTCCATTATGCTTTTAGTAAATTTAGGGTCACATAACAATGTTATTACAAGTGTTGATGATATAACGGAGTTTAATTCACATTTTCAATATTAGTAGGTTTAAACTTTGTGGTCTTCATCAATGGCTTAGCTTTATACTTAGAAGTAAATAACTCATAAGATATAACTTTAAGCATCATCCAAGTGAAAGCAGTACAAACTGAGGCCTAAAAGTCAACTTCCTAGTCTACAAAAGATTCCAACATATTTCAGGATTACTTAGGTTTTCAGAAGTTTAGGATTGGTGCTTCTTTAGTTTCTTCTCTCAGATTCTTAGAAAAGTGAAAGCTTGTCACTTCTTAACACTTTCTATTACTAGGTAAATGAATATTTTTAATGCCAAAACCTACTTCAGGAGAGTCATGGTCAAAAAATTGGTATTCAAACCATAAACATAAACTAGGCATTCCATGAGAGCAAAAATGATAAGTAATTCTTAAAATTGTATAGGAAAATGATATGATATTGTTTAAAGAAAAGTCTTGTGTGGTTTACTAATACATCACACTAAAAACGTTCTACGTATTTTCATAGATTATAGAGTAAGCTTCAGTTCATTTCATCCAGCATTAGTCAATACGTAGCCAAAAACAATTCATAAACAATTACAATAATTGTTCATAAAAATTATGCTAAAATACTACTAGGTGAAAGCATATAATTGCTACACCTTCACTCGACATGCCATCTATATCCTTACCATCATTTATAGCATTATAGAGCAAGCTTCAGTTTAATATGACGTATAAGGAGAAGATATTAAGCCAGAATTTTGCACAAAATTGGAAGCCTAAATGTTTCTTAACTTCAGAATCAATCAAAATCCACAATTTGTTTTATTACCAAAAAGAAAAAGAAACGTGAATTTTTTTGAATGGCTGGATTTAGAAATAAGGAACTAGATCCATCGTTTACATTGCTTGAAGAGTAAGAGAATAAGATATCACAAGTAAAGGCCCCCCAAAAACTAAATGTCAAATAGGAGACTACAAATGGAAATGATGAACCATTTCTTCATGTCATTTGCGGCAAAGAAATAGCGGAATAGCATATAAAGAAAATGTTTTAGAGAAAAAGACAGATATACAAACAAAAACACAAAGGAAATGTATATAATTATCGATTAATAAATGAGGATAAAGAAAATTGAATAAGTAAAACCTTCAAAACAATGCAATATCCACAATAATCAAGTAACAAAACAAACCGCATTCAGCGTATGGACTACATATAATGCTTTACATAAATAAACAGGATTAAAGGTTGCATAACAAGATCAATTTTTGGCAAGTCCATTAAGGAGAAAAAAATAATGTTCCCACATAAATCTATGACTCTTCAAAATAAAAGGTGATGCAAATCCATGTACCATAAAAGGTTATGTAGGGAACCTTTCCCCAACTTAGCCACAAAAAGCCAAAAGGACACTCTAGAAATGCCAAATCAAGTTATCTACTTTGGGAGTTCTATTATGTGCAATAGTTTGAAGAAGTTTTTGAAAAGGAAACTGCCTGCTCAAAAATCAAATATAGAAAATTATCACTTATCAGTTCATATTAGCATGGCTACTTGACAATAATTACCCTACATAAATACATAAATTGTATGGGGTCCTAACTAGAGTTGCTATCACTTGGTATAATCATTTCTACCTTTATTTTAAAGATGAAGAGGCATTTAAAATATATGTAAAAATAATTACAGCAGAGACGTTGGAATTTTTTTCCTAGAATATACAATTAATGTGATTTACAAAAAAAAAAAGTAATTGTCACCATTAGAGAACTTGTCTATAAGAGACATAAGTCACCTTATAATCCTTGTCTCTCCACCCTTAAGTAAATTGTTTTTTAAAGATTTAATTGAACATAACATTGTGACATAAAAACAGTGAAAGCATTCATACATAAGTTCTTGCAATTGTGGAAAAAAGCCAAAGTAAAATGTGGCCTTAATGGGTTAATAAAGAGGTAGATTGACTTTAATATGAAGTAAATCTAGCAATGTAATTTCAAGCCTTTTGAATCAACTTTGAGAGATTTGTTCCTATGATCTCACCCAATTTTAGAATGATATACTATTTACAGAATGACGTTCACTGGTAGGTATACGAAACTCTTAACCTTTAATTCATTTCTATTCAATCCTAACTTACATTAACCAAAAATGAACTAAAATCCTAATTACCTAGAGAAGAAGAACCACCCTCGTATGAATATTCAAAATAGAAATTGGCAATTGTTGGAGAAAACATTACGACACTAGAGAGAAGATAGATGAAGACAAACAAAGATGGATAAACACATTAGACAAATACATTGGACTAGCACATTACAACTACTGGAAGACAAGGACGAAGATGCAGAACATTAATGGAGGACAAAGGCTACGTCTCAATTAGGTTATCAATATGCAAAAAGTGACGTCATTTTAGTGGACAAAATGTGTAGCACCCCCTTACCGCAGATTACACACCGGAACGCCCGAAGGTCATTCCGGTACATATCCTATGATAAGGGTGAGCTACGTTGATCATTACATTCTGTTCATATGGCATGGTATCATAATTCACTTATAAAGCATCCTAAGAAAACCACAATATTTTAAAACCAACTTTTTCCTCATTTCATTTCATAAAAACCCGATTGTCTACATTGTGACTTTCAACAATTTCCATATGTACATCATCAAAACCTAATACACTAGTATTACATGAATGAGGAATATATATACAATCTAACTGATCTATCCAAAAATCCCAGTTGACCGACCTTTGAGCCATGACTTCTCTTACAAATCACAATTTACACGGCTGGTAGAGCCTCTCAGTAGCTAGAATCGTCTCTCAGTCCTGAAAAGACAACGTTGCAATTTTGGTGAGTTTTGCGAACTCATGAGGTAACCATCATCGATGGTTCACTCAATTCATGCAACACATCAATTCATATCACAATTATTTCAATATTTTGCATTTCATATGAGTAACACACTTTCAGTTAAGCATAAGCAAATTTTGCATTTCATTCTATCAAACATATTTAACAAGATGCATATGAAATGCTCATGAGACACTTCCCAATTGTTACGTTGTTATGACTAGCTCCTGAACTATCCCGTATCTATTTTGGATACTAGGCTCATTTATACTGTCCCTTCTCCGATTAATCTAGATTTTTCTAGATTAATCCAGATTTTTCTCGAAGTCAGAACACAAATTTTACATTCAGCTCCTAATGTACTACACCCAGTTATCAACTTCATGAAATTTTGAGACTCTTAGAGACAGAATTGAAATTCGATGTCTGCATACGAAATTTAGCCATATATCTTTAGATTAATCCAAATTAAGAATCATCTCGTTTAGCGAACTAGAGAAAACGTTGTGGCTAAAAGACTGAAGCATATTCAGTGAACATTTTTCAGATTTTCAAACTTTCAATATTTTACATCTTGCCCATCATCTTCTACCTAAATTATCTCTTCCATTACATTTCCTCATCATCTTCTACCCAAATAACTCAATATATCAATCACAAAAACAAACTCATGGTCTATAATTGATCCTTAACCCAAAAATAGAGCATCAAACACGTACCTATTCATCTTACTTTTCTGCACTCACCCTCCCTCCATTATATGCGACATCTAACTTCCAAAATATCTCTATAGCACCTTATACGTCATTAATGATCAATCACCATGATACAACATGACATTTAAAAAGATATTTCATCATTCATGACATACATGCACACACACAAAAATCAAGTCATCAATCCTACATTTCTCATCATTTGAGTTTCATTTTAGCAATACCTATAACATTTTAAATCATAACTTACTTGATTTCACTTCAAATTCTTCAAAAACAACACTAGCCCTAACTCCCAAGCATGACTTGTTCATCAACTTGAAGGAGGTAAAGATAGGTTTTTCTTAAGGTAGAAGGCACAAATAGTAAAGTGGGTTTGGTGTAGGAAGGAAAAATAGAGAAATCTCTTAGAAGGGGTTAGATGGAAAACTCTGTGTGTGAAAAGAAAACTTAAAGAAGATGACCCTCAAGAATGAACCTAGACATATAATTTAACCTTTCAACTCTCAAAAATAGTAACCTACATTTAGCAAAAGTACACAGCCTAAGTGACACTAGTCACTTTCCTCATATCTAAGCTCTAACTTAGTTTCTTTTGAAACTAACTCCCTTAACTCATATCTTTACAATTCAACTATCTCCAAAACTCACTTTGATGTCTTTTTCCTATCTTCCAAAATTTTCCAAAAATTTATTCTTAAATTTACCAAAATTTCCAAGTACAATATTCTTACTAACCAATAGAATTTCCAATAAGAATAAATTAGAAATTCTCAAAACTCAAAGAAATCTCAACTCAATCTAATGATACCCAGAATTTTTCATGAAGGCATGTACAATTATTTTCATGTGCCATGACTTCACTATTCATATATATGTGTATGTCATAATATGCCTGAACATGGAGATGCATTTCTAACTCTCATAACCCCTCACATTTACCATTCTAACCTTCCCACAGCCAATGGGATGTTACAACTCTCCCCTCCTTAAAGAAATTTCATCCCCGAAATTCTTACCTGTTTGCTCCTTTGTCTCCCAAGTTGCCTCTTCAGTTGAGTGGTTTCTCCAAAGGACTTTCACTAATGGAATAGCCCTATTCCTCAGCTGCTTGATATATGATCCCACAATCTTGATCGGCTCCTCAATATAACTTAAGTTACTAGCAACCTCAATCTCTGGGGCCTGTATCACATGTGTCGGATCCGATCGGTACCTTCGGAGCATACTCATATGAAATATGTTATGCAATTGAGACATTTCATTCGATAAAGCCAACTTATAAGCCAAAGGTCCAATCCTTTCAATGATCTCATAAGGACTAATGTACCTAGGGATTAACTTGCCCTTTTTACCAAATCTCAAAACTCCCTTCCAAGGTGACACTCTTAAGAATACTCTGTCTCCCACATTATACTCCAGATCACATTGATGTTGATCCACATAACTCTTCTATCTATCCTGATCTTCTTTGATTCGACTTCAGATCAACTTCACCTTGTTCACCGTGTCTTGTATCAACTCTGGGCCTTCTACCATTCTCAAACCCTCTTCATCCTAATACAATGGCGACCGACATTTTCTACCATACAGTGCCTCATATGGTGCCATTCCGATACTACTATAGTAATGGTTGTTGTAGGCAAACTCTATCAATGATATATATTGATCCCAAGCTCCTTTAAAGTCCAATACACAAGCTCTGAGCATATCCTCAACAGTCTTGATTGTCCTCACACTCTGTCCATCTGTCTGAGGATGAAACGTTGTACTGAAGTTCAACTTAGTCCCCATAGCAGACTGCAAGCTCCTCCAAAACCTCGAAGTAAATCTGAGATCCCTGTCCGATACTATGAACACTGGAACCCCATGCAGTCTCACCACCTCATTCACATACTTCTGGGACAATTGATCAAGTGACTTATTCTCTCTCACTACTAAGAAGTAGGCCGATTTAGTCAACCAGTCTACTACGACCCATATAGCATCATGCTGCCTCGGATCTTAGGCAATCCCATAATGAAGTCCATAGTGATCCGTTCCCATTTACACTCCGGAATGGGCAACGAACGTAACTTCCCTACTAGAGCTTGGTGCTCAACCTTAACTTGCTGGCAAGTCATACACTTAGACACATACTTTGCCACTTGCTTCTTCATTCCCAGCCACCAGAAATGTTGCTTTAATGTGTTATACATCTTAGTAGTACCAGGATGCATAACATAGGTGACCATATGAGCTTCCTCAAGAATCTCCTTCCTCAGATCATCCACATTAGGCACATACAGCCTTTGTTTCAACCATAATGTCTCATCTCTCAATTCAAACTTAGAATCTGGATTCACTTTCACTTTTTCCTTAAGTTTCACTATATTACGATCTTTGCCTTGGACTTTCCTGATTCGGTCATGTAGCATCGGTCTCAGCTTTAAAGTAGCAATCAGTGCCTCATCTTGCTCCAGATTCAGCTCCACATTTAGAGCTCTCAAATGTATCAAATTAGGTAGCCTCCATAACTAAATCTGAGTTGTACTGATATTAGACTTCCTGCTTAAAGCATCTGCCACCACATTAGCTTTCCCCGGGTGGTATTCAATAGTGCAATCATAGCCTTTCAGTAGCTCAATCCATCTCCTCTGCCTCAAGTTTAACTCCTTCTGGATCATTAAATACCTCAGACTCTTATGACCAGTGAATATTTGAAAAGTCTCTCCATACAGATAATGTCTCCAAATCTTTAGAGCAAAGACAACTGCAGCTAGCTCTAAATTATGTACCGAATAATTGATCTCATGAGAACTTAATTGTCTCGATGCATAGGCAATCACCTTACCATGTTGCATCAGTACACATCCCAATCCTTGATGCGACGCATCACTGTACACCACATATCCTCCGGTTCCCGATGGAATGGTCAACACCAGTGCAGTAGTCAACTGATGTTTTAGCTCCTCAAAGCTCTTCTGGCACTCCTCATTCCACCTGAACACTACATTCTTCCTCAGAAGTTTTGTCAGAGGGGCCGAGATCAGAGAAAACCCCTCGAAAAATCTTCGGTAATATCTAGCCAATCCTAGGAAGCTTCGAATCTCTGACACGTTTCTCGGAGTTTCCCAATTTATCACTGCCTCTATCTTCTTTGGATCTACCTGTACGCCATCTCTAGTCACTATATGTCCCAGAAACACCACCTGATCCAGCCAAAATTTGCACTTATTGAATTTGACATACAGTTGTTTCTCTCTCATGATCTGTAAAATGACTCTCAGATGCTCAACATGCTCCTTCCTGCTCTTCGAATACACCAAAATATCATCAATAAACACAATTACAAATCGATCTAGGTAGGGCTGAAACATCTTATTCATCAAGGCCATAAAAGCTACGGGGGCATTAGTTAACCCAAAAGGCATCACTAAAAACTCAAAGTGCCCAAACCTGCTCCTGAATGCACTTTTAGGTACATCAGCCTCAGCTATCTTCAACTGATAATACCCTGACCTCAAGTCTAGTTTAGTGAATACCTTAGCTCTTTGCAACTGATCAAGTAAATCATCGATTTTAGGCAGTGGGTATTTATTCTTCACTGTCACCCGATTCAATTGCCTATAATCGATGCATAACCTCAAAGTCCTATCTTTCTTCTTCACAAATAACACTGGAGCTCCTTAAGGTGAAACACTGGGTCTAATAAAACCCTTTTTCAGTAACTCCTGAAGCTGAGTCTTCAACTCCTTCAGTTCCACAGGTGTCATCCTATATGGAGGAATAGATATAGGAGCAGCTCCTAGAACTAGGTCAATCGCGAACTCTGTTTCCCGATCTGGTGGTAAACTAGGTAACTCTTCGAGAAACACATCCCGAAACTCCCTAACTACTGAAATGTCCTGTACACCCTGCTCAACTCTACTATCAATGATATGGGCCAAAAAAGCCTCATATCCACCCTACATCGATCTCAATGCACTCATGAATGATATCATCCTAGCTGGCACTGCCTGACTAACTCCTCTGAATACTGCCCTCAGCTAACCAGGCAATTCTAATACTACCTCCTTGGTGTAGCAGTTCATGATAGCCCTATGGGCAGTGAGCCAATCCATGCCTAGGATCACATCTATCTCCCTCAACTGTAATATAACAAGGTTTGCCTCCAAAATTGCTTGATCAATATTAATCAAGCATCTTTTACAAACCTCTCCTATAACTGTAGTACTACCTATTGACGTACTCACCTTCAATCCATATTGTAGTAACTCCCTATAACAATGTCACCTACATGCCAAATGCGGTGCGATAAAAGAGTGTGTGGATCCTGGATCTAGCAGTGCAAAAGCCTCAAAGTCATAAACAAGAAGCGCACCTGCTACCACATCTGG
>JAOQMP010000210.1:38944376-38964524 GCA_027563575.1 Erythroxylum pedicellare
AGAAGAGAATAGAACATACCTATGATTAGTATCTACAGAAATAGAAAAGATTTAAGCCTCTAAAATAGAAGACACTATAGTGTCTAATAATATAAGATACCATAGTTTCTAAGTACAAAAGTAGCTACAGGCCCTTCTAGGCATGCCTATTTACCCACAACTAGGACTTGACAAGTTTAAAGCAACACATATCACATTTCAGAATCACATGTAAGAGAAATAATGCATAACGTAGGAATTTATTTCCTTATGCTTAAATTGAATACGTTCTTTCACACTTGAACAAACTTAATATGCCTTATGAATTTAAGCATTTGTAACAATGCATCAATAATATCATTAAGTAATTACACATCATATATGTTCACACAAATTCCCAATTCTCAAGCACTCATAACTAATTTACATTACTTAAATCCTTTGGATCATATTTGTGTTCATAAGAACAGAACATCTTGATCCCTTAAACAATTCAAATATTCTAAAATTGGATACATTGATATCAAACATTCCATTCCTTAAGTTATCACCTCATTAACATTCCAAAACTTATTCAACCTTTAACCAATTAATACATCATCAAACTTGGTTCATTTCAGACCTTAGATAAGTTTAAATTTACCATTGTAAAGTGTCTTAAACTTAAGTGGTTCAATAATTGCACAAAACCAAACTTTTGTCATTTCAAATCATTTCCCACAACTATAGGAAGGAGCTAATGTAGCTCCAGATTTTAACACTTTCATACTCAATTCAATACATCTTCATCATAGTCCATTAATTGCACCTCAATTATACTATAATTATGCTTCAGTTCCTCATCAAATTCACATCCAATTCCAATTCAAAATCATTCATTTGAAAGCTCACAAACTATTGTCTTTCATGCTATAAAAACTAAAACAGAATATATCATACAACATCATTTTCCAAAACTCATTTTATCATAAACACAACACATATTCTATCCCAATTCAATTATCATAGAATTTTATTACCACATGCCATCAAGTTTAGAATTCCACTTACATGTGTAACTTAAACTCCTACTTCTGTACACTATTCGTTTGATGCTATCGTTTGCTCCAATTTTGACCCTTCAGATGATAGAATCCGCCTTCAAGGTTTTCATGGAAATTGTAGACCTCGAAGTATTCCTCTTTCAAAGATGGTATTAATCTGATATCCCAAATGACAGTTGTGCTAATTACCTCAAGATAGGTGCAATATGATTGAGGTTCCTAAATAAATTTTTCCTGAAATAGGAGAAGGGTGTTGTTTTGATGTTTGTCCTGGTGGGAGATCGCCACCCTTGTGGAGCACGCGTTCAGATTTCACTTAAGATGTCGGACACGTGAACTATGAGGGCGTGGTCCCAACATTGCTCTTCTTCGTGGGGAAGCAACCATGAGATCTAACTACCATCTCCATACTTGTCCCTTACCAAACCATCAGCTCTAATACCACATGTATTATTCTTCATATTACATCCAAAAGAAAAGGCAGATGCACATGGAATTTTAAACTGGAAAAATATTGAACTTTCATAAATGGTAGAATTGTTCTACAAAGGCACTAGCAATTGTGCGAGCACTACAACAAATATCACTTTTGATGACTTTTTTTAGTTATAATTTAAAACTTGCAGTTAAAAGTAACTTTTTGACTACGAAATTTAAAATTGTAGCTAAAAAGTTACTTTTTAGCTATGAAATTTAAAAATCATGGACTATTGAAACAATACTTAAAAGAAATTTTTTTCTGGTCTTTTAAGACTATTATCTGCTTTTGTTTAACTACAATTTTGTTTTTGTAGTTAATAATTTTTAACTTCACTATTCACTGTGAATAAATTTTCGTAGTAAGAAGTTTTTAGTATCGAAATGTTTTTGATAGCTAAAACTCTAATTTGTTCCAACTATCAGCTACATTTTCTGATTTTTGTAAGGAAAAAGTTGTAAGGATCATGATAGCTAGAATTGCGGCAATTCCAATTGCACCAAAAACAACACCAATAAACAAGAAAACCAAAGCAATAACAAAGAATACCAAGTTTAACGTGGAAACCCAAGAACTGAGAAAAAAATCACAAGAAAAATGCACTAGAAATTTTCAAGAGTGAATAGATAGTGATTATAAGGAACATAAATATCTCTCTGTAGCCTCTCATTAGCCCTAGAAAAGATTTAAAGGCATTTATATCGTAAGCAAATACATTAAGAAAAGGAAACTGATTAAAGTGGATTGTGGGCCTTACCACAAGCCTACTGTGGTGACTTCTGTTGTTTGCACCACGACAGTCACACCTTCCTCCTCTTCTCTCAGCCTCCACACTCAACAACCTCCCACTTGGAGACTGTAATACATGAACACACTAAAAAAGAAAACATGATTATGCATTACTATCAATCACACGCTCACACCTAATGCATCAAACACCTCCATAAGCAATCACCAGAGGCTAACTGAGGTCCTACACAACGTCAGTTTATACACACTCACCCTTTTAGTGAGCATAGTCATTAGGTTCTTAGCATTTAACACCTTCTCCAAACATAAAACACCATCTTCAACTAAACTCCAGATGAAATGGTAACGCTACCTTATGTACTTGGTTCGGGAATGAAATATGGGATTCTTATCTAGCTGAATTACACTCTAACTATCATTGAAAAGAACACATTTATGTCCCATTATTTAATTTTGGCATTTTTGATTATTGGGTATTCAAGATAATGATTAAAAGTATAAATCAATAAGTGGTGCAAATAAATAACAATTCTTACTTAAATTGGATTCTTAGATAAGAGTTGTTGCGAAATAGAAGTTATTTCAAATGAAGATTGGTGTAGATCTCGATGATTGATATATGGATAATGTAAGATGTCTTGAGTGAAGGTTGGGTGTAGATTTCTATGTTTTTGTCTTACTACATGTGTGCAACACACACGCGAGTGATTTTGTGAGGTTTTTCTAGTGAGTGTTGACGGTTAATGGAAGAGTAAAATTGTGTTGTCTTTAATCTGAATATTTTAGTGCTTTGAGGGAGGCTTATGTCTGATGTTGCCAGGTGTGAAGAAAATTGGAGATAGCCGAAGGCGTGCTATTGTGTGTGTGACCTATCTCCTGCACTTGAAACATTAGTAACTTGGTAAAGATTTTGGCTAGGTGTTTACTTGATATGTTGTGGACATTGCTTCTACTACCTACACATATGAGTCACTTGGTAATGCTTTCGTTTAGATGGTTATGGCAAGTGTATGCATGACATGTGAATTTGAGATTTGATTCCTTCTTGTTGTAGGATGAATTTAGGAAGGCTTATAAGTGTTTCTTGGTATGCGTTTTGGTGTGTTTTTATCAATGGTGAATGGGCAGATCATATGGCTTTAGTGTTCAAAAATTGGGAGATAGCTGAAAATATATTGTTAGGTATATGAAAAATTATGTTTGAAAGATATTATCGTGGGCTGAAGGATAGTGTGTATGAATTGCAGATCTAGTTATGATACCTGTGTGACTATTCAGTTGTGCATCATTTCTTGGCTGTGTAGGAAGTTGTTCTGTGTTTCTTGGAAGTTGTTCTGTGTTTCTTTCTCAAGTGTCTTTTTAAGTGTTGAAGTGTTTGTTTAATCACTTGAGTTATTTATTCATTGTTCTTGTGTTAAAAGATTGTTGAGAAAAATCATCTATTGAGGTTAACACGAGTTGGTCGTGTTATTGGGTGTGAATCACTTTCACGGGTAGTGAGGCTTAAGTGGTGTCAGCTTATTAAAGACTTGTGTAAAACTACCATTTTCCTTTTATGAAAGTATTAAATTGGGTGAGGGTCCTGCAGAGGTAGACAAGGTGTGCCGAACTGCGTTAACAAATATTAATGTTGATTTATTTTGTTGCATTTAATTCTTCTAGTTTTTCATTGTGCTAGAAATGACTGCCGTAAACCGAAGAGTTTGTGAAAGTAATAAACCCTTACGATTTTATCAATTGGTATCAGAACGAGGCCACTAATTCAAAACTTGGCACAACAAGTTAGTGCCGATCTGTGTTTCGCAAACATGGCTATAAGAGAAGGTGCATCAATTACTAAACTACCATTATTGGATGGTTCTAATTATCCTACGTGGAAAGAAAATATAAGAGTTTTTATTCAGGAATAGGGAACAAAAGCATAGAATTCAAAGCTACATAGCTGGACACATCTAATGATGGTTGATACTGAAAGACCCATCTGAATGGACATGAGTTGAAGAAGAAAGAGCACTTAGAAATTCTCAAGCCATGCATGCCATCTTTAGTACTATGGATGAAGGTCGTTTCTCAATGATATCAGCCTATGAATAGGCTAAAGAAGTGTGAGATACTTTGCAAACTATACATGAGGGATTAAAATCTATAATATCCTCAAAACTTCAAATGTTAGCTATAAGGTTTGAAGAACTAAAGATGAATGATAGTGAGACAATTGGAGATTTCCATGAGAGATTGCGTGATATAACAAATTAAGCACATCCGCTTGGGAAGACACATTCTAACCTGAAATTGGTAAATAAGACTCTGAGATCATTACCTCTACGATTTATTCTGAAAATTGCAACAATCAAGGAGGATCATGACATAAACGACTTGTCGTTGGAGAAGGTAATTAAAATTCTTACCAATTTCGAAATGAATTTGTTAAGGAGTAAACAAGAAAAAAGTTAAGGATTGTCACTATAAGCTGAAATTGGAAAGGGTATAGACGTTGTAGAAGATGAATTCGACAAGAATGAGACTCTAGTATTGTTAACACAAAATTTCAGTAAGTGGCTAAAAAGAGTGAAAAAAGGATAAACCCTAATTTAGGCAAAATGGTGGGAGTTTATCGAACAACAACTTCAAATAACAAGTCAAAACTCAAAAGGGTGAAAGAATAGCAAAGAGAATTCAATGTCATGAGTGTCAAGGCTTCAGATATGTGCAAGTAAAATGGGCTAATACCTTGAAGAAGAGAAAAGGGAAATCCTTTACAAGTACTTGAAGCAAGAATGAATCCGAAAGTGAATATGGTAGTGAAGAAGATATTGTGAACAATGATGCATTGGTTCTTTGTACAACAAAAGTACAGTTGCTTACTTAACAGTAATTAAGAAAGAAGTAACTGGTGATGAAAAAGTGAGTAACTCTGAAAATTTTGAGAAAAACACAGACGAATCAATTCAAAGTTTGATCTCAAATTATGACAGTGATGATAGTGCTTCAGATGATAAAAAGGAGAATATTTACTAAGCTTACGAATTAATGTATGTAAAATGGGTGCCAACATGTAAGAAGAATGAAAATTTGAATGAAGAAAACTTATTTATAAAGAACATTATTTGTGGCTTAGGAAAGAAATTGATGTCGACACTATCTAAACTTGATGAAGCAAAACTAAAATTGGTCAGTAACGAAAAGGGTTTAAGGATGTTAAATGGTGGAACAGAGAAGTTAGAAAAATTATTGGACATCAGTAAGATAAAGGGGATCTTCAAGGCACTAGCTACAAAGGTGAATGTTCTAAGGTAAATGATGAGAAAATTTGATAAGTTGTTATTTTTGTGCTAACTTTGGATACAAATCACTTCAATGTGCTGACATTTTTATGTAAAATTAATGAACTTGTTTCTTAATTGTTTCAGATGATTTTCAACATATGGGAGATGAATTTGAAAAAAAAAAGATGGAAGGAAAGCAAAGACAATTCGAATTCCCAGCTGACAGAAAAGTTTTGACTACGCATGGGCATGTGCAAATGGAAATTTTATCTGCATAATTTGATTTGACAACAGATTCGATACACTTAGGATTTTTATTATTTTAGGAATCAAGTTGTCTTTTATGTGGGGATCTACTACCTGATTATGTGTGAAGTGTATCTAAGAAAGATAACGATAAGAGGGAAGAGAAGACATTTTAAAACACATAATCTTTTTACATTTTTCCTGTTGTTTTCTACTTTTGGAAGTTTTTGGATTTTTCTGAAAAATTGTAGAGATGGAGATAATATGTCCTACTACTTTTCTGCAAAGCTTTACCCCTATTATAAGTAGCTAAATCTTTCTTCTTGGTTGAAGGGAACCATGTTATCATCTAGTATATGTGAGATTTTATGAATAATGTTTATTTCATTGATGAATATTAAGTGTCTTTTGTATTGCTTTTTATGATTGAATTGATTGATGTCTAGGGCACACACCTAAGAATTGATTGATTTAATTTATAGCATATTAGTAGGATTTGATGTTCAGTTTTGCTAATCCAAATTGGCAATTAGGATTACCATCTTTATGTTAGGGATTGGAAATTCTAAGAAAGATACTTATCTAGATTAAATACATATCATATGTGTATTGTTTTGCTCACTGGTTCTCTTAGTTTTTAAAGTTATTAATTAATCAAATTTAAGATCATATCTAAGTTATTGGTTAATAAGAGTGATTAGAATACATGTTTCTATTCATTTAATCCTAAGAGACAACATCACTCAAAAAGTAAATATTAATGGACTTAATTTTATATCGATGATCTATATTAGTTTGATAATGTAGGTGACCTGAAACTAAGGTTTGTCATCAATTTTCCAAATCTGATTATTTTCATTTATTTCCAATTTTTGTCTTTTTAATTTCTAAAAATCACATTAATTCAACCCCCCTCCCCCCTAATTTTTTTTTGTTTTTAACTTGTGAAACATTTACCAATAGATTCCTCATGGGAACGATCTCAAATCTTCACTAATTACATATTTTACTATTAGAGTTGATATTAATTTGGTTAAAAGCAACATCATTACCAAAAAATGCATTTAGATCTATCCAAGAAGAAATTTTGAATAAAAATCGAAGATTTGTTCCTACATGTCATTTTTGCGGAGTTATCGGACACATAAGACTAAGGTGTTACAAGTTATCACAGATGTTGTTTCAAAAAATCCAAAATCGAAGGAGCATTCATTCCTCACATAATTTCTAGTAGCAGTCCATAGTTTCAAAGCACGCTTAGGTTAGAAAGAGTTAATTGCAAGCTCTCGTAGCTCTTAAATCTATGAAGGCGACTTTGCATAATGGTTGGTATTTTGACAGTAGATGTTCACGTCATATGACAAGAGTGAAGAGTTACTTATCTAATTATCAAAGTTTTATGGATGGATATATGACATTTGGAGATGGAAAGAAGGCTTTGTTAATTGGTAAAGGGACGTTAAACGTGGATGGACTGTCGCATCTAAAAAACGTTCTCCATGTCAATGGATTAAAATCCAATTTGGTAAGTATAAGTCAACTTTGTGATTATGGTTTATTGGTTAAATTTATAAGTGATGAATGCAAAATGCTAACTGAGCAAAGAGAGTGCATTGTGAGTGGCAAACAATCAACAGATAATTGTTATATGCTACGAGTCATCAATACTTGCAATTTAGCCTCTTACAATAATAGTATAGAGCTATGGCATCAAAAGCTTGGATATATCAACTATAAGCTCATTAGCAAGTTGAATAAATTGGAAGCGGTAAAAGGTCTACCCTCAATGAACAAAAAAGACAAATTGTTAGGTAGTGCATGTCAAATAGGTAAGAAAATTAAAGTGCCACATAAAAAGGTTAGATATGTTTCTTCCTCACGTACACTTGAGTTAATTCATATGGATTTGGTTAGTCCAACACAACATGATAGCATTGGTGAGATTAGATACTTTCTAACTTGTGTTGATAACTATTCTAGATACACTTGGGTATCATTTTGAGAGAAAAATCAGATGCTTTTAAGGCCTTTAGAAGCCTATATGTGCAGGTTATGAATCTAAAAAATATGGCAGTGTTGAGAATTCAGTCAGATCATGGAATGGAATTTGAGAATGCAAGCTTCAATAGTTTTGTGATGAATATGACATCATACACAAATTTTCAGAACCTAAAACTCCACAGCAAAATGGAGTTGCCTACAGGAAAAATAGAAGTCTTCAAGAAATGGTCATATCCATGTTGAATGGTAAAAAGATGTTTATGTGATTTTAGGTCGAAGCAGTCAACACAATAGGCTGTATATGTGATAGAGTTTATCTTAGAAACATCTTAAAGTTCATAAGACATCTTATGAACTTTAAAAAGGAAAGAAACCATATATGAGTCACTTTCATGTGTTTGACAGTAGATGCTGCATTCTTAGAGATCAGGAACAACAAGAAAAATTCGAGAGCAAAAGCGATGAAGGGATCTTCATTTATTATTCAACTCATAGAAAAGCATATCAAGTGTTTAATCAAAGAACCAAGAAAATGTTAGAATCTATAAGTGTGGTGATAGATGATATATATCAAGTGTATGCTATAGGGGTAGAAGAAAACATGCAAAACCAGTCTTGCAAACTAACTCAAACAAGCAATGACACTTCAACTAAAAATTGCCCAGAGCTGCAGCTAGTTGTTATTAAGGAAGTAACCGCACAAACTAAAGAATTGGCAGTTACTTCGAATGAGGGATCTTCCAAGACACTTGTTGCAAAAATAGTCCCATTAAATAGTCAAAACTTGAGAGAAACTGATCTAAACTAGGATCCTTCATCATTAATTAGAAGAAGTCATCCAGTAGAAAATGTTATTGGTGATGTCAGCGAAAGAAGAAAAACAAGAGAAAGAAAAGAGTTGATTACCAAGAACTCGTAGGATATTTGTGCTACATCTCTTCATTTGAGCCTAAAAATGTTAAAGAAGCTCTACAAGATGAGTTTTGGATAGCAGTTATGCAAGAAGAATTGACTTAATTTGCACGAAATGATGTATGGGAATTTATGCCAAGACCATCGGATGTGAATGTGATTGGAACAAAATGGGCATTTTGCAATAAAGCAGATGAAAAGGGAAACATTACTAAATAAAGCAAGGTTAGTTCCCCAAATTATATTTTCAGATTCAAGGAATAGAATTCAACAAAACATTTGCACCAAAAGCACAACTTGAGTCTATCAGATTGTTGTTGGGTATAGCATGTGTGAAGGGCTTCAAGATTTATTAGATGGATGTGAAGATTGCCTTTTTGAGTGGGTTTATACAGGAAGAGGTATATGTTAAGCAATCGAAAGGATTTATTGATTCAGTTCATATAGATCATATGTTCAAGTTGAAGAAGGCACTTTACAGTCTCAAACAAATGCCAAGCGCTTGGTACGAAAGGCTCACACAATATCTCATCAAGAAAGGTTATGAACGAGGTAATGTTGACAAAACTCTATTTATAAAGAAAATTAGATCTAAATTGATGATTACTCAAATTTATGTTGATGATATTGTATTTGGCTCCACTCATCCTAAGATGGTAGATGACTTTGTTGAGTTAATGATGCATGAATTTATATGAGTATGGTCGGTAAGTTGAACTTCTTTTTGGGTTTGCAAATTAAACAAGTGAAAGATGGTATCTTTGAATCTCAAACCAAATATGTGAAGAACTTAATAAAGAAGTTTGGATTTGATAATGCTAGACATGTGAGAACACCTATGAGTGTTTATACGAAGTTAAGTAAAGACGAGAACGTCAAAAGTGTTGATGTCAAACTTTATCAGAGCATTATTGGTAGCCTATTGTATTTAACAGCAAATAGACTCGATATATGTTATAACGTTGGAGTATGTGCTCGCTACTAAGCAAATCCAAAAGATACACACTTGACAGTAGTGAAGAGAATCATTAGGTACATAAGTGATAAATTTGAATTTGAAATTTGGTATACATATGACTCAACATCCTACTTAACAGGGTATAGTGATGCAGATTGGGCTGGAAATCTAGACGATAGAAAAAGTACTTCGGGAGGTTATTTCTTCCTTGGTAACAATCTGATTTCCTGGTACAGTAAAAAGCAGAATTCAATTTCATTGTTAACCACAAAAATAGAATATATTACTATAGGAAGTTGTTGTTCACAGCTTCTTTGGATGAAACAGATGTTAGAAGATTATGGAATTGATTAGGATGTACTGTCACTCTTATGTGATAACAAGAATGCTATAGATATCTTGAAGAATTCGGTTCAACATTCATAGATGAAACACATTGATTTGAAGTATCATTTTATTTGAGAGCTTATGGGGAACAAAGTAGCCACCCTCTTATATGTGTCTACAAAAAAGCAATTGGTGGACATATTTACGAAACCTCTTGATGCAATCAGGTTTGAAATTCTTATAGGGGCTTTGGGACTTTGTGTCTTACATTATTAATGTATTATTTCCTTATTAAAAAAAGAAAAAACGGAATGTTGCGTTTTCGTCCAGAGGGATTAAAAATCCCTAAGTCCTCATTTTGCCACCACTAGTGCCCCTCATCCTCTCATCTTCTCTATCGACTTCTAAGCACCTAAGAAACCACTTAACTACAATGAAGGCTTCTCTACCATGGATTTAACATATGTGTGGGATTTTCTAGACACCATAGAAGACTCCTCTCTTTACAACCGTGTGGGTTCCATCTGTATAACTTAGACTTCTGTCTACAGTACTGGTCTATTTCACTCAACGTTAGCATCATTTTTTAAATTTGTTTGGGTTTATGTTGTTAATTAACCAAATGGGCAAGAATAAAGAGAGATCCCTCTCTTCGATTGTGAAAAAATTGACTGTTGCACCCACTCGACGATCCAGCCGTTTATTATTGAACTCGACACATGGAAGGAAAGTATCTGGGCTTGGGTCATCCTTAAATACTCCCATTGAAATTCTCGACACCACAATTCGGGATTATCCACTAGAAAGCGATGACGCCATATAGGTGTTGCATTCAATGATCGAAGACACATCATCTGATTCAAACAAGATTCTTACTATCGCTGCTCCACTGATTGCTCCTCCTCCGATCTCTCAAAAATAGACTAAACAACAAGCTTAAAAAATAGTCCACCCACCTTGGGGAATTCCTTATGCTCGTTTGATAATAGACACTGCAGTTTCATTCAATTTTTATTCATTTGAAGTTGAGCAAAAATGGGATCCATTCACTAACATCGGGTTATCTAGACCACGCTATTAACTTAAATGAATTTCAACATTATCGACTGGGTATTTTACTATCTGAGAGAACATTACTGCAAGATGCATTACTTCCTGAGCATTATAATGTTGAATTGGTAAAAGAATTATATTAGAATCTGCCTGGTGATTTATTATCTGATTGTTGTTTACAACTTCTTTGGATGAAACAAATGTTAGAAGATTATAGAATTGATCAAGATGTACTGCCAATCCTATGTGATAACAAGAGTGTTATAGATATCTCGAAGAATCCGGTTCAACATTCATAGATGAAGCACATTGATCTGAAGTATCATTTTATTCGAGAGCTTATGGAGAATAAAGTAGCCAACCTCTCATATGTGTCTATAGAAAAGCAATTGGTGGACATATTTACGAAACCTCTTGATGCAATTAGGTTTGAAATTCTTTGAGGGGCTTTGGGACTTTGGGTTTTACATTATTGATGTATTATTTCCTTATTAGGAAAAGGAAAAAACGGAATGTTGTGTTTTCGTCCAGAGGGATTAAAAATCCATAAGTCCTCATTCCGCCGTCACTAGTGCCCCTTATCCTCCCATCTTCTCTGTCATCTTCTAAGCACCCAAAAAACCACTCGACTGCATTGAAGACTTCTCTACCATGGATTTATCAATTTTTTGGACACCATAGAAGACTCCTCTCTTCATAACCGTGTGGATTCCATCTCTACAACTTAGACTTCTGTCTATAGTACTGCTCTATTTCACTCAATGTTAGCATCATTTTTTTCATTTGTTTAGGTTTATGTTGTTAATTAACCAAATAGGAAAGAATAAAGAGAAATCCCTCTCTTCGGTTATGAAAAAACTGACTGTTGCACTCACTTGACGGTCCAACCATTTATTGCTGAACTCGATACCTAGGAGGAAAGTATCCAGGTTTAGGTCATCCTTAACTACTCCCATTGAAATTCTCAACACCACAATTCGAGATTATCCACCAAAAAGTGATGACGCCATACGGGTGTTGCATTCAATGATCAAAGACACATCTTTTGATTTAAACAAGATTCTTACTGCCGCTGCTCTACCGATTGCTCCTCCTCTGATCACTCAAAAACAAACTAAAAAACGAGCTCGGAAAATACTCTGCCCACCTCAGGGAATTCCTTCTGCTCATTTGACAACTGTAGTTTCATTCTAATTTTATTCATCCGAAGCTGAGCAAAAATGGGATACATTCACTAACATCGAGTTATCTAGACCACCCTATTAACTTAGATGAATTTCAACATTATCGACTGCATATTTTACTATCTGAGAGAACATTACTGCAAGCTACATTACTTCCTAAGCATTATAATGTTGAATTGGTAAAAGAATTCTATTAGAATTTACCTGGTGATTTATTATCTGATACTGATGTGATTTATAAATTGGTATATGTTCGGAGTAGGGCGATTCAATTTGATGTTAATAGACTAGATATCTTTATGAGGTTTGATAATCTAATTAGGGATCATATTTATGATGATAATTAGATCATTTCTAATGATCTAATAGCTACTGTGTTAACCAAAGGAAAGTTATTTGCCAGGCCATCTAATTCAGTGCTCCGCTCGCCTATGTTGACCCAAAAGTATTTTATGCTTTATAAGTTGGTTTTAGCTAACTGGATGCCTATTACATTTATTGTCTCCATTTATCTAGCACAAGCTAAACTGCTCAATGCCATCAATACCAGGGTGAACTTCAAATTGGGAAGACTTATAATTGAAACTATGTTGGCTATTGGAAGCAAGTCACATTCCCTACTTTACTTTCCTTACTTGATTTCTCAACTTTTATATGTAAATGGTGTTTCTCGATTGGAGACAAGTACAATTGAACTAGTCATGTTAATGAACATATCGAATAGAATTTTCAAGCATCCATCAGTTGTAAATTTGCCATACACTACACTTGGTCCTTTAAATGCCTCACGAACCTCCTCTGTCAATCCTCATGCAACTTTGTTCACTAAAATTGAGAGGATTGAAGGTATTTTTCAAGTGGGTCTTGATACACTTCATCAGCTAAAGAAGCAGGTTCTTTGATCCTCCGATGCTGCTTGATTTTTCTTTTTGGTATCCTTTGTCCCAAAGGGGGAGATGACTAAAATTTGTATAGGTCGGTTATTTTTGAGCTACTTGTGAATGTTGGCTATTTTTATGTATGTGTGGACCTTAGATTGAGGGGTAGTATTGTGACTTCAATACTTATTGATAAGTGTGAATTTCATCATGTTATAGAGTTTAGTTTGACATGTATTTAATTGTTAATTCAATAATTTAGTATGTGTTTAGGTTAGAATTGTGTTAGTTTGTTAGTTATTTCTATTGTAAGTGTTTTATGGGTTAGTACAGGTCTTTAAGCTCAATTATTATGTTCTTAAGGTACCTTTATGTGTTTGATAGTGTTTTAGGGTTAACAAAGAAGAATAAAGAAGTTTGAATGGCTCACAATCGTGACACAACAAGCTACAATCATGACCTATATGCCACAATCTTGATAAAAGCCCAAGCCATGACCCACAATCGTGGCCTACTTGCTATGATCATGACAAAAGGCTCAAATGTGGCCCATGATCGTGACATGCAAGGCCACAATCATGGTTTGTATCAGGCAGACGTGTAGACACTAAAAAATGTCAAAATTTGCAAGATTTTTTAGGCCTTTTCAACCCCAAAAAATCCTAGGGTTACCTACAACATAAAAGAGTATAGAAAGAACATTAAGAGGAAGAAAAGTAGCTTCTTGCATTAGCCACCATCATGAAACCCTAGAGAGAGTTCATCGAGAGATTGAGAAAGAGACGAAAGAAGAGAGACATGGAGAAGAAGTCTACATGAAATACTTCCTGGAACAGGAGGTTTCCCATCATTGTTGCCTCCGTCATCCATTCAAATCTATTTTCTAGTGTATTTCCATTTTTATCTATGTATAGAATTAGAATAGTTGTTGAGATAGGATTTATGAATGTTGAGGATTGTCTAAACTCACCTTCGGGTTATTTTTATATTTGATTCAATAAAAATCTAATTGTTTTTATGAATTGGATTCATTGTGATTGATTTATGCTTTTTTATAATCGGTAATAGACTGATAGGGTGAATCGATGAAAAATAATTAAATTAGGATAACGAGAGTTAGATAATTTAATAAGAATGAGAAATCAATCAAATCGGTAATTGTGTGACGAGAGATCTCACATAGGTTCCAATAGTCTATTGGAAAACTTTAGATCTAATTAGGGTTTGGATAAATTGTGAATTGAGAAATTGTAAATTTTCATAATTTAATTAAGTTTTATAATTTATGAAACTTTTGGTTATAACTCAAGAGAGAGAAATTAACCCTAGCACCTTCTAAAACCAACAATCGAGTATTTCATAATCAATTAACTTCGCATTAAAGAAAGGTAAATTTCCCCTTTCTCTCAATTGGTAGTTCCTTAGGTTGATTTGTGAGTGTGAATTGCAATTTGCTAGATTGTTAATATTTCATGATTGATTCTTGAGTTGAATTGCTTGATTGAATTGTTTGATTAAATTACATTGTTGTTTTAGTTTAGTTACATTTACATTTCTGCGATTTGTTTGGCCTTATATTTTAGGATTAGATTAACCCTCCTTGTGATATCGTCACCTTAGATACTACGTGAATGACCCGTAAGCTTATAGAATATTGAGGTTAGATATTAGAACTCACATATATCGAAAAACCATGATCAAGTTTTTGGGTTGTGTGTTTTTACCTTGAGTGTGAATTTTATATATTGTATGATAGTTTATTTAGGTAGCATGATGTGAATTGTGTGAATGCATCAATGGCTAGGACTTAACGAGATAGATTTGGCCTTAAACATAGTCCTTTAGGTTGCAAAGATTTATTAGCTTGTGAAATTAGTGACCTAAGTTACTTAGGGCCAAATGTGCTAGTTAATTAGGATATGATGTTAGTCCATTCACCCTAGGAATTTGTCATACTCATTTATAATATTACTAGAATTGAGAACCTGAAGAAGCAATTGAGCAAGTCTTTTGCTATGAAAGACTTGAGGCCAACAAAGCAGATCTTTGGTATAAGGATTACTGAGGAAAAAGTACAAGGAGGATATACCTTTCTCAGGAGAAGTACATTTAAAACGTGCTTCAAAGATTCAACATGGAAAATGCTAAAGGGGTTAAAAAAGAAAGAACAAATAGTATACAGTAGATATGGTATTTATTGAATTGAGTATGAAGAGTTCATATTTTTTAATGAATCTAACCTTCTTGTGCTTGAAAAAGTCTTTAAAATGTTTATATATGGAGAAATTAGCCCTTATGGAAAATTTTCAAAAAAGTCAACTTTTGAACCAAGTGGGGGAGATGAGAAGGATAACATGTTTCTAATGGATTAAAATTTTAAGAAGAATCATCATTCAAATCATTCATAGGTAATGTTTAACTAGAGGTAATTATTAGTTCATATTTTAGAATTATATGACACCTTTCATTTATGTATCAATTTGAGTCTAGCAATGTAAATAAGAAATTCAATATTGTTAATATTTTGGAACTAAACCTAGAGATTATGGACAACTAGAGATCATTATCATCATCATCATCACCCAGCTGAAGTCCCATTTAATCACAACATCTGGGGATATTGTGATAAAATTTATTGATATAGTAGACCAATTGGGATATAATCACTAAACTAATGAATGATGATATTAGAAGATAATTGGGCATCATTCTATATGTTTAAAGTCTCCTTTAATGTTTATATAATATTTCTTGATTGATATTCCTATGATTTATTATGATTTTATATTTAAATTTAAGTTCAGAGGTTGTTTTTCAAAGTTATCTAGTTAATTAGTCGACCAATATTTTAGTATGATTAACCAGTGTTCTTAAAATGTACCCTGTTCTGCTTTCCAATAGATTTCCTAGGTGTTTGATTGCTAATCTAGGCAACCACTTAGATGTGTTAGTCAACCAATGTCCTCTTGTGGTCGACCATCTACTTGTTCTAATCATCTACAAGCATATTGGTTGACCAATATCTTTTAGTGGTCAACCATTGCCCATTATCTAATAAAATTTACTTTCTAGTAAGTTTATAAATAGATTGGTTACATATCCTAATTAACCATACTAGCCCTTGGTTTACCAATATAGTTCTATGGTTGGCCAATATGGTAAGTTCAAAATAAAATTTCATCCTTTTTCTTATTTATTCAAAATTGCTTCACTTATCCTATCCAAGAGAACTCTAATCGATTAATATAGCCTTATGGTCAACCAATCTTCATAATCTAAGAGCTTTCTCCTTCTCTTTTACTATATTTTCATATTTTATGTTTATATCTTCAAAAACTAAAATAATTATTTTATGTTTATATCCCCTATTTCATAAAAATCTAGCTAGATTACATTAAATTGAAAATTTGTCATTTTTAGGTTTCAAATTTGGATATTTTGAAAAAAAAAATTCAATAAGAGTTATCATTTCAAATTGATGCATTTATACTTAAATTATAAAAAGAGTTGAGGTTGTTTCCCTTTTAATTATAATGATAAAATTTTAATGTTATTGAATTCAAATTTTTATTTTTAAAATTTTGCAGTATAATTTTGATATTGTAATTATAGTTATATTTAATTCTAACCCTCAATTTTATCAAAACTTGACCTTGGTGATTTAAATGATTTTTTTAGCTTAGGCACAATATTGAAATTGGAGATGTTTTAAAATTAGACACAACAAATGTTTCTTTCAAATTTGACTTTTTAAGCAATTACTTAACTCTTTAAATATTCAATATCCTGATTTCTTGAAAAAGCTTACTAGTCTCAATCATATTCATTTTGATCTTTTAACTAAGTAGCTTGATGTCACTTTATATTATGCATTTTTAGATAATTGATTACTTTCTAAAGGTTTTAAAAGGGGGAAATATATGTGATAGTAGGTCGAGGAGAATTGATAACATATGGGGAGAGTAACTCTTGTATACGTGGTTTTTTTTAGGTGTTCTTATATTTTAGTAAGTTTATGTTTAAGTAAACGTGTAGATATTTCTTTTACACTTAACATTAAATATTTCTTTTGTTATTGATATTGAATTATGATCAATACATGAATTAAGAGGGAGTTAAAATTTATGTTGATTGTATATTTATTTTTCATATTGCTCTTTAACATAAAAATGTTTTATCATTATCAAAAAGGGGAGATTATAGAACAAAAGAAGGTTCCAATTGATGTTTTGATAATAAAAATATAATAACTACTATTGAGCCTATTATTTTGATTAAAAGCAATATAAGAATAAAATGAAGCCATAAACGTAAGAAGATATTTTATGAAGTTAATAAAAAGAAGTTAAATTATGCAACTAATGAAATAAATATTGAACCAATAATAAAAGAAAATAAAGGGTTATGATTGGATTTCAATTAGTAAATGGGCGTTGGATTGAGAAATTGATGGATTAAAATGTACATTTGGACTAGGACAAATGCCAAGTGGTAGGATAAATTAATATTATTTGTTGAATGTCGGACTTAGATTCGATGAACTATGAAAATTGAAAATACTCATTGACTGGAAGTGATTGATGATATATTATGTGAACTGTTATACTCCATTACATGATGCATGTTCACATAAAGGGGTTGTGATCAAAGTAGCCAACATGAAAAGAGCTTTAAGCTTAGTTATGCTCATCAAAGCCTCAAGCTCAACATTTAATGATCCCTGTATTCACAACAGATACGGGATAGTATTGAAAAGAGCCGAGTATCCACAACAGATATGGGATAATACTGAAAAGAGCCCAGTATCCACAACGGATATGGGACAGTGAAATAGGCACTTGATCACAACAAGGTTAAAATGGAATAAGTCTCGTATACATCTGCATTTGTATATTTATGATTATGAATTATATGATTAAGAATCCATTTCTAGAATTATGATGATAAAGTGATATGCTACATTTGAGTGATGTTTATGTGATTGATTGGGACATATAAGATCTAAAAGAGTATATAAAATGTGTGACATTCATTACGTCTTATTAAGATGAGGAATGTTTTGAATTTGGTTATATGTGACATATTTGTGTATTTGATGTGAATGAGTCCATCGATGATGGTTAGCTCATTGAGTTCGAAAGCTCATCAAAATTGTAATGTGGCTTTTTAGGTACGAGAGAGGAGACCTAGTTCCCAAATTACATTAGAATAAAAATTTTGGAATACGAAATGACTCAAAGGTCTATCAGCTGGCATTTGAGAAATAGTAGATTGTTTTATGCAGAATTTTTGTACAAAAGCTTGTAAACTTTCAAATGTTTTGGTAATGTAAATATTTGTTTTAATGATTATAGCGTAAATCATGTTTGCAAAGAAATGAAGAGTAGTATTTTTTTTTAAAGTATTATGTTATTCTTTATAATGCCATATAAGAGAACATAACTGCTCTAACATGTCATTATTATAGGATATGTACTTGAATGTCCTCTAGATGTTATGGTATATACTCTGTGATAATAGGATGTTACAAATCATCAAGGTTATTTTATATTTTATGTTATTATTTATAATCTCGCTTTGTTAAATTGACAATTTAAAAGGCTTACCATATATAAACATTTCATTTCACTTTATTGTATGAGTCTTTACATTCATTAAGAGGCATTTGAAATTTTAACTTTAATATAAAAAAAACTTTTTGATCTTTCAAACACTCTTTAGGAAATATTTTGAGAAATGTTTAAATCATAATTACATTAATCAATTGATTTTGCGCATTTAAAGTTGTTAAAATTATATTTTTAGGGTGATTAATTAACATATATAAGTTAGTGGTCAAACAATATAAGTTAAAGCTATTAAATTTGATATATTGAGAGTTTGTTATAATATTGGTTAATGTATTGGTTAAACAATGTGCTATATTGGTCGACCAATATACGTAATAGTTGACCAATCTCTCAACAACTAGTGAATTTTTGCATTCAATGCACACTGATTGACCAATATACTGTGTTGGGTAACCAATACTCTAAAAATACTCATTGTAACAGCTAGTTTTAGACTCCAATGGCTAGTAAGGATTCCAAAACATTATAAGTAGGTCTTTTATCATTAGTTTTATAGTCAAGAAGTGTTTTGGTGTCTTATACACACATTTCTAAGTGTTTATTAAGCATTTGAGTATTATTATCTCATATTTGTTTGAGTCCTTTGGAATTATCAAAGTAAAAAAGTGAAATAATTTTAAGTTGTAATCCTTTTTTAGGATGTTGGGATGTTAGGTATTGGACTTTAGAGTGTTCTGGTGGTACTGAGCTTCCTCTTCAAGCTAGAAGAAGAATGTAAAAAGGTTCCTCTTTGTACAGAAAAGATTGTACAAAAGTTATTTTTTACCATAAAAGAAGAATTATAACGAAATTCCAAAAAGAGTTTTGGGAGTGGACATAGGCAAGGGTTGTTTACCGAATCATTATAAATCATTTACTTTCTCTTTTCCCTATCCTTTTTAAATTATTATCCAATTTTTTGATTAATTTATATTAAGCAATTTCTTAATCCTTATTTATATTAATTATCATTAATTGAGTATATTGGTTATAAAAGATTGTCAATTTTTTAAAATACCTAATTCACCCTTCACCTCTTGGGTGTCATTAGCATTGTTTCGAATTCCGTTCCGTACCGACCAGTATGTACCGTTTCGGCCGAAAATCAGTACCGGTATTGGTATAGATGGTACCGATTAAAAATACCGGTCGGTACCGGCCAATTTCGACTGTACCGGCCAGTATTCAAAATATCGGTCAAATACCGGCCAATACTGAAAATTTTAAAAATTTGGGGGACTTTTTTGCAAAATTTTCATAAATTTTCAAAATTTCCCTCCCTTTGAAAATTTTCATAAATTTTCAAAATTTCCCTCCCTTCCTCATACCTCTCCTTTCCTCATTTTTTAAAAAGTTTTTAAAATAATAATAAATATTTTATTACTAATAATAATTGTAAATTAAATAAAACTTAAATAAATTATTTTTTATTTTTATTACTAATAAATTATTTTTATTTAAATT
>JAOQMP010000210.1:38964624-38974940 GCA_027563575.1 Erythroxylum pedicellare
AATTAATTTAGATTCTAATAATATACATGTTTCCCATACATCTCTATGTATATGTATATTACTTACAAAAGAATCTTTGTACCTTTTGACCAGATATATATAACTCACAAAAATAAAACCAAACTCTTTTATTTTATTAATAATAAAAATTTTTATTACAAAACTGTAATTGAAGAAGATCAAGTTACATGTAAATACACTTGCTTTCTAGGGCACTATATTTACATAAATCCAACAGATGATGCAAGGTGGATGTAAGGCCTATCTGGCCCACGTCATCGATACTCGAGCTAAGCAAAATGTGCAGGACATTCCCGTGATTAGGGAATTCCTGCATGTATTTCCCACTGAGCTAACTGGTTTACCTCCAGATCAGGAGATGGAGTTTACAATTAATGTAGTTTCAGGTGCAGCTCCTATATCCATTCCTTCATATAGGATGGAACCTAAGGAATTAAAGGAGTTGAAAGCTCAGTTACAGGAGTTGTTAGAAAAAGGTTTTATTAAACCCAGTGTTTCGCCTTAGGGAGCTCCAGTTTTGTTTGTAAAGAAGAAAGATGGGATTTTGAGGTTATGCATTCGATTATAGGCAATTAAATCAGTTAATATGAAGAACAAGTGCCTATTACCTATAATTCATGATTTACTTGATCAATTACAGGGAGCTTAGGTATTCACTAAGTTGGATTTGAGATCGGGGTAATGTCAGTTGAAGATAGCAGAGGCAGATGTACCTAAAAGTGCATTCAAGAGCAGGTATGGACACTTTGAATTTTTAGTAATATCGTTTCGGTTAGCTAATACCCCAGTAACATTTATGACCTTTATGAATAAGGTGTTTTACCCCTACCTAGAACATTTTGTGATAGTGTTTATTAATGATATTTTGGTGTATTCAAAGAATAGCGAAGAACATACTAGATATTTGAGAGTAATACTATAGATTATGAGGGAGAAACAACTGTATGTCAAATTCAGTAAGAGTGAATTTTGGCTGGATCAAGTAGTGTTTCTGGAACATATAGTGATTGGACAAGGCATAAACGTAGATCCAAAGAAGATAGAGCCACTGATTAATTAGGAAGCTCCGAGAAATGTCTCAAAAATCTGAAGCTTTCTAGGTTTAGCCAAATATTAACAGAGGTTTATCGAGAGGTTTTCTCTGATCTCAACCCCTCTAACAAAACTTCTAAGGAAGAATGTAGTATTCAGATGGAATAAGGAATCTCAGAAGAGCTTGTGGAGCTAAAATATCGGTTAACTACTGCACCTGTGTTAACTATTCCATCAGGGACCAGAGGATATGTAGTATATAGTGATGCTTCGCATCAATGATTGTGATGTGTGTTGATGTAGTATGCAAGGCAATAACCTATGCATCGAGACAACTAAGGCCTTATCAGATTAACTATCCAGTACATGATTTAGAGCTTGCTGCAGTTGTCGTTGCTATAAATATATAGAGGCATTACTTGTATGGAGAGACATTCCAGATTTATACTAATCATAAGAGTTTGAGGTATCTACTGAGTCAAAAGGAGTTGAACATAAGACAGAGGACATGGATAGAGTTTTTGAAATATTATAAATGCACTATTGAGTATCATCCAAGGAAAGCTAATTTGGTGGCTGATGATTTAAGCAGAAAGTCTAATACTAGTGCAGCTTAGATTCAGTTATCGAGATTACCAAATTCGATTCATTTGAGAGCTCTGAATGTGGAGTTAAATATAGAGAAAGATGAGGCATTGATCTCTAAACTAAAGTTGAAACTGATGTTACAAGATAAAATTAGAAAAGTCCATCGCACTGATAGAATTTGCTTACAATAACCACTATTATAGTAATATCGTAATGGCACCATATGAAGCAGTGTATGATAGAAAATCTCAGTCACTAAATATTGTGATGAAGAGGGCTTAAAAATGGTTGAAGGCTCGGAATTGATACAAGACATGGTGGATAGGGTGAAATTGATCCGAAGCTGAATTAAAGCGGCTCAAGATAGATAGAAGAGTTTTGTGGATCAACATCAAAAGGACATAGAATACAGTGTGAGAGACAGAGTGTTCCTAAAAGTCTTACCATAGAGAGGAGTATTGAGATTTCGTAAAAAGGGCAAGTTGAGCCCTAGGTACATTGCTCCTTATGAGATTATTAAGAGGATAGGACTTTGGCATATAAGTTAGCTTTATCGAATAAATGTCTCTATTACATAATGTGTTTTATATGAGTATATTCTAAAGATACCAATCAGATCCAACATATGAGATATCGGCTCAAGAGATTGAGGTTACTAGTAACTTAAGCTATATTGAGGAGCCGATCAAGATAGTGGGATCTCATATCAAGCAGTTGAGGAATCGGTTAATTCCACTGGTGAAATTCCTTTGGAGGAATCACTCGATAGAGGAAGCCACTTGGGAAATAGTGGAGCATTTAAGGAGGCACTATCCCTATCTGTTCGAACAATCAGATAAGAATTTCGAGGATGAAATTTCTTTTAAGGAGGGGAGAGTTGTAACATCCTATTACCTATGTTAAGGCTAGAATAGTAAAAATGAGAGATTACTGAGATATTAGAAAATGCATTTCATGTTCATGCATGACATACACATATATGTGAACATAGATATTTTTACACGTGAAAATGATTATACATGCATTCATTGAGATTCCAGGTATAATTGATTTATATATGTGAAATGTGATTTTTATTGAGAATTGTGGCTTTTATATATGAAAAACATTGATTTGGAGAGTGTACTTGTTAAATTAGAAGTTTAGGAGAATTTCTAAAATTTGAGGATTATTATATTAAAAAAAGCCATGTGACAAGACGAATGATCAGTGGCAGTAGAATTAACTATCAAATGGAAATGGAAATTTTGATAAATGACTTTGATATTTATTGACAAGTGTCAATTATAATTGAGAGGTAATTGGAGTAGAAATTGGATTTGATTTGACTAGTTAAATGAAAGAATCTATTTTAAAGTTATAAGAATTAGAACTGTGGCTTTAAACTCATGATGCTCTTACTTGAAAGACAAAGTTTATATGTTTTACTCTTGCTTTCTTCTCTTCTACGTGACTTCTCCGTTTTCTTCAAGCTTCTCCACCTTATTTATGAATTTTTTTGCCAACCTTCACCAACTTTGAACCTAGATCTCTTATCTTTCAATTACTACTTTCACCATGTTTTCTTCTTCATTGCCATAAGAAAACCTAAACCTTCCAATCTCCATGATGATGTACGTGGGATGTATTGAAAATTAAGTATTCTTGGTGTTCTTGAAAGGTTTGAAGAATTGAAAGTTAAACCAAGTAGGTTACGCTTTAAATAATGTGGGTATAGTTAAATGAAGCTAGAATGATGAGGAAATTAAGATTGGTGACTTAATTATGGTGTTTTATGTATGATGAATGTGAGTGACGAAAATTTTATGTAAATGTCTTGTTCTTTGTACATGTATGATAAGTAATAATTCATATATTGTTATAGATATGTTTTTGAGGTAGAATGATCTTCGTAAAGGGGTTAGAATGAATGCAGAAAAATCAATGATAAATGGGTAAATGTCTATGCTATGTTTTTAGTTAATGATTAAATGTTAGACCCCTTTTCTAGAGTCTATCATTTCTAATACCTCTGATACCAAACAGTGCCATGCTTGGGTCACGGTACCTATTACGAGGCTCTAATTTTCAAAAAAAATTTCAAACTTCAGAAAATTTTAGCTTCAGCAGTGGTGGGTTACTGCGGCAAAGTGTAAAGGTCAAGTAAAATGATCCTTCGGGAAAAATACGCCACAGTGAAAGTCTAGCTTCATCGCAGCAAAGTCCCCTAGTTTTTAACATAAAAGCCTTTTTAGAAAGGTTTGCCACGACGTACTTTGGGCCTCACTGTAGTGAAACCTTCGGATAAACCCCAGACTAACAACATTCATCACAAAATATATATACATTCATACAATTCTTTCAACAAAACCATTTTAACAAAGAAATTGGCTATGAACATATACAAGCGAAACTTCTTCAAGTCATCATTTCATTTATAAAGTAAAAGAGTTTGAAAAACTTTAATTACATATCACAAGACAAACCATTGGCTTATTACAGAATACAAAATGCACATGATACGATTGAATGCTTATGCTTAATATGGTTCTAAATACCAGTAGTTTCTAAACTAACTTAATTACTAAGTATAGCTATCTTGGAGTTGCCAAATGCCTTGCAAGGTTCACAATTCTCTTGTTCTGCTTTTTCTTCACCTGTGGAGTGGAAGGTAATAGGGTGAGCTGCTAAACTCAGTGGATTATACATTTATAGCCATTGGCAATCAGCCATGTAATTCAAACATACACATATATATTCATTCATATACATTTATAACTTATTTTAGCTAGCAAACCAATCATCCACAAATTATAACTGAAATATTCATAGTTAAGGATGCTATCACTTAAAACATATCATGTACATTTAAGCACCAAAACATAACATTCAATTATGTATCATACTCGACAATTCAAAGATGCAATAAATAGATAAATGGATCAAGAGTTCCAAAGGACGAAACGGATAAACTGAAGTTTACATCATGAACAAAATGAGTTTGATTTCTCACTATCCTGTGGCCTCTAGTGGGTAGTCGAGAGAAGGATATAGGTCAACGTGCACATGACTAAAGAAATGTTCCTCTCTTGCCTAAACACAATCAAATTTATGCTTAATTCAATCATTCACAAATTCGTATTCTCATACTTCTTTTACTTTTTCTTCTTTTCATTTATACAAATTTCCATGCTATGTTTCAATGGCATAACTTAATCATAATTCATAAATCACAATGAATTCTTAACAATCACAATAATTCACTATTAAGGAAGTTAACATACAGTACACATGCATTCAATTCAAGCAATTTAGCATATGTTCATTAATAAGACAAACTTGCTCATATTACACAATAACCATAAATATATTACCCACCTTGAATTCCTTGCTTAAAGAATTGCTCAAAGGTGCCTCGCCTCTTGACCCTCTTGCCTTCCTTGATTCCCTTTATAAAGACAAAAATTCCCATTCAATAGGAATACAATTTGAGGACCCATATATAGCATAATAACTAAGATAGATTCTAAATACTTAAACTCTTCCAAAGTCTAAACCATTGGGTCAATTTTCCATGATCATTCAGATTAGGAAAATGAAGAAATTTTATAACACTTCCTTTTATAAAATTTGTTAATATTGTATTAAGTTTCTAATGACACTAAAATCATTCAATTTGGTTCAAAAATCTGAAAATTATAACCCAAACATCTTTGGACTTTTCTTATGGTAAAACAATATTCTTCACTCAAATTCCATCCAAATATTGAGATTCTTAGAGACTGAATTAAAACTTTATTGCTTCAGACAATTTGTATCTATATGTCTCTAGTTTACTTGAAATGAAAAATTACTCCATTTCGATGACTACAGAGCAAGATATCTTCAAAATACTAAAATATGTTCATGCAGAAAAGTTGTCTTCGCCGCTGCGAATTTGTCCAGAAGCTTACGAAACTTCCAACTCTCATCCAATTTTCTAGATTTTTCACATCCAAGATCTATACCTAACACATCTTATACAAAAATCATCCTTTCTACATCATTTACACTTAATTCTCTACTCCATTTCAACTCAATATCATCCATAAACAAATTCCCAACATAAACCCTAGTCTCTATTTAATCCCCTTTTTATATCTAAATAAGAAGAAAGATGATAAACTTACCTCTAACAAGTTGATTTATCTTCTTTTTCTTCTTCTTTCTTCTCCCTTCCAAGCTCCCCATGATTTTCCTCCTTCTTCCCTAGCTTCTTTGATTTTTCTTCTCTTCTTTTCCTTTCTCTCACGTTTTTCTCTTCTCTTCTCTTCTCTTCTTTCTCCTATTACGATGCTTCTCTTCTTCTTCTAAGCCAAGACACATTTTTATTCTTGTTTTTCTCATCTTGCCCTTCACTTACTTGGTTCTTCCAATTCTACCCCTTCTTTTTGTCTTTTATGTCTCTAACTCTTTTAATCCACTTAACACCATATTAATTCTAACTTCATTCTGATCTTTCCATCTAATTCTAATATCTATTCATGCTTACTAGATTTAATGACCTGATTATAAAAACAAACAAACAAACAAACAAACAAACAAAACATAAATAAATAATTAAACAAATAAATTGATAATAATTGAAAAAAATTTCGGGGTCCAACACTAATACCTGCAATTCAGCCTCTTACAAAAATAATATAGAGCTATGGCATCAAAAGCTTAGACACATCAACTATAAGCTCATTAGCAAGTTGAAGAAGTTGGAAGTCGTGAAAGGTTTACCCTCAATGAACAAAGAAGACAAATCATTGTGTAGTGCATATTAAATGGGTAAGCAAATTAGAGTGCCATATAAAAAGGTTATATATGTTACTTCCTCATGTATACTTGAGTTAATTTATATGGATTTGTTTAGCCCAACACAATATGATAGCATTGGTAGGATGAGATACTTTCTAACTTGTGTTAATGACTATTATAGATATACTTGGGTATCATTTTTTAGAGAAAAATCATATGCTTTCAAAGCCTTTAGAAGCCTATATGTGCAGGTTATGAATCTAAAAAATTAAAAAATATGGCAGTGCTGAGAATTCGATTAGATCATAGAAGAGAATTTGAAAATGCAAGCTTCAATGAGTTTTGTGATGAATAGGGCATCATACAAGAATTTTCAGCTCCTAAAACTCTACAGCAAAATGGAGTTGTCGAAAGGAAAAATAGAACCCTTCAAGAAATAACCATATCCATATTGAATGGTAGAAAGATATCTATTCAATTTTAAGCCAAAGTAGTCAACATAGTATGCTACATATGTAACAAAGTTTATCTTAGAAACATCTTAAACAAGACATCTTATGAACTTTGGAAAAGAAAGAAACTAGATGTGAGTTACTTTCATGTGTTTGGCAGTAGATGCTACATTCTTAGAGATCGAGAACAACTCAAAAAATTTGAGAGCAAATGCGATGAAGGGATCTTCTTTAGTTATTCAACTCATAGCAAAACATATCGAGTGTTTAATCACATAACCAAGAAAGTGTTAGAATATGTAAATGTGGTGATAGATGATGTATCTCAAGTGTATGTTATAGGGGCAGAAGAAAACATGCAAAATTAGTCTTGCGAACAACTCAAACAAGCAATTACACTACAACCAAAAATTGACCATATCTGTAGTTAGTTGTTGTTGAGGAAATAACCGCACAAATTGAAGATTTGGCACTTACTTCTAATAAGGCATCTTCCAAGAAACTTGATGCGGAAATAGTCTCGTTAAATAGTCAAAACTTGAGAGAGACTGATTTGAACCGGGATCCTTCATCACAAATAAAAAGAAGTTAGTTATTGGTGATGTCAACGAAAAAAGAAAAACAAGAGAAAGAAAAAGAGTTTATTACTAAGAACTTGTAGGATATTTATGCTACACCTCTTTAGTCGAGCCTAAAAATGTTAAAGAAGCTCTACAAGATGAGTTTTGGATAGTAGCTATGTAAGAAGAATTGACTCAATTTGCAAGAAATGATGTATGGGAATTGGTGCCAAGACTATTGAATGTGAATGTGAATGTGATTGGAATAAAATGGGTCTTTCGTAATAAAACAGATGAAAAGAGCAATGTAACCAGAAATGAAGCAAGGTTAGTGGCTCAAGGATATTCTCATATTGAAGGAATAGACTTCGACAAAACCTTTGCACCAATAGCAGGACTTGAGTTTATCAGACTGTTATTGGGTATAGCATGTGTGAAGGGCTTCAAGCTTTATCAAATGGACGTGAAGAGTGCCTTTTAGAATGAGTTTATACAGGAAGAGGTATGTGTTGAACAACCAAAAAGATTTATTGATTCATTTTATGCAAATCATGTGTTTAAGTTAAAGAAAGCACTTTACGGTCTCAAACAAGCGCCAAGGGCTTAATATGAAAAACTCACACAATATCTCATCAAAAAATGCTACGAACGAGGTAGTTTTGACAAAACTCTATTTATAAAGAAAATTAGATTGGAATTTATGATTGCTCAGATTTATATTGATGATATTGTATTTGGCTCCACTCATCCTAAGATGGTAGATGACTTTGATGAGTTAATGACGCATGAATTTGAAATGAGTATGGTAGGTGAGTTGAACTTCTTTTTGGGTTTGTAAATGAAACAAGTGAAAGATGATATCTTTGTGCCTCAAACCAAATATGCGAAGAACTTAATAAATACGTGTGGACTTGAGAATGCTAGACATGCGAGAACACTTATGAGTGTTTCTACAAAGATAAGTAAAGTTGAGAATGAAAAAAGTGTTGATGTCAGACTTTATCAGAGCATTATTGGGAACCTATTGTAATTAACATCAAGTAAACCAGATATATGCTATAGTATTAGAGTATGTGCTCGCTACAAAGCCAATCCAAAAGATACACACTTAACAGCAGTAAAAAGGATCATCAGGTATATAAGCGGTACATCTGAATTTGGAATTTGGTATACATATGACTCAACGTCCTGTCTAGCCAAGTATAATGATGCAGATTGGGATAAAATTCTAGACGATAAAAAAAGAACTTCAATAGATTGTTTCTTCCTTAGTAACAATCTGATTTCTTGGTACAGTAAAAAGAAGAATTCAATTTTGTTTTCAATTGCAGAAGCAATATATATTGTTGCAGGAAGTTGTTGTTCGTAACTATTTTAGATGAAACAGATGTTGGAAGATTATGGAATTGATCAAGATGTACTGACAATCCTATATGATAACAAGAGTGCTACAAATATCTTGAAGAATCTGGTTTAGCATTCACAGACAAAGCACATTGATTTGAAGTATCACTTTACTCGAGAGCTTGTGAAGAACAAAGTAGCCATCCTCTCATATATGACTATGGAAAAGCAACTGGTGGACATCTTTATGAAACCTCTTGACACAGTCAGGTTTGAACTTCTTCGAGGGGCTTTAGGACTTTGTGTTTTACATTATTAATGTATTATTTCCTTTTTTAAATAAAAATTTTGAAAAGTCTAAAAAAAGAAAGGGAAAAACGAAACGTTGCATTTTCATCTATAGGGATTAAAAATCCCTAAGTCTTCTTCATGCCACCGCTTGTGCCCCTCATCCCCTCCTCATCTCTACCGACTTCCAAGCTCCCAAGCAACCACTTGACTGCAGTGAAGACTTCTCCACCATGGATTTAGCATTTATGTGGGATTTTTGGGACTCTATTAAAGACTCCTCTCTTTACATCCGTATGGGTTCCAACTCTATAACTTGGACTTCTCTCTACGATTCTACCCTCTTTTCACTCAATGTTAGCGTCATTTGTTGATTTTTCTTAGGTCTCTTCTATTCTTTAACAAAATGGGCAAGAACAAAGAAAAATCCCTCTCTTTGGGTGTGGAAAATTTGACTGCTGCTCCCATACGTCATCCCAACCATTTGCTGCTGAACCTGACACCTGGGAGGAAATTTTCCTGGCCTGGGTTATCCTCAACTACTCCCATTGAAATTCCCAACACCACCTCAATTCGAGGTTATCCACCAAAAGTTGATGACGCTATGCGGGTGTTGTGTTCAATGATTGCAAACTCATCGTCTGATTCATACGAGATTCCTACCGTCACTACTCCACCGACTGCTTCTCCTTTAGTCACTCAAAAACGGACTAAACAGTGGGCTCGAAAAATAGTCCGCCCACCTCAAAGAATTCCTTCTGTCGTTTGATAGTAGACACTGCGGTTTTATTCAAATTTTATTCATCTGAGGTTCAGCAAAAATGGGAGACATTCACTGACATCGGGTTAGTTCTAGATCACCGTATTAACTTAGATGAATTTCAGCAGTATCGATTGGATATTTTACTATCTGAGAGAACATTACTGCAAGCTGCATTACTTCCTAAACATTATGATATTGAATTGGTAAAAGAATTCTATAACAGTATGCTTGGTGACTTATTATCTGATACTGTTGTGAGTTATAAATTGGTGTATGTCTGGGGTAGCATGATACATTTTGATGCTAATAGACTGAATATCTTCATGAGGTTTGATAATCAAATTGGGGATTAGATTTATGATGATAACTGGATCGTTTCTAATGATCTCATAGCTACGGTGTTAACCGGAGGAAAGTTATCTACTTGGCTATCTAGTTCGGGGCTACACTCATCCATATTGACCTAAAAGTATTTTGTTCTTTATAGGTTGGTTTTAGCTAACT
>JAOQMP010000210.1:38979359-38991997 GCA_027563575.1 Erythroxylum pedicellare
ATCCTTCGGAGGGATTTCTTTACTTTTTCTTTTTCCTAAACCAACCCCACCTTGCATGTGGTTTCTTTGACCCTAAGAAAAACCAAAAGCTAGTCATTTTGCACAGTAAATACGTGAGTTTTACATGTAGTTAGGGCTTGAAGATAGTTGAAGTTTTTAGAGTTTTCAACAAGTAAGTAGTGAATAAATTTGTTAGAGTTGTGGATTTTTGAAATAAATTGATGAATTTACTGTTATTTGCACGGATCATGGCATTTACATATTTTATATATATATACATGAACACTGTGTATGAGATGAAAATTTTGGTTATGGTGTTAATTTAGTTTTTGATGGAATGTTAATTATCAGGTGTGGTGGAAATGATTTTTGGAGTTAAAATAGCAATGAAATGATGTATAGGATTAGTGTAGAAAATTAGATTAAAAAATGGTAAAATATGCTCTGTTTCCTCACTGTGTATGCATGAAAATATATAAGTGTATACATGAGTTGATGAATTTTTTAGAGATGATCAAGAAAATGGTTTTTAAGTTGAAGAATAGTTGTAAAATGATGGTCTAATATGGGAATGAGTGTTTAAATAGAAGTTAACAGGAAACATGGAGATTGAGAATGAAAGTTGGAAATGTAGGAAGTTGACAGAGCATGAATAGGTTGAACATGAATTTTTAGCTTTTGATGGTTCTTGACTAAACTTGTATATTTTGGAGTGTTATGAATTTATGGTGAATGAGTTTAATGAAATGGAATGGAAAGACTTGAAATAAAAATTTGAAGTGTTGGATTTTGAAAATTGGAAGTCATTTGGAAATTTCTGAGAATAGATGGTTAGAGAGTTGAATTTTCGATCTGAAACTTCCATGAACTTTCTGTACTGATATAGTGAGATTTTGACAAAGTTGTCTTCATAAAAGTTGTAGATATTTCTTTGAGCTTTCCATTAATATAAATTTTGTAAATTTTTTAGTTCTAGATCAAAAGTTATGGAGGTTTGAAGTTGAGATATCAATAGAGAAGATGAAGTTGAGTTGCACCGTCGTGCATAAGCATGATGGTGACTTTTGAAGTTAGGAAATTTGCACCGTCGTGCTTAAGCACAACAGTGACATTGATTGGTAGGTTGGGAAGTCTGCTGAAATTGGTTGGAAAGCTCCGTTGTGCTTCTGGTTTGACCAAAAGGTTGACTCACCCTTAACAGCCTTCCTTCTTTTGACCATAACTTATTCTTTAGATATCCAAATGAATTGATTCTTAAACCAATAGATTCCTAACACATTTTCCTATCCCTACATAAAATGTTGTAGCATTTTGAATTGAATTGAGAAATATTGATCGAATCAAAGTGTGGAATCTGTTGGAACAATGAAATAGGATTTTTTTTACTGAGCACCCTATAGTATTTTAATTATATCTAGATCTATAGGATTCCAAATGAGATGATTGTTAATTTGAAGTAAACTAAAGATATAGGGATACAAATAATATGAGAATTAGAATTGTGATTCAGTCTCTAAGATGTTTAATTGTTGGATGGAATTAGCATATAGTATACTGTTTTTGAATATGAACAGCTCGAAAATGATTGTGGCTTATCTTCCAAATTACTGAACCAAATTGAGTGATTTTAGTGTCAATAGAAACATAAGACATAGAGGAACACTTTTCTAGAAGATAGTATGACCAAATTACATCAATTCGCATCTGCATTGTATTTCTTTATTTTTATACTAAATTGTATTTTCCGCAAATTTTGTGTTAAGGAATGTATTCTGAAATTATTATACAATGTGTATGTGAATGTAATCATGTTGTATTGACATTATGATTATGAGTGTTTTTTTGGAGTGGGCCCTATTGATTAACGAAATTTTGATGATTTGAAAATTTTTATGGAATAAAGAGGGGCATATTTGATGATTGATTTCCGCATACTAGTTTCAAAAAAAATTATAATGAGTTTTGACTGATTGAGTGCTCTAGCATGTCACCCTCACAGGGCACGGTCTTGGATATCACTCAAGATGTCAGGCACATGTCTTGCGGGAGTGGGATGTTACAATATGGATTTGGTTGGTCCAACACAACATAATGGCATTGGTGGGATGAGATACTTTCTAACTTGTGTTGATGACTATTCTAGATACACTTAGGTATCATTTTTTAGAGAAAAAGCAAATGCTTTCAAGTCCTTTAGAAGCCTATATGTGCAGGTTATGAATCTGAAAAATATGGCAGTGTTGAGAATTTGGTCATATCATACAAGGGAATTTGAGAATGCAAGCTTCAATGAGTTTTGTGATGAATATGGCATCATACAAGATTTTCAGCACCTAAACCTCCACAACAAAATGGAGTTGTCGAAAGGAAAAATAAAACTCTTCAAGAAATATCCAGATCTATGTTGAATGGTAGAAAGATGTCTACGCGATTTTGGGTCGAAGCAGTTAACACAACATGCTACATATGTAACAGAGTTTATCTTAGAAATATTTTGAACAAGACATCTTATGAACTTTAGAAAGGAAAGAAAACAGATGTAAGTTACTTTCATATGTTTGGCAGAAGATGTTAAATTCTTAGAGATCGGGAACAACTCGAAAAATTCGAGAGAAAAAGCGATGAAGGGATCTTTATTGGTTATTCAACTCATAACAATGCATATCGAGTGTTTAATCAAAGAACCAAGAAAGTGTTAGAATATGTAAATGTGGTGATAGATGATGTATCTTAAGTGTATGCTATAGGAACAGTAGAAAACATGCAAAACTAGTCTTGCAAACCAGCTCAAGCAAGTAACGATACTACAACTAAAAATTACCTAAGTCTCCAATTAGTTACTGTTGAGGAAGTAACCGTGCAAACTAAAGAATTGGTAGTTACTTCGAATGAGGGATCTTCTAAGAAACTTGATGCAGAAATAGTTTCGTTAAATAGTCAAAACTTGAGAGAAACTAATCTGAACTGAGATCCTCCATCACGAATAAGAAGAAGTCATGTAGTAGAAAATGCCATTGGTGATGTTAGCAAAAGAAGAAAAACAAGAGAAAGAAAAAGAGTTGTTTACCAAGAACTTGCAGGATATTTATGCTACACCTCTTTAGTCGAGCTTAAAAATGTTAAAGAAGCTCTACAAGATGAGTTCTAGATAACAACTATATAAGAAGAATTGACTCAATTTGCACTAAATGATGTATGGGAATTGGTGCCAAAACCATAGAATGTGAATGTGATTGGAACGAAATGGGTATTTCGTAATAAAACAAATGAAAAGGGTAACGTAACTAGAAATAAAACAAGGTTGGTGGCTCAAGGATGTTCTCAGATTGGAAGGATAGACTTTGACGAAACCTTTACACCAGTAGCACGACTTGAGTCTATTAGACTATTATTGGGTATAGCATGTGTGAAGGGCTTCAGGCTTTATTAGATGGACGTGAAGAGTGCCTTTTTGAATGGGTTTATACAGGAAGAGGTATATGTTGAACAACCAAAAGGGTTTATTGATTCAGTTCATGCAGATTATGTGTTTAAGTTGAAGAAAGCATTTTATGGTCTTAAACAAGCACCAAGGGCTTGATATGAAAGACTTATGCATTATCTCATCAAGAAAGGCTATAAATGAGGTAGTGTTGACAAAACTCTATTTATAAAGAAAATTATATCCGAATTGATGATTGCTCAGATTTATGTTGATGATATTGTATTTGACTCCACTCATCCTAAGATGGTAGATGACTTTGTTGAGTTAATGACACAGATTTGAAATGAGTATGGTAGGTGAGTTGAACTTCTTTTTGAGTTTGCAAATTAAACAAGTGAAAGATGGTATCTTTGTGTCTCAAACCAAATATGCCAAGAACTTAATAATGAAGTTTGGACTTGAGAATGCTAGGCATGCAAGAACACCTATGAGTGTTTCTATGAAGTTAAAATGAGAACGAAAATAGTGTTGATGTCAAACATTATCAGAGCATTATTAGGAGCCTATTATATTTAACCGCAAAGTAGACCAGATATATGCTATAGCGTCAGGGTATGTGCTCACTACCAAGCCAATCCAAAAGATAGACACTTGACAGCAGTAAAGAGGATCATCAAGTATATAAGCAGTACATCTGAATTTGGAATTTGGTATACATGTGACTTAACGTCCTGTCTAGCCGGGTATAGTGATGCGGATTGGGCTGAAAATCTAGATGATAGAAAAAGCACTTCAGGAGGTTGTTTCTTCCTTGATAACAATTTGATTTCTTGGTACAATAAAAAGTAGAATTCAATTTCATTGTCAACCGCATAAGCATAATATATTGTTACAGGAAGTTGTTGTTTGCAACTTTTTTGGATGAAACAGATGTTGGAAGATTATGGAATTGATCATGACGTATTGACAATCCTATGTGATAACAAGAATGCTATAGATATCTCGAAAAATTCGATTTAGCATTCACGGATGAAGTAGATTGATTTGAAGTATCATTTTATTTGAGAGTATGCGGAGAACAAAGTAGCTACCCTCTCATATGTGTCTCCAGAAAAGCAACTAGCGGACATCTTTACGAAACCTCGTGACATAGTTAAGTTTGAACTTCTTCGAGAGGCTTTGGGACTTTGTGTTTTACATTATTGATGTATTATTTCCTTTCTAAAAAAATAAAAATTCAAAATTCAAAAAAAGGGAAAAATGAAACGTTGCGTTTGCATCTAGAGGGATTAGAAACTAAGTTTTCTTCCTAGCACCGCTTGCATCCCTCAACCCCTCCTCATCTCTGTTTACTTCCAAGATCCTAAGCAACCACTTGACTGCATTGAAGACTTCTCCACCATGGATTTAGCATCTGTGTGGGATTTTTGGGACTACATTATAGACTTCTCTCTTCACAACCGTGTGGGTTCCAACTCTACAACTTGGACTTCTCTCTACGGTACTGCTCTATTTCACTCAATGTTAGTGTCATTCGTTGATGTTGTTTGGGTCTTTGTTGTTCTTTAACAAAATGGGCAAGAACAAATAAAAATCCCTCTCTTCAGGTGTGGAAAAACCGATTGTTGCTCCCACACGTCATTCCAACCGTTTGCTATTGAATCTGGGTCATCCTTAACTGATCCCATTGAAATTCCCAACACCACCTCAGTTTAGGATTATCCATCAGAAAGTGATGACGCCATGCAAGTGTTGCATTCAATGATTAAAGACTCGTCATCTGATTCAAACGAGATTCTTACTAACACTACTCCACCAACTGCTCCTCCTCCAGTCACTCAAAATGGACTAAACAACAAGCTCGAAAAATAGTCCGCCCACATCAAAGAATTCCTTCTGCTAGACACTGCGATTTCATTCAAAGTTTATTCACCCAAAGATGAGCACAAATGGTAGACATTCATTAACATCAGGTTAGCTCTGGATCACCCTATTAACTTAGATGAATTTCAGTAGTACCGACTGGATATTTTACCATCTGAGAGAACATTACTACTGTATTACTTCCTGAACATTGTGATATTGAATTGGTAAAAGAATTCTATTGCAATCTGCTTAGTGACTTATTATCTGATACTGCTGTGAGTTATAAATTGGTATATGTCTGGGGTAGGGCGATACAATTTGATGTTGAGAGGTTGAATATCTTCATAAGGTTTGATAATTTGATTGGGGATCAGATTTATGATGATAAATGGACCGTTTCTAATGATCTAATTGCTACTGTGTTAATCGGAGGAAAGTTATATGTTTGGCTATCTAGTTTGGTGCTACACTCGTCTATGTTGACCCAAAAGTATTTTGTACTCTATAAGTTAGTTTTAGCTAATTGGATGCCTAGTATACATGTTGTCTTTGTTTATCTGGCACAGGCTAAACTGCTTTGTGCCATCGATGCCGGGGTGAACTTCAATTTGGGGTGACTTATAATTGAAGCTATGTTGGCTATTGGAGGCAAGTCACATTCCCTACTTTACTTTCCTTGCTTGATTTCTTAATTTTTATGTATAAATGGTATTTCTCAGTTGGAGACAAGTACACTTGAACCAGTCACCTTAATGAACATATCGGCTAGAATTTTCAAGTAACCATAGGTTGTAGATTTGCCATACATTACGTTTGGTCCTCAGATGCCTTGGGAACCTCCTTTGTCAATCCTCATGCAGCTTTGTTCACTGAACTTGAGAGGATTGAAGGTATTTTTCAATTGTGTCTTGATGCACTTCATCAGCTGAAGCAGTAGATTATTCGATCCTCCGATGCTCCTTAATTTTTCTTTTGGGCATCATTTGTCCCAAAGGGGAAGATGACTTGAATATGTATGGGTTTGTACTTATTTTGAGCTATTTGTGAATGTTAGGTATTTTTATCTACTCGTAGATCTTAAATTGAGGGGGAGTATTGTGACTTTAATGCTTATATATATTCGATTATGTGATTTAAAGAAAATTTCTTATTTGTGACAAAAATGTCAAAAAGGGAAAGATTGTTAGAATATTTATTATGTCTTATTATTTAATTTTGACATTTTTGATTATTAGGTATTTAAGATAATGATTAAAAATATAAATCTAAGTCTTACTTGAGTTGAATTCTTGGGTAAGAATTATTGCACAAATAGAAGTTTATCGTGAATGAAGATTAGTGTGGATTATGTTTATTTTGAGATATGGATAATGCAAGATGTAGTGTGTCAAGATTTCTATGGCTTTGTATCATTGTGTGGGTGACTCTGTTCTCTATAACATACAAGTGAGTGATTTTGTGAGATTTTTCTGGTGTGTTGACGGTGAATAGAAGAGGAAAAATATGCCCTTTTTTATCTGAATATTTTACTGCATTGAGGGAGGCTTGCATGTGATGTTAGCAGGTATGAAGAAAATTGAAGAAAGCGGAAGGTATGTTGCTGTATGCGTAACCTGAAAACTAATACACCCCTAAGGTTAGGTTTAGAGCATGGATAATTTCTGGCAACCCACTTTCAGCTTTTTATGGAATCTTTTAATTTCACAGCAACACTTGCAAACCGACATTTCTTAATCATGTAAGATGAATATTTCTTCTGCGACAGGATGTCAAATCAACAGGGGAAAAATCGAACAAGCTAAGTGATATGCTTTTCCTTCAACTACGTACACACAAGTTTGTAACAGGATTAAGGATCTTCTAAGCACCGAAGCATCGCATTGAAAAAGAAACAACGAATTTGTGGGTATACTAGTATAGAATATAGGTGCATATGACTACATACTAAGAATCGATGAACTCTTTCAGACTACCTGTTCCTGATAAAAGGAGCTCACACTACATCCACGAGGCTACGTTTTAATCGGATCCTACCAAGTCTTCTATTTCCCTTAAGAACTATTTTTAGGGTTTCTTACAGTCGATAAATACAGTAATCTTCACGGTGATAACTAATGATGCACGTACCGAAAAGGGTTGCAAAATCCGGTGTAAACGTGGTGACGGTCATACATCTCCAGAGTACAACAGTCAAAAGAAGGGAAATAGGTAAAGTTGTAAGCAGTTTGCGATATCAAATATGAAAAATCATTGACATCATCGTCAGCAGAATATATAAACCAAAGTAAAACTTTATTGGTTATGCTCTGTGCTATGTACACTCATTTCTTAATATAAAGACATAGCAAATACTACATCTGAAGCAATGAATGCGTGCCTCAGCGCCATTGCTGCCTACTCACTTATATTATGGAGTTTTTTCAGTTTCTTTTAATTCATTGCTGTACTGAGGGAAATAAAGCTTGGTATATAAGGGACAGCTTCAATTGTTGTTCCAGCCCCGATAACCATTTCTCTGAAGCTTCTTTTTGTTCGACAATAAGAAACCAATGATGATGAATCACAGTTCAACCACATGTTCCCTTCTCTCGTAAACCAGATCGGTCGATGCTTAATTCCTATCTCCAGCCCGCAGTAGTACTGGATATCAATGCTAAAATTTTTAGTCCAAGACTCTTTCACCCCATAGTCATTCATCACCCACACGTCAAATCTAACACCTTCAAAAGCATAACAGAGACACAAACAATCACCTAAAGCCCCAGTATTGATCCAAGTTATTTTCTTCAAAACATCAGTGTCTAAATTATTTGGCAGTGCAATCGGCATGAATGTATCAGTGTCAAGATTGAATGAACACAACATTCCTTGAGTTCTACATCTATCAGAGATCCAGTGAAGAGCACCATTCACAAAAGGGTCGAGAGATTCCAAAGGATTGCCTGCTAGGGAACAATCAACTGACGTCCAGGATTTCTTCCCAACAGTCAGGACCTCAGCTACTACCTTGGCTAGTTTTGACACAAAACGAACGACCTTGAATTTGTTAGTATTTGGACTGAACCCAAAGGCTGAAAAGTTGAGGTAGTTATGACCGATTTCCAATGAAGGAGGGCAAGGCATAAGCATGATCTCATCTAACACTGGATTGGAAATGTAGTACTTAGGCTGGTCTCCAGAATACATACATAGAAACCCGTTGCAAGAATTCACAAACACCATCTTCTCATGGAGTTCAGATAACTTTGCTACAACCTGCTTCGGAGGCACTTGGCATTTAAAGTTAGAAAGATTAGAACTGCTCATACGTTGTGATGGCATTGAATCATCCTCATAGAAATGTATTTTCTTCCTGGAAGCTTCCCGAACCAAGTAGGAGGTGGGTGCTCTTGAAATATAGTGCTTAGAGAAATACGGGTCCCTGATGAAACCACAAAAAGCTTTGCACACACACTTGCAGCGAAGAACTGACAGGAAAGGCAGCCTAGCAAGTATCTCAAAAATAATTCTCTCTGGCAGTTCCAAGATTGGAAATTCCATCTCATACGGAACTTCAAGATCTATTCCTCTTGCCACTTCATTAATTCGCCCGAATTTCTGCAACGGATTAGCATCTCTTCCTTCCATGATAATCTCCTAAACTAGCCTCTTTAGTCAGGATACGAGACTAGAGAACTGCAAGAGAAAGAATTCGGAAACTCCATTGTAGCACACGAAGAATACCTTCAAAAGTGAAAACCCACTTCCAAACCCAAAGAGAAAAAAAACAGAAAACAAAAAACAAATACTTTCACCAAGCCCACAATTACTGTGACACCCAAATGGAAATTGTCACTAAACCCATGTCGAATTACAGTTTCAGGCACGACCCACATTCCAAAACCACAAAAATTGAAAGCTAAAGACTAATAAACACACAGAGAAGAAGATAGCACAAAAGGTTGAACTTTCTTACGCGCTCAATATGTTGCCTTCAATTACTGTCGATGCGACAACCAGGGCTCCTTTCTTTCCTCCAAAACCCCACATGAACTCTCAATATTGTTGCTTTTATTTACATTCGCAGGACACAGTGATTCAATTGCAAAGAACAGGAAAAGAGCTTGCTTGCTTGTCTGTTTAACTGGGGTATTTTGGTTGACTACGAATTTATAGAGACGAGGAGTGTGGGGAAGATTTGAAGAAAGTCAATGGCCGGTCAGCGTCTAAGCAACACGTAGTCGCAGGAATTTAGTAGGGACAGCAACTAATACGGTGTCGTCGGAGGGAGTTGATGGGTTCAGACCTCCCAAGGTTTTCATTAATGGATGTAAGAAACTACAATATTATCTTAGCTAGAATACAAACATTTTAGTCAAACATGCAGCCTAATTTAAATTTTCATTTAAAATTAGTAGCATTTAATTTTGAAATCTTAAGGATATAATTAGGATATTGCTAATGACCTACCATACATGTTATTTAATTGGCTTTTCTCAAATGCATCTTTGAAATTTAACAACACCCGCGATGCAAGCCACCTTATACACAGCCAATTGTCCAATTAAACAAAACTCATTGAACTGACAAACGCCAGAGAGGTTAGAAAAATAGCCAAAACATCAATTCAAACACAAAAGATCTGAAATTTGACTTATTAAAAAAAGTCTATTGATTACGGGTCAAGTCAGACGAGGCTTAGGCCACTTTCATTACGAATCCAAAGCGAGACCTAAAAATAATCCAAACTTTACACATATCCTACATAAGATCTTCTCAGCATCAACAATATAACATCAAATTGGTTAACCTCATTTTATTCCCTTACATGTAAGAAAACATGAATTTGTGTATAATTTTTTCATTATTACTATAGAACTGTTGGTTCAATTCAAGTAATACTACCCCCATATGTCAAACCGAAATTTTAGTTTATTACATTGGCTTGATTAAGCTTTTATACATAATAGTATAAATAAAAATTACAAGTGTATAATTTAAAACTTTATTTCTAAATTAAATAAATTTTCGTTATTTTACACATGATATTTACTACTTTTAACAACTATGTGCTTATTATATAATCAATTACTATAATAATTTTGACATATAAAAAAGATAAATATAAGAAAACAACATGCTACATATACAACAGGGTTTAACTTAGAAACATTTTGAGCAAGACATCTTATGAACTTTGGAAAGGAAAGAAACCAGATGTAAGTTACTTTCATGTGTTTGGAAGTAGATGCTACATTCTTAGAGATCGGGAATAACTCAAAAAATTCGAGAGAAAAAGCGATGAAGAGATCTTTATTGGTTATTCAACTCATTGCAATGCATATCGAGCGTTTAATCAAAGAACCAAGAAAGTGTTAGAATCCGTAAATGTGGTGATAAATGATGTATCTCAAGTGTATGCTATAAGGACAAAAGAAAACATGCAAAAGTAGTCTTGCGAACCAACTCAAACAAGCAACGATACTACAACTAAAAATTGCCCAAGTCTCCAATTAGTTACTGTTGAGGAAGTAATCAAGCAAACTAAAGAATTGGTAGTTACTTCGAATGAGGGATCTTCCAAGACACTTGATGCAGAAATAGTTTCGTTAAATAGTCAAAACTTGAAAGAAACTAATATGAACCGAGATCCTCCATCACAAATAAAAAGAAGTCATGTAGTAGAAAATGTCATTGGTGGTGTTAGCAAAAGAAGAAAAATAAGAGAAAGAAAAAGAGTCATTTATCGGGAACTCGCAGCATATTTATGCTACGCCTCTTTAGTCGAGCCTAAAAATGTTAAAGAAGCTCTACAAGATGAGTTTTGGACATTAACTATACAAGAAGAATTGACCCAATTTGCACTAAATGACGTATGGGAATTGATGCTAAGACCATCGGATGTGATTGGAACGAAATGGATATTTCGCAATAAAACAAATGAAAAGGGTAATGTAACCAGAAATACAACAAGGTTAGTGGCTCAAGGATGTTCTCAGATTGAAGGGATAGACTTTGACAAAACCTTTACATTCACTTTAACTTTAACTTGGTACTCATTACTCATTTCCTTTTAATCACAACCACAATCATATGAACCCCTTCATCTCCATTATACACATGTATTTGGCACTTTAATACCAACAATTCATTCACTATTGTTATTCTAACATTACAAGATCAAACATTATCCAAATTCTCATTTCAGTCCTATATTACCTCCAAAATTCCAGACTTTAGGGTCAATTTTCTGTGATCATTATGATCGGGTAAATGAAGTAATTTGGGAACACTTTCTTCTAGAAAGTGTTCCCCCATTATCTTAAGTTTTCAATGACATCACGACAATTCAATTTGGTTCAGTATTCCATAAGTTATAGTCCAAATAATTCAGATTATTCATAAATTATAACAGTATTCTGTACTCAACTTCAAGTCAGATTCTGGTACTCTAGAGACAGAATTGGAATTTGATTTCTTCATAAAAATTGTATCCCTGTGTCTCTATTTTAATATAAATTAATAATGATTCCATTTGGATAACTACATAACAAGTTATACCTAAACTACCGAAGCATGTTCAGTGATAATACTCCAGTGATGAAGTTCCAGGATTGTAGATCATTTTCATCCCAATTAAATTAATCAGTTTGTTCCAAATGATTTCATATGGATATAATTTTTTGTGGAGATGGGGATCAATGTGTTAGGAGTCCAATGGTTTAAGTCTCATATCATTTGGAGGTTGGATGAAGAAGTTATAGCCAACAGAGTTAAGGATGTTCACATCAGTCCACTTTGGTAAGCATTCAATGTCACAATCGTGCATAAGCACGATCGTGAGATTCAAGTTGATTCAGAAAAGTCACGATTGGGCACAACTCTTCAAAATGTCATCATGCAATCCCTCTTTTCTTTTCCAAATTCACGCACTACAAAGTCTCTTCTTCTTAAAACAAACCTTTGGGTTAGTCTTTCATGGTCATTTTGATAAGGAATATGAAGGATTTAAGAAGAACACTCTTCTGAAAAATTGTTCATTTATGTCTTAAGTTTCAAATGAAACTAATTTCATGTAATTTGGTTGAATATTGTGTAAGTTATGCTAAAAACACTACAGACTATTCCAAACTACGACAGAATCCACAAACTCAACTTCGAGCTAAATTTTGAAACTCTTAGAGACCGAATTCAATTTCAATTCCTTCATGAAAAATATAGCCATACATCTGTTATTTAATATGAACTTAAAATCATCTCACAATTTTTGGACATTATTCCAATAATTTACCAAAATTAACAATTACACTTACCAATTAAATTTCCAATACAATATATTCACAATTCTCAACAATATCACATTACAATT
>JAOQMP010000210.1:38997450-39021934 GCA_027563575.1 Erythroxylum pedicellare
GCTACATTACATTAAGGATAAGAATGTTGTTGTATTAAAGTGCAAATGGTTTAATCTTACTAACATGAAAATGAAAGGGAATATTACTAACATTAATGTTAGTAAGATATGGTATGGTGATGATATTTTTGTCTTTACAAGTCAAGTGAAGCAAGTTTTCTACCTCAACAATATTGTATTGGGTACCAATTGGAAGGTTGTTCAAAAATTTTAACTTTGAAATGTCTTCGATTTTTGTGAAAGGGATAATGGTCAACTCAATAAGGATATAGATGAAGTATATCAAGAGATTGGATTGGAGTTCAATAATGAAGTCATTCGAATAGAAGATGCAAATATATCATCATTCCATAAGAGAGATATTGATCCCAACATAGTACCATTGGATGAACTCCAAATCAATCTTATTGTACAAACAGATGAAGACTATACTCAGGATGAATTAAATGACAATGATGATACTTTGACCAATCCAATGATAATGTAATTAATGATGATGACTTTCAAAATCTTGATAATGGTGATTGAATGTAAATAAATTATTTATATTGTTTCAAATGTTATGTTCATATTTGAGTTATTTTGTTGATGTTTTACTTATGTTTAATCAGGATAAAGTAATGTGTATTATTGATGTTTTACTTATGTTTATGCGGAATGTTGGTGATTGATTTATGTTTATGTTGAATGTTTAGGTTTGACTTGTGTTTAACTTATATTTATGTGGAATGTTGATGTTTGAGTAAAGATTATGCATTATGTTAATATTTCATTTATAGATATTCAATATAATGAAACCTAGTAGAAATAAGGGAAAGAGGGTGGCAACTACTAAAGATGTTCTTCCCCTACAGCAACCAAATCAATCCGAACCTATCGATTAACAACCACCGATTTCATCCTGCAATGAAGGCAGTCAGCAACAACCTATATCTACCTCAACTATTGCTGAGGGATCTTCAAGTCTATTATTGTTAACCACATATATTTACAGTTATGCTCAAATATATATTTACATGTTTAATGTCATTTTTCTTATCATTATTCTTTTTTGTCAGGTTCTAATACCGGCACAAGAAAAAGTGGTACATGTATCACTAAAGGATCTGAGTTGCGACGCATGAATGTTATAATAAATACTAAGTTGTATGTGCATATTAACCCTATGCAAAGTCATCCCATTGATAAGATCCAATCAACAAAATTGTGTCAGGAATGAATTGCTTTGCGTTTAGCATGCTAGGTAGTTAAAGGAAGACAACTTGCTACAGAATGCTTTCAATAAAGTTTTGGTAATTTTTTAATTCATTTTATTATATGCAATACGATTTTACTTATTTAAAGAGTAAGTTAACTTATACGTGTTGTTCATAGATGAAGCTCAATATTGTCAATATTGAGAACCCTAAAGTTTCAAGCTATGTCAATTCATTGTTGAAATAAAGGGCAAAGGATCATCATTATCAACTTCATAAATACAACTCTTTTCCTTCGGATGAGGAGGTAAGCAGACATGTTCTAAAATGGGTGACTCCAAACAATTGGAGTGAAATGTGTGATTATTGGGCCTCTGCGAAGGTTAAGGTTTATCTTCTTTCTCTTCACATTTCCTTCTATTAATTTTTTTAGCATTTAATGACTATTTCTTCTCTTTATTTAGGAAAAATGTGAGGAAGCCAAGGTTAACAGAGCAAAAATGAAAACTCCTCACAACATCGACTTCAAATCATTTGTTGTCGTACAACAAGAATTTGTAAGTGTAATGTTTAGAAGTTATTATTATATTAGTTAATACAATATAATAAATTATGTTTCAATTTTTTTTAATTCATATAACAGAGTCAAACTCAACTATATAGAGAAGAGTGTGATAGGATCACACTCTACAAACTGACACACTATAAGGAAGGTGAAGGTTGGACGTCTGAAGAGGCAAAATAATTATGTGAGTATAAAATTTTAATTTTAGAGTTTATTCATTTATGTAATACTAAGTAAAAATATTTAAATTACATTTCGATTTTGTGTTTTAAATTATAGGACAAAATGCAGGAGTTGTTGCAAAGATCATTGTCTGACGGGAATAAGCCCAATGTAGATGACATTTGCAACAATATCCTTAGTACAAGTTCATGATATATCGAAGGCCTTGGGCATAACCCTAAGTCAATTGGTTCTTCATCGTCGTGACTAGCATATGTAACGATGCTTCAAAAGGAGAATCGGTCGCTTGAAAAAAGTTAAATCGTACTCAAAAAAATTACAACGTAATGAGCAAAAACTAGACCATACTGAAAAAGAGTTGACCAAGCTTAAAAAGATGGTCAAACAAATACTTGGGCCATAGTATGTCAGTAGTAATGACGATGAGGAGTCTTAGTTTGTTCATAAATTTTTTTCTTAAGTTTTGTAATTAACATTTAATTATGTGTTTTTGTATAAAATGCATATCATTTTTAATTATGAGACATTTTATTTTTATTTATTATTATTTAAACAATGTCACCAGTAATAATTACAAAATGTGACTAAATTATAATTCAAACCATGTTAAAAACAAAAACTTAAATTAAAAATGTTGTTAATAATTATAATTAAATTTTAAATTGGTAATAAGCAAGTCAAATTAAAAATAAACATTTGTCACTAAAAGTCTTTAGCTATAAATATAAAATCGTCACCAAATCCTTTTACTTATGCTTTTAGAACATCTCTAATAACATTCAACTACGCTTAAATTTTCGTAGCTAAACATATTCTACTGCGAAAATAAATCGCCAATAGACATTATTACCTACGCCTACAGTAACATAACTAATAACCTATACCTACCAAAATTAAATGTGGCAATAAGTCATCTGCGACTATTTCTCCTCTCCTCGCCTATTCTTATTTGCGACGAAGGGATGATCATAGCAATATCTTTTGGGCGATGATTCTTTTAAAACATCGCAGATAATTTTTTGCTACCGAGCTTTTGCGACTATTGGTTCAACGATTTTTTTTGTCGCTAAACCCTTATCTATTGTAGTGAGTCTAAAAGGAAGTCTTTTTATCCATATTGAAGGTTTTCCTTACTCTTATGTCCAAAAATCCTAAATAAGCGATACATTATAATTTACATTTTATAAAATTTTAATGAAAGCCTATTAGGCTCCACACTATTTGCTAGTTTATTAGGAAAAGTTGATGTAAACCCACTTAACGATAAACCTCAGAGAGCCCATAGGCAAGTTTGAACCAAATTCAAGAAAGCCGAATCATATATAAAAGGAATTAACTCACTGTTTATAAAGAATTAAGAATTAAATGCATTATGTAATTGAATGTATAATTTTAAAATCTAATAAAGAATAGGAAAAAGAAGCACTCACGACTCTTAGTGAACAAAGATGACAAAAAATAAGTAAAAATTAAATAAAACATATCTCAAATACTAAACTACAATTGGGATTTTGAGCAAATATGACATTAGACATAACTACGATCTAAATTGTGTTTGTTATGAAAATTTTATTATCAGTAGACATGGCCTGGGATACAAGTATGTCTAAGATTATAGATATTTTTTATAAATTTGCAAAGATGGACATTAGCTCTGACGTATCTACTTTGAAGATTACGAGTGTTTATGTAACTTTAATGAAGATAGAGATAGACTTTGACATGCTCATATTAAAGGTCATGTATCACAATTTCGTTTTTCCAGAAATTTACATAGGCTAGTACACAAATCGTGTTGGAGATTGCGTTCATATCTAATTCTGCACGCTAACTTGAATTAAGTTGAGCAATAGTTGGTCTTTCTGTTGGTTTAATATGCCTCCTAAATTAGTTCTTGACATCTCCTGTGAAGTCTGATTGGTATGTATGTCTTGAATCAACCCATTCAAAGCCTTTTAATTTTCTTACTCCTATATGCAGAAGCAATGGATTCCTTGAATTTTTACTAGCCAGGCATCAAAAGCAATCACTTTGTCCTTAGATCAAGAAAAATCATTACCTACCTGACAATTTTCAAAACTAAGTTATTAATAAGTTCGATTCAAAATAATAACACCTAAAACCTAAGCTAAAAAATCTAATTCAAAATTTGTTGTACATATTGACTGTATTTTGATCTAAAAGAGAAACAGGGAGAGTGAAATTAAAATATCTTAGGCGGAATGCTTATCTTGTATAAACTTTTTGCTTGTTTTCAAATTACACCCAATACCTATTAAGTGACAAGTTAATTTTAGGTTAAAAATGAATATTTGTATTTCAATTTGGGATCCAGGCCCACTACTCAAGTTTTCTTTTAGGAACAAAAGTCCATTTTTTAAGTTGTAACTTGTGTAAACAGAGATCTTCTTCCATAAAGTTTTTATCCCAATGCATTCACTCTTGTCAAAATAACCACATCCAAACTCATCAATCTCATTTTCTTTTCATCATCTCGATCATAAGTTATATTTAGTGAAAAAAAATTCAATCTTATTTGAATCTTTATATTATAAACCAGATTGTATGTTTCTTTCGACTAATTCACTAGCTATGGTAATAATTTTTTTAAGGCATTTAATTTTACCTATTTTGTTTTTATTTATAGTTAAATTTTAATGTCACAATCGCTTTTTATCATTACATTTACATTCGTTAATCTTTTTTAAACTTATGCCCCAAGTTTACTAAATGACTTTGAAAATCTCTTTTCAAACTTAAGTAAATGTTTAATACATGTAAAATATGGTGCCTAACATATTCCTTGTTTTATAATCAAGCATGACTTTTTTTTTCTTTAGCTAGGACCATTTGGTTCCTTTCCTTTAGGTTTTTCTTATCTTTCCTAAAAAAGATAGGTGCCAACTCTTTCTTTCTTTCCTTAACACCAAATTCATTTATATTCAAGGCATGTTAAAGTCGTTAATAATAGCCATAGATGGTTAAGCCATTTTAAAATTTTTAAAGGTTTGTTATTTTCGGGGAACCATATCATTTAATAAGATTAGGTTTCATAATAAATCGAGTATGAGGTTCATAATCGTATGAATTTGTTTTTACATTTGAGTACAATTTACTTCTTTCTTTTCTTTTGTATGATAAAAAATCGAGCTTTCAAATGAGCACCTGATCCATCAAAACTTACTTTGACTGCAAAAAACCATTTACATCTAATAGCCTTCTTTCATAGAGATAAATATACCAAGCTCCAAGTACCATTGTCATGTAAAACATTCATTTCCTCTATTATATCGGTACGCTAACTAGAAAGAGATAAGGCTTCATGAATAGCTTTATAAAAGGAAATGGAATTAGGTGTCAAATAAAAGAACAAGAGGAGAATGACAAATGATCATGACATATGATAGAGGAAACAAGATAAGTACACTAACATTTAACTCTATAAAGAGCGATTGGGATATCAACGGTAGAAACTGGATCTAATGACAAAGGTACTAGTCCAACATATAAATTGGGAAGATTTCACCGTCGATAATAAAGATGAACAATAAGAGGTTTAGCAAGAGTAAGAACAAAAGATGTGATAGTATATATTAGTAGATCATTATCCTCCCCCTGACATATACGCATAAAGGTTAGATAATAAGGTGTGCGTTCTAAGAAGGTAACATTAATTGATACAAGATACTTACCAATGAGGACAATATCATTTATAACCTGTCTCTCTTTAAGAATAACCAAGGAAAATGCATTTAAGATACTTAGGGTCCAATTTAGTGACCTGAGGATGAACCTCTGAACAAGGTAGGTAGAACCAAATATTTCATGGGAAACAATGACTTAACAGGAAAAATAACATTGTAAAGGGTATCATTTTGAAGAGCAAACGAAAGCATTCAATTTATTGAAAAAATAAGTTGTATAAACCGCATCATTCTAAAAAATTTTAGGAAGACTCATTTAAAATAATAAGACTTTAGTAATTTCAAAAAGGTGTCTATTCTTTCTTTTTGCTACACCATTTTGTACTGGTATATCGAATCAAAATGTTTGATAAAAGATGCCAATCATACAGGATTAGAAAGGTGTAGATAAGTATTCTTTAGTATTATCACTTCACAATATGTGAATCATGACATTAAATTGGGTTTTGCTCTTAGTACAAAAGTCAAAAAATGAGAAATAATTTAGAATGAATTTTCATTAAATGTAACTAAGTCATGTGAGAATAATCGTTCCCAATACTTATATCCAATTTGAGACATGATTAGATAAGGACCCTAAACATATTAATGGTCCAATCCAAAAGGAGAACAAACTCTTTTATTGACTGTAGGACTCAAGTTAAGATGATGATATTTTGTAAAATAACATGACTCATAATCTATGATAAGTTATAGTATTTAGGATATAATTTCTTGATCGGAGGACAAGAAGGATACCCCAATCGATAATATGTCTAACAAGAAGTTTCAACCCTAAAACAAGCAATGGAATTTGGTAATTATGCATCAAGAATGTAAAAATCTCCATATTCATATCCTTTACCAATAATTTACTCCATTATAAGATCCTAAAAAAGGCAATAGTTAGGAAAGAATAACATAGAATAATTAATTGTATGAGTAAGTTTACTGATAGAAATTAAATTAAATTAAATGACAAATTAGGTAAGCTTAAGACAGAGGATAAGTGGATCAATAGAGTTAGGGTGACTATGGCAGACCTAAGAACATGAGAGGTTAATCCATTAGCTAAAGTAATAGGAGAATTAGATTTATCTGGCTAAAATGTCGAGAAGAGATTATAATGACCTTTTATATGATCTATTGCACCAAAATTAATGATCCATTTTAAGGAGGAAGTCATGAGACGTGTATTTGGTTTACATACTTAGCAATAGTAGTGAGAGGGCCATTTGAAGACTTAAATGATTCTTACTACTAAGAGAACTTAGCAAATTCATTTGTATAAATTAAGGCAAACTTTTCAAATATATCGATAGTAGAATTTTTTTATTCTTAGTATATAGGTTTCCATAATCACCCTTCGTATGTCCTAGTTTGTGAATACACAATCCCTCCTAAATCATACCCTTTAATATCAAAATTGCTTGATCCAGCTCTTTTATTATCGCGATTGATAAGAGCACTAGTAGACTAAATAGGTGGAATACTTTCTTAGTGAAGCATTATATTAAATATGTCCTACAAAGATGTAATTTCACAACTAGCAAGAGTCTGAACCTTCACAGTTTTAAATTCAGAAGGAAGACTAGCTACGAACCCATGACAACCATCTTCTGTTTCTGAGCTTGTTTTTCTTTAATATATGAACTAAAAGTCAATAGCATATTAAGCTCCTCATAGATTTTCTTAAAATCCACGAAATAGCTTGTGAAAGATTTGTCCTATTTTTCTTCACAATAAACTATTTAACATACCTCATAACTGTTAGAAACATTCCATTTTCTAAAATATAAGAAATACAGATATTCCATTAGCTCCTTAACAAGTTCACATTGATTGATCAAATCAATTACCTTAATATCGATAGAGTTCTTTATCTATAAGAACAAACAAGCATCATCTTTTAGCCATGTCTATTTTGTCTCATCATTTGTGGATCATTAGTTAAGTGATCACCTTTATCCGTGCTATGCAAGTATAGTCAGACCGTCTTACTCCATTCTAGATAATTAGACCCTTTAATCTTATGTTTTGTGACCTTAGACATTACCAAAATCAAATAAAAAACAACTAAATGTTTAATGACAACCATATTAAGACTAAAGTTGACAGAAACCCAACACCTATTACTCAATTAAAAGCAACATCAAAAGAGGTCAATTTTGAATTGGTTGAGAATTAGACCTCATAATTGAATAGATTCTAATCAAACTAACCATTTATGAATAATAAAGAATCAAGCGAGAAAATCAGAGGTGATCAGAGAAGTTTCCAGGGACAAGAATAGCCATATGCATTGGTCTGTGAGAGACAACTAGATAGCTTCGGACAACACTGGAGCTTCATACACAAGCTTTCCAATGGTCAAATTATAAGGGATGTTGAACTAATAAAGCAGCTCCTTTTTTAGCCAACAGTGACAACAAATGGTCACTCTATATAGGTGACCTAAAACTTGTATAAATTCTGCTCCCTATGGTAGAACTAGAAAACCAAGAGAAAAAAAAATTATCACTAAGCACACAAGAATGCCAAATTCTTTAATACTATGAAAAACATAGACAAATAAGAGAAGTATAAAAAAATCAAATATAAAAGAAGTGTTTTTTGTACATTATTTTATCGACACAAACTACCTATATATATAATTCAATATTATTTATTCTAATTAATCCTTAAAATGTAGCTTCCCATTCTATAATTTAATCCTTAATTCATATTTTTCATATTTTTTAAACGTATTTTATAATGGTTTACTAGAGTGTTTACTAAATGTTTGTGTCAATTGGTCTTGTGAGACATTATTTTAAGGGTCATTAGCTTTCATTTCCTCTATTTTTTAAACTTATTTATGATAATTCATTTGAATGTCTTTCTCCTTACTCAAAGTTACAAGGCCTTCTAATATCTTCATTATGTTTGTAACTTTCTCTTTCACAAAGGTATCCATATTTGTCATAATTGTGATAGTATCAGAGGATTCCATGATAAGAATGCCAAGCCTTCTTAAGGAGATTCATGCTTCATAATTTTTTTTGATGGAGTTATTTGGAAATGATAACCTTAGTCTTGTAGTTATTTGAGCATCAAATGCCTTGACTATAATGAGTCATAACGAAGTCGAAAAAGTGTTCATATGCTTTGATGCCAATAAAGAAGTTGGTATACACTTGGTTACAATATAAATCTCTAAAAAAGCTCTTTGGAGCGATAGCAATAGGTTAAGTTTGAGCCCGACCTAATTTTTTTCTTTTTTTAATTTAAAAATAACGTCATTTTTCTCAAAACGAATCATTTTCTCTAAAACTTTAGGGCTTTAGCCAGGTCAGATAATCTAAACCTAAGCTCAATCTAAAGCCCAAAATTTTAAAAAAATAGTTATAGCCCGACCTAGGCTTAATCGCCAAGCCTAGTCTTGGATTATGAGTCAAGCTTAGTCTTTGATTGTGACAGACTCTAATAGTAGAATTAAGGTTGGAGACAATATTGGAACTTTCTCCAACCTTCTTATGAAATATCACTTAGGAGGTAGATATCATAATGGTAGGTAACATAATATAATATCAAAAGGAAAAGGAGAGAGTAAAGCCTTTATAAGCCTATAGAAAATATTACTAATTAGCTTCCTAGTTTGCTATTTAGGCACATGGTTTTCTTAAGTTTGATATTGAGTTAGTGTTGGACTAATATAGAATTAAGATATGATAAATATTATCAAAGAAAAACCTCCAATATTAAGATGTTAGGTTAAGGCGATAAAGGTGAAAAGTGGCATCAATTGTAAGTCTACGAGGAATAGGCAACTATTGGCAAACTTTAGTTTAGTTCAACATTAAAAGAGAAGAGGAGATTATAGATTGTAGATTAATCTTTTATGATGATATTTAGGTTTAATGAGAGTAAATTGTAGAAGAGACCATAATCCTATATCGAATAGGAGAGAAGATGTGAAACTTTATAAGTATATGTAAAAGACTACTAATTAACTTCCTAGCTCTCTATTTGCAATTATGTGGTTCTTTTAAGCATGAATTATAATTGTTGTTAGGCTTAGCTAGATTTGGAGCGTCACACTTATTGATAATCTTGATGGTCATACAATCTTTTAAAGGCATCTTCAAATGTTGAACTTTAAAATTTCTTTAAGTGACGGAAAGAGATAAGACATAAGAGTGTCCCATTAGACATGTCAAAATTTTGTAGACACAAATTTCATATTTGACATAGAAAAATGAAATATGTTACAAAATTAAATTTAATAACAAAATTTAAAATGATTTGTATTTGCTTTTGATAAATCATCTTATTCAACCTTTGATTATGTTAATCCCACTTCTGTGACTTAAAAATCTTTACATAAGGGTCATATCTTGGTGACTTTATCTCATGCATACATGCTTTTCTTTATTAGAGATCAAGGACTTAAGTATTGATATCAACAAAGCTTTAATCCTTTTTTTTGTAATTGATGAAATTTTAACTTGTTTTAATATAAATGGCAAATGAGTTAATTTGGACCCTAAAATTTTAAGAAAAATCAATTAAAGTCCAAATAATATTAAAATAAATTATAATATTTTAAAAACATTCAATTTTAATCTTAAAAATATAATTTGATATTTTTTCATTGCTTTTTATGGGTCTTTTGTTAGCTATGCCTCTAAATTAGCAAAAAGGATCCACAAATAAAGCCTCTCCTAGGAAGATCATAGTGTTTGGGAAATTGCCCAAACACTGTCTCCTCATGCTCGGTGATTAGATAGAGAAGATCTAGATAATGTGATCCATGGCCAATATCAAAGTCAATCTTATGAAACCTGTCCCTATTATTTGGTTGTTAAACTGAACCTTTGAGGAATGCAAGTTAACAACCATGAAATTAAACTTAAAGCAAGGAGAAACCTCATAAAGCAATTATGTCGACCCATAATGTTCCTTGATATAGAGCTATGCCACAAGAGGTGGGTCTCAGTAGAGTTATCCTAAGATTTGAATGCCTTCATTAGAAGTTTGTGCTCAGAACTCCCTATGGAATTCGAAACCTGAGACACAAGCCTTAAGATCTCACTTGCAACATTGGATTCTCTCTATAAAAATCATCGATGTAACTTCAACAACAGTCTATTTTGAATAAGTGGGTAAATTGATGGATTCAAAATTACGTAATCTAATTGGTCCATATTTATGTTTGACATCAAAGTTCTAACAAAAGGAGTTGCTCATGTACAACTTAGTTGATCTAATTAGGGATTTATAGAATATCATCAATCTTTTTTGTTTGAGAATTGAACATTTCTGCAATATCTGTTGTTGTGATGCATTCTTCAGGATTGCTATCAGGCATAGAGTGAATAAATTTTGAAAATTTTATAAAAATGCCACAAGATTGATGAATTTAAATTTTAATAGGATGAATTTATTCCTTGGGGCCTTGGGATGCTTTGGCTTAGGACTTTAACCAACATATTCAAGAAGTTTATGCATGATTGAATAATTTTAAAGAAATAGTATGTACAGCTTGAATATAGAAATGATGTCTCTATTGTGCATATTATGATCAACTCTCTTTGAAAGGGAAATTCATACTTATAAGAAGTTATCTGTGTTGTGGCTAAAATAATACACATATTCCAAAGTATATAAATGATGTTTGCCTAGAAAGAATTTGCAAGTTTTATATAACTTATATAAACTATATATCCTTTTCTCTCCCTGCGGTTCATTTTCTTGTCTAGACTAGAGAAATGTGAAGAGTTATCATTTGCTTCAATATGTTGTTGTTTATTGCTATTTAACCTTCTAAGTGTGCATTGGGGGCTATTATGTATTACATAGCACCTTAGTGAATTTTACTATAGCCCCCTGTGATCTTGACAAGGTGTGAAGGGTTCAAGTTTTATTAGCAGGGACCAATTATAATTTGGGACTCAATATGGAAATTAATGTTGTTGACATAAGGAAAGGAAAATGTCTAGGTATATATGAGCTAAAAGGATTTGGTATCTAATATGAGCACAACCATGACACTTTATAAGAAAAATGGAACCAAAGATGAGCTAGTAATGTCAGAGGGATCAATAACATGATTAAGAGCTAAGAAGTTCAAATCCTACATGGGCCGAATTGTAAATGGCATGGAATCTCAAACGACAATGCAGGTTAAAGGCATCAGAACTAATCAAGTTGGGTGGAATGTGCAAGAAGACTTTCATTCTTGTTTAATTATTTATTTTATGTTAAAAGCGTAACTTTGGGCAGCCCATTAATTACGTTTTGGGCTTGTTTTAGTGAGATGGACTTTTATTAACTTTGAGCTCATTTAATTTAAATCTTTTAGATTTAATGAGTTGTATTTTATAAATATTAGTTTAGCTTTAGATATTTTTGTGGGAGTCCCATGTTTAAAGGTCTTTTACATAATTAGGGTTTCTTTCTTTTCAAGGGGGTATAAATACATCATAATAAACATTGTTTAGGGATTATTGATGAATAAAGTTTCTCCTTTGGCTTAGCTGAGTTCTTTATGAGAGGATTACTTGTTTTCTTTTATTGCATCAAGAATATACTTCTTATCAAGGTAATCACTTGTAGTAAATTTCTATTCTTATTTTCAAATCACCTTATTATATGTTTTTTCTTTCATATAATTGATTGAGGGTTCATTAGAGTTAGGGATTTCTTCTTGTTCATATTCTATCCAAAGTATGTGTTTTTCAAGTTCTCTAACTTTAAGGTTCCACGTCATTTGGTATCATAGTTTGGATTGGGATAAATTCTTATTCATTTTGTGCTTATTTGCTGTTATTATTGTTATTTTTCATTAGAATTCAAAATTAGGGTTCATCTTGTTCTTAAAAAAAGTCAAAAAAAACTAAAAACTAAAAACTAAAAAGCTAAAAATTATTTGCTAGCGTGAAAAGAACCCAAAAATACCAGTTGCTAGTATTAAAAAATTTTGTTGTTAAAAAAGATTTAAAAAAATTGATTTGGTTGGTGGCGAGATCCTATTTCTATACATATTTTGGGTAGAATTTATGGTAATTATTTACACGGGAATAACCAAAATTCAGATCTAGTCATTTATTTGGATTTGATCATATCTTAAATTAGGAAAATTAGTTATTTTCTTTTATTGGCTTCCTATTTTGTTTAGTGTCTTTACATCTTTGCATCTAAGTTGACTTTTCCACTAGGAAAGTTTCACTTTTTGCATTTATGCATTAGTTTTGTCATTTTCTTTCATTCTAAGTTTCTTTTTTTCTATCTCTTATTTTTTTTCCATTTACACCATAATTAACAAATTGATTCTTGTTAATTTAAATTTTGTATTTTTAGGCAGCATACATCCTTTCCTCTTGTGTGTCTATTTTGCCTTCATTCATTTTGGTATACTTGCTTCTAGTTTTGTGCCCATAGTCTTTCTTAGGTGTTTTCTTTGCATTCCTAAATCTTAATTTGTTGTTTATGAGTTACCTTGATTGGAAATTGAATTCTGAAGTGCAATTGAAGACAACAAGCCTAAAAGGAAAAAGGCTTGAGTGTGTAAGCTTAAAAGAGGGTAAAAGCCAACTTTGAGTGAAACATGAGTGGAGTGCTATCTTTTGAGTGAAACACATAAAGGAGTAAATTGTAAGGTTATCTTTTTATTGCTTACCATTTTTCTTGCAGCTTTTTATTATAAGAATGGCCAATAGAAGGGATGGAAAGGAAACATTACATGAGGAGGATGAAAACGTTCCTAATTTGAAAGTGATGTATAAGGCATTCATGAATGAGTTTAAGAAGTTATCTACTAGGATGGATGGGATAGATAAGAGAATTAACAAAATTAATAGAATCCAAAATTGTAATAGATCAATTGACAGTCATAAGAATTAGGAGGAAGAATTGGAAAAAAAATGTATGACGAGTATGAAGATGAAGTACAATTCGTGAAAGGTAAAGTAAGGAAGGAAGAAAGAGTGGGGAGAAAAGATAGCAACATTAATGTCGTCAAGATGATAATTCCACCCTTCAAAGGTAAGAATGATGTTGAAGTGTACATAGAATGGGAAAGAAAGGTAGATATGATTTTTTCTTGTCAAAACTATTATGAAGATAAGAAAGTATGATTGGCGACAGTGGAATTCTCTTATTATGCATTAGTTTGGTGGGATGAATTGGTCAAGAATAGGAGGGGGAATAGGGAACCACCTATATCCACTTGGGAAGAGATGAAAAGAGTGATGAAGAAAAGGTTTGTGCTACCTTATTACTATAGAGAGTTACACTAGCAATTACATAGACTCACACAAGGAACTAGATCAGTAGAAGATTAGATTTTTGCTTGTCAAAACTATTCTGAAGATAAGAAAGTATGATTGGCGACAGTGGAATTCTCTTATTATGCATTAGTTTGGTGGGATGAATTGGTAAAGAATAGGAGGGGGAATAGGGAACCACCTATATCCACTTGGGAAGAGATGAAAAGAGTGACGAAGAAAAGGTTTGTGCTACCTTATTACTATAGAGAGTTGCACTAGCAATTACATAGACTCACACAAGGAACTAGATCAGTAGAAGATTATCATAAGGAGATGGAGATACTATTAATTGAATCTAACATAGAAGAGAAGGAAGAGGTGACAATGACTCATTTTATGGGAGGATTGAATATTGAAGATGTGGTTAAGTTACAAAATTATGTAGAGATGGAGGACTTAGTGAACAATACCATGAAGGTGGAGAGACAACAAAAACAAAGAAGGGCAACCAAGTCTTTCTCAAATTTTAGAAACAAATGGAATCCAAAATAGAGCCAAAATGAAGATAAGAAGAGGAAGCACTATTCTGATTCCAAAAAAAAAAAGACGATGAGTCAAACAAAAGCTAGGAGAGAAGTACTTCAATTCAAAAAGGTACTACTAATCCATCTTTAAACTTTTAAATATAGGGGTATTAAGTTCTTTAAATGTCAAGGGCATGGTCATTATGCAATTGATTGTCTTAATAGGAAGACTATGTTTATTAAGGGTGACAAAATTGTTTATGAGTCTGATAATGATAATGAGACTGATGGTAGTGATTTAAGTATGCCACCTTTAGAAGATTATTTTGACGTTGATGAGAATGTTGAGTTTGTTGTTAAGGGTCAATTTCTTAGCTGCTAAACGTGTATTAAACTTGAATGTGAAGGAATATAGCTTAGAATAAAAGGAGAACATATTTCACACAAGATGCTTAATAGTTGGGAAAGCTTATAGCATGATTATAAATAAGGGAAGTTGCACCAATGTAGTTAGTACTATATTGGTAGAGAAGTTATGGTTGAAATGTGATAAACACCTTCATCCATATAAACTATAGTGGTTAAATAAAAGTAGTGAAGTCCAAGTTACTAAGCAAGTAGTTGTTACGTTCTCTATTGGTAGATATGCAGATGAAGTTGTGTGTGATGTCATGCCTATATAAGCAATTCATATATTTTTAGGTAGGCCATGATAATTTGATAAGCATGTTACGCATAATGGGTACATAAATAGGTATTTTTATGTATAATGGGTGAAAAGTTACCCTTGCTCTTTACCACCTAAAGAAAAATACCTTAAACAACTAAAAATTCAATAATCATTAAGCGGGGATTCAGGTAGTGAGGTGAAAAATAAAGAAGGGAGAAAAGTGGCCATAAGAGAAAAGAATGAACTTAAAGGCCCAACGGTGAGTGATAACACAGGTTAGAAAAAAAGTGAGATGTGCAGGAAAGAAGAAGTTAGTGAGAAAAAAAAAAGAAGGTGAAAAGTGAGCAAAGAGAAATTGAGATGAGTGAAAATTTTGAGGCATAACCATGTTTATATGTAAAAGAGAGTTAAAGAGAGCATAATTAAGCAAGAGAGATTTAATCTTCATTCAGTTTAAGGAAATTTTGTTTACTAACACTGACCTTGACATAAATTATCCTAGTGATTTTGTGACCTTATTGTAGGATTATAATGATTTTTTTTCCTAAAGAGGTACCCTATAGGTTACCACCTTTAAGAGGGATTGAGCACCAGATTGACTTAGTACTAGAAGCTCAAATTCCTAATCATCTAGTTTACCAAAGCAATCCAGAAAAGAAAAAGAAATTATAAAAGCAAGTGGATGAATTATTTAAAAAGGGGTACGTAATGGAGAGCATAAATCCTTGTACTTTTCCAACTCTTTTAGTACCAAAGAAGGATAGAACTTTGAGGATGTATGTGGATTGTAGAGAGATCAACAAGATCATTATAAACTATCACCATCCTATTCCTAGATTAGATGATACGCTAGATGAGTTACGTGGTGCTTAAATATTCACTAAAATTGATTTAAAAAGTGGCTATCATCATATTAGGATGAAAGAGGTGATGAATGGAAAATTGCATTTAAGACCAAATATGGATTGTATGAGTAGTTGGCTATGCCTTTTAGCTTATTTAATGCACCTAGTACTTTCATATGCTTAATGAATCATGTTTTGGGTCAATTCCTTAGTAAATTTGTGGTTGTTTACTTTGATGACATCTTGATTTAAAGTAAGAACTTAAATGAACATGTCATACATGTTAAGGTTTTTTTGGTTATGCTTAGGAAAGATAAGTTGTGTATAAACCTTAAGAAATGTTCATTTTGCACGGATAAAGTTGTCTTCTTAGGATTTATGGTGAGTTCTAAGGAAGTTAAGGTTGACTATAAAAAAGTGAAAGCTATCCAAAGATGGTCGACACCTAAGTCAGTTAGTAAGGTTAGAAGTTTCCATGGCTTAGCAGGTTTTTATAGGCCATTTGTTAAAGATCTCTATATTATTCTTACTCCATTGAATGAAATCTTTAAGAAGAATGTTGGTTTTAGATGGAAGAAAGAAAGGAAAATGCATTTAATACTTTAAAAGAAAAGCTATGTACTACACTTGTTTTGCGTTTGCCTAATTTTTCCAAGACTTTTGAAATTTAATGTGATGCTTCTAGGATGAGTATAGGGTCTATTTGATGAACGAGAATCGCCCCATAGAATATTTTAGTGAGAAGTTGAGTGGATCAATTTTGAACTACTCCATTTATGATAAGGAGTTTTATGCCTTGGTGAGAGCTCTTGAAGTGGGTACATTACTTGCTACCTAAAGAGTTTGTGATACATAGTGAGCATCAATCTCTCAAGTACCTGAAGGGACAAAGGAAATTAAGCAAAAATCATGCAAGTTGGGTGGAGTATTTTGAAACATTTTTGTATGTGATTAAATACAAGCAAGATAAGGAAAATGTTATGGCTGATGCATTATTGAGAAAGTACGCTTTGATTTCTGTATTTACTTCGAAGTTACTTAGATTTGGGCATTTGAAAGAGTTGTATGTGGATAATGTTGATTTTGCTAATATATATCAAGCTTATAAACATGCTACATTTGATAAGTTTTTGTAAAAATTAAAATTGAATAAATAGTTAAAAAAAATAAGAACGTTACAGCCTAAAAGAGTAAGGATACTCTCTGGGGGGAATGAGAATACAAGTTGTAGGCCACTAAACCATTGATAGACTAGAGGAGCACTATAAAACATTAGATAATAAATCAACATTAGGTGGACGACAGCGTTTCAAGAGACATGAACGATAAAAAGGGAAAAATATTGAGAAGCTTCTACAGTGCGATGTTAAACGATTTCCCAATTAGGGTTGGAGGTGCAACGATGATGAAGGCTAGTTGGTATACCAGACGGGCCATTAGTAAGAAAGTGTTCATTAGCTGCTCCTTTCCTTGCTCAGAACTATATATAATCATTTGTTACACCTTTGTTACATGTCTTCCCAGGCAAGATTCACCAAATCACTACAGACTGGAAGATCATCAGTCAAGTTCAGTCCAGGTAAGAGATCCTGTTCTTTTTCCCTTTAAGTATCATCTATCTCCCAGTTTATTAGTTGTTCTCTTGCATTCCTTATGATTAATTACATCAAAACATCAGTAGAATGTCCTTTGTGCTGGAATTTTCTCCAGATTCTTTCTTTCCATAATTCCTAAGAGGTTATGGCAAGAGTCAACACCTTCCACTTCCAAAGTAAGGTGTTAGCTTGAGCTTAAGTAAGGTTAGCAACTATCTCCATTAGGGAATTTGACAGTTTAGTCCAACAAGAGTGTTTTTTGATTAAATTCCAAAATGAATTAGAAATAGAGCAAAGAAAGAACAGATACTCCCTAGGCTCCAGGTCTTCTTTGCATAGACAACAAGTCCCATCCAAATTAATCAAGTAGTGAAGTCTGTCCATTATAGCAATTTTGTTCTTAATCACTAACCATAGGAAAAAGATGTGTTGGGTTTTAAAAAGTTATTCCAAATCACTTTAGCCTAAGGCACATCTTGTTCTAAACTATAAATCCATTTCTTATAGGTTTTACTAGAGAATCTCTTGATAAGAACTCCAATCCAAAAGTAGATATCTTGAAAATAAGGATCTAAAGCATAGGAAGGTTTTAGTTGCTGAATAGCTTGTGGAAACTGTAGCCACTCATTGTGGTTGATTAGTATAGCAACTTTCTCCTTATTATCTAATCCAATAAATGCTAAGATAACATCAGGGTTTTGGGATAGGGGGCCAACCCCTGTCTAGTCATAATACCATAGAAAAGTTGATTTCCTATCTCCTATTTTGCAACTAACATCATTTACCACCTCATCCCTTTTCTTCAAAAGATGATTAAGAAACCAAAAGAAGGAATGTTTAGATGATAGAGACCATATATTGTTTCCCTTTAAAACATAAATTTGAAGCCATCTCATCCATAGAGAATCTTTATCTTGAATCACCCACTAATGTCTTTTAATCAAAAAAGTGTTATTGGCTACCCTTATAGAGATGATACCCAACCCTCCTCTCTCCTTAAGTTTACACAGCCCATTTAACTTTAGGAAAGATTTAATTAACTAAACTTTACCTCCACAGAAAAGAAATCTATTAATCCATTTACTAATTCTCCTCTGAATTCTTTCAATGAGTGGTAGACATTCACTGAAGGTTAGTCTTCTGGAAGTTATAGGAAGACCAAGATATTTCAAAGGAGGAATGATCCATTTCATAAGTTCTATAGACATGAAGGATATCTTTTTAAGGGTAAATAATTTTGCATTCCTGCATGTTTTATTAGGGAGTTGCTTATTAGAGAATCGCACAATAGAGGGTTAATGGGGCATTTTCGTGTGCAAAAGACCTTAAAGATGTTTAGAGAACATTTTTATTGGCCGATTATGAAAAGATATATGGCAAGGGTTTGTCCAAGTGTATTGTATGTAAACAAGCTAAGTATAGGTCTATGCCTTATAGTTTGTATACACCTTTATCTATACCTAGTGAACCTTTGACTGATATATCTATAGACTTTGTATTAGGTTTACCTAGGATTAGGAAAGGTAGAGATATCATATTTGTTGTTGTGGATAGATTTCGTAAAATGGCTCACTTCAATGCTTGCCAAAAAACGGATGATGCAACAAACATTGCTGATATTTTCTTTAAAGAAGTGGACAGCTTTATGGTGTGCCAAGAACCATTGTTTTAGATAGGGATGTTAAGTTCCTAAGTCACTTTTGGAGAGTTTCGTGAGGAAAGTTGGGCGCTAAACTTTTATTTTCTACTACATGTCATTCATAAATTGATGGACAAACTAAGGTAGTTAATGGGACTTTAGGAACCATGTTGGGTGCAATTATTCGGAAGAACTTGAAAACTTGGGAAGATTGTCTACCATTCATTGAATTTGCATATAATCGTTTTAAATATTCTTCTATAGGTTACTTTCCATTTGAAATTGTGTATGATTTTAATCCATTAATCGTGTTAGATTTTATGCCTTTACCTTTGATTGAGATTGCTAGTTTAGATGGTAAGAAGAAAGCTGATTTGTTTAAAACAACACATAATAAAACGCATGAACAAATTGAAAAAAAGAATCACATGTATGCATAAAAAGCAAATAAAGGAAGAAAGCAAGTTATCTTCGAACCAGGTGATTAGATTTGGGTGCATATGAAAAAAAAATGTTTCCACGAAAAAGGAAGTCAAAACTTGATGCAAGGGGAGATGGACCATTCCAATTGTTTGAACGCATCAATGACAATGCATACAAGATAGACTTGCCAAATGAGTATAATGTTAGTGCTACTTTTAATGTTTCTGACTTATCTCCTTTTAATTTTGATTCAGATTCAGGGACTAATCCTTTTGAAAAAGTAGGGGATGATGTGAGCATGACCATGACACTTTGTAAGAAAAATGGAACCAAAGATGAGCTAGTAACGCTTGAGGGACAAATAATAAGATCAAGAGCTAAAAAGTTCAAAGAAACGCTTCAATCCTACATGGGCCTAATTATATATGGCATAGAATCTCGAGAGACAATCAGGGCTAATGACATCATAACTAATCAAGTTGGGCAGAATGTACAATAAGACTTTCATTTTTGTTTAATTAATTATTTTAGGTTAGAAGCATAACTTTGGGTAGCTCATTCATTGTGTTTTAGGCTTGTTTTAGTCAGATAGACTTTTATTACCCTTCAACTCATTTAATTTAAATATTTTCAGTTTAATGACTATATTTTAAAAATATTAGTTTGGGCTTTAGTTATTTTGGTGGAAGAATCATGCTTAAAGGTCTTTAAAATAGCTAAGGTTTCTTTCTTTTCAAAACGTATAAATACATCATAATAAACATTGTTTAGGGATTATTGATGAATAAAGTTTCTTTGTTGGCTTGGCCAAATTCTTTTGGGGAGGATTGCTTGTCATCTTCTATTGTATCAAGAATATAATTCTTATCAAGGTAATCACTTGTGGCGAATTTCTATTCTTGTTTTCAAATCAACGTTATTATATGTGTTTCCTTTCATATAATTTATTTGGGGTTTATTAAGGTTGGAGATTTCTTCTGGTTCATATTATATCCAAAGTGTGCATTTAAAGGGTTTCGGGTTCTTTAGCCTTGGGTTCCACATCAGTATCCTTTATCATCATCCCATAGTGTATAGGCTTCTTCATTATGGATGACATTATCACCAACATCCATCATATGTTACATACAATAATTACAACGTAGACATAAATATGGTCAATTGAAAATGGAATTCACAAAGAATAATAACAAAGTTAAAATAAAATTTTAATAGAGTATTAACAAGGCTATAAAATTAAGGTTAAAATTAAATATTTTTTTAAATATTATAATTTAAAAGACATTTGAGATTAAATTGAATATTACACGTTAATTAAGATTCAAATTAACCCTTTTACTTAATATAAAAATGTGAGTAGAGTTACAAAATAATTATGAAATTCTTATGAGATTCTTCCTCTTAAAATCACATGATTCTCATTTATTTATAAAATTTTAAAATTGTTCCATAACATTAGTTTTAGTGATCTATATTACCTTATAAGTGGTTATATAAAATTTTTATTAAATTTCCTTAATTTATAACATCAATCATAAATTATAAATCTTTAATTAGATGGAACAATAAATAAAGATAAAAATTATTCCTAAAATAAAATTGTGTCTCTTTCAGTGGCCTTATATATGCTTATATAAGAAGGAACAAATAATGAGTTTGAGAGGCTTCCCATGTCATAGATAGGCTCAATCTCTCATATATGGACTTGAAGAAAACAAGATACCAATCAAGCCTTTTTCATGTTGTTATTTGGTTTAATTTAATGAATATAGTTTATTGTTTGTTCATTTGACTCTTGCAAGGCCCCTGCTTTCTATGTAAACAATCATTTAGAAAAAAAAATGTGGAAAAAGAAGAATGGTAATTAATTATAAAGAATTAAAAAAAGCTACTATCGTTGATGCATATAAATTACCTAGAAAAGACTATATTATCAATAAACTCAAATGACATCACTGGTTTACAACACTAGATGCAAAATCAAGTTATGGCAATTAAGACTACACGAAAACACAAAATCATTAACTGCCTTTATATGTCCACCACAAAAACATTATCAATGGAATGTATTACCTTTTGCATTAAAATAAGCTCCTAATATTTATTAAAGATTTATGAACAACAATTTAGAAGGATTAGAATAATTTACTTTAGCTTATATTAATGACATTATTATATTTTCAAATAAAGATAAAGAAGATCATTTTAAAAAGGTAAAAAAAAATCCTCACTATATGTAAATATAAAGGATTAATTTTAAGTAAAAGGAAAAATAAATTAGCACAACAAAACTACGAACATTTAGGTATAGGATTTCATAATGGATTATTAAAATTACATCCTAATATCCTTAAAAAAATTATGTCATTTTCCTGATAAGTTAAAACATATAACTGAAGTCCAAAAATTTCTTGGATTATTAAATTCTATTTCAGAGCAAGGATTTCTTAAAAATCTAGCTAAAGAAAGAAAAAAGTTACAACTCAAATTTAGTATTAAAACTCAACGGATATGGACAGACGAGGATACAACAACAGTACAGTTATTAAAAAATATTTACAAAGATTTACCAGCATTGTATAATTATAATAATAAAGACACATTACTAGTACAAATTGATGCAAGTATAGATACATGGGACGGTTGCCTTCTGGCATAACCACCTCAATCAAGGAATTATCTCTTATGTAAATATATCAATGTGACTTTTAATCCCACTAAAAGGAAATATCACATCCATGAAAAAGAAACACTAGGATGTATCAAAACATTAAGGAAATGGAAAATTGATCTATTACCTGTCGAATTTCATATTCAGACAGATTCCAAGTATTTATGTGGATTTGTTAAATAATATTAAAACAAATTATAATCAAGGTCATCTTATTCAATGGAAATTAGAATTAAATCAATATAATTTTCAGATACATTATATAAAATCTTCAGTTAACAATCTTGCAGATAAATTAACCAGAGAATGGAAACAACTATCCTAAGCTTGAAGGACTCACTCAACAAAAAGGAAATCGAATTATTAGATTTACAACAACAAGTTGGAGTTGTTACTAAAGAAATAAATCAGTTAAAGCAACCATTACTCTTTTGAAAAAACAATAGCTCTCCATTGAACCAACACTAAGTGTACAACCAAATATCCAATCTATCACACCTCAACAAATTACCCAAACAAGTTTACTCCATACTCTAGAACCCACTATTTCAACCACTCACCCATTATCCAGCATAGTTGTATCTACCTCTCAAAAGAAAGAAGATTACAAAGAGTCTAAATTTTATGTCATCTTCAATGGACCCATGGCTGGAATATATGATGAATGGCATAAAGCAGCGATCCACATTAATAATAAGCCTTCAATTATTCATCACAATTATACAAATTGTACTAAAGCACAAAAAGCCTTAGCATAATTCAGAGAACCTTCCTTAAGACCTCAATACAAAAAAGATCTTAAAAAATAGCCATCTATCTAAGGAAAACCCATCAGTTTAGAAAAAATAAATGCCGTCCATACCAGAGCACTCAAAGAAGAAATGAAAAAGATCACTTCATAAATTTTCTATGCTTGCTTTCAAGCACTTAATGAGTGGAAAGAAACCTAAAAAATATTCCAATACTATCCTCAGAATCGGGGCAGATATAGACCTAAAGCTATTATATTTCCATATGTAGACCCACTCACTACCTACTTTTTTCAAAGGGGGTTAGTAGACACTATTTATCTAACCAATTTAAACATCCTCATAGAATTCCGAGCAGGATTTGTTTTGGCAATTAAAAATTACAAAGAAAGATTTGCCAAAGACCGAGAAATGTTTATTAAAGTCTTTAGTAGTCACCCCATTTTTAAGCAAGCAAAAAGTCTCAAAGAAACTAAAGTTCAGATATCCAGAATTGCATATGTACAAATTGGAATTAGCAACGGTATGTATCCACCAACAGATACTCCTCCCAACTATGAATTCAACTGGGATCTAGTAAATCAGTTTAATTTGCAATGTCTCAAAGGAGTTTATCAATAATGCTTAAAAATCAATCCCGAATCTTTAGTCAGGATAAACTATAGAGGAATAAACATTTAATGACATTAACATACCAAGCACCAATTTCTCCAGAGTCATTCCAGTTGATCAAACAATTTGAAGCATCTTTTTTAACTCTCACTGGAGTATTTATTGAACTATCTGACCAATAGAAACAAGTCTTATGTCAACAACTACATCAATATTCGCAACACCATTGTCAACAGTGTCCCTCAACATCCCAAAAAGAAAAAGAAAATGAAGATAGCTCATCTGAAGATATAATCATTGAAGAGTAAAAATATTCAACATGTAGGCCACCTGTCGACCATTATTTGTAATTAGTCAGGCCACTTGTCGGCCACCGGTAAAAGTAGATTCTTTAAGATTTGCTTTTTGTTTATATCTTTTGCTTTTTCTTTTTTCTTTTGTCCTATTGGATGATATCATACGTCCTTGGTCTCTATAATGTAAGAACTGAGTCTCATTCACATATGAAAAAAATAAACTCTTAGTTACTCATATTCCTAACCAAATTCTCTTAATCTTAAAGCCTTCAGATTGGCGTTCAAGAGAAAACAAGAAAACCAGGAATGTTTAATTATGTTTTTAGATTTTCATCAACATTATTTATCTATTTCAATTTAGTCTCTTAAATTATCTTATTAATGCCTATTTGTACTATCTGTAGAAATCTTCATCTAGCAATATTACATATTGAACGAGAAATTTCATTTAGTAAGAAACTTATTTTGTTGGACGCCGAAATTTTTTTTCCAATTTTTGTAATATGTTATTTAGCTTTTTATTTAGGTTTTGGTTGGTTATTCCATTTTTCTTATTATTTTTTAATGTAGTCATTAATTTAGTG
>JAOQMP010000210.1:39023471-39036040 GCA_027563575.1 Erythroxylum pedicellare
TAATTCACGTAATCAAAATTTAATCTTTAAATATAATCAACTTACCAAACATCAAAGAATCTGTCATTAAACATAATCAACTCAAAATGATTGAAAACATTCAAGAATATTATAATAATAATAATAATAATAATAATAATAATAATAATAATAATAATAATAATATAAATGTAGACACTTTAGAATTAATTGAATCAACGAGAGTTTTTCATATTAATACCCTATTATCTTAAGAAAAACAAAAACAAATCACAAAAATAGAATTAAATTTAAAAGATGGACAGGATATTACGCACCATCCATTCAAAAATTTAATCAATAGAAAAAATATTATTTACTACGGAAAAATTATACATGAAACATCTCTCAAAATAGATCAATGTAATGGACATAATCGCATCAGTCTAATAGATCAAGAGCAAATTTATAAACATTTACAAAATATTTATGAAGAAAAAAGGCAAAAAATTGGATATATACATCTTTCAACCATTCAAATTTTATTAAAATCTACTTTTTAAGAAGGAATTGATTCACCTATTAGAATGACTCTAATTGACACAAGAATGACTGATTTAAATGACCAAGTTATAGGAATCATACATGAAAATTTAGCTTATGGAAAAATCAATATCAGGAATGGAAATTTAGCTTATGGAAAAATCAAGTTTAATACCCATCTTAAATTAAGAATTCCTTTACAATCTCAAATTTTGGATAAAACAATTACTATAGTTTATAAATTTTATCGTGAAAATTTAATGATAACAGGATAGTATCTCTTTTTAATTACTTATCAAATTAACTATGTTTTATCTAGTTCTCATCATAGTATGGAATTTAAAAATACAAATTAAATTTATATCGATTAATTTTTTAATAATGTAGCTAAAGTAAGAATAAATCTAAGAACTAGTCTAAGAGAATTACCAAATTTCAATCAATTAAAAGAAATAATACATTTATCAAATCAAAATTATCAATCACATATTAGAATCTTTACTTAAACGTTATGAAAAATTATTTAAAATAATATTTCCAATAGATGAAAAATTAGAAAAAATAGAAAATCTAATAATAAAAATATTAGGCCAAAAATGGGTATTTTAGACTTGTTGCTCCATATTATCCATGTTTACGTAATAGCATTGTGATTCTTCTTATTGTTTTGTTAATCCATTCGAACTGCGTGTAGGACCAACTCAACATGCTGTCTGAGTCTGACTACGTATATGATAAATTGGAATCTTCAATCAACTATCTTGACGTTTCAAATTTTAAAGAAAATAGTTGAAAATAAAATTATGATTTTTTTACTGAAAAGTATTATTTTCTAAAATAACAATTTTAATATGTAATTCATTTATAAAACCCCCAGACAGCCTGCGGCCAACGTCGTCCGAATCGCCACCTCCGCTACTGATAAGCCCCAAAGGCCGTCGTCGATATGAGGCACAACCCTTCACCCATCTCCAAGTCCACACTTCTCCAACTCCACGAAGAACCCGACCCGATAACCAGCAGACCCGCTGCCACAATGTTGTCGACCCGAAAGAAAGGAATCGGACCACGAGCATGGCTAGTGCTGGACTCCACTGGCCAGTCCCAGATCGTGGACGCCGGCAAGCACGCCGTCATGCGCCGGACGGGCTTGCCCGCTCGGGATCTTCGGATTCTGGACCCGCTTTTGTCATACCCATCTACGGTTTTGGGTCGAGAGAAGGCGATTGTTATTAACTTAGAGCATATTAAGGCGATTATCACTGCCCAGGAGGTTCTATTGTTGAATTCTAAGGACCCTACTGTGGCTCCGTTTGTTGAGGAGTTGCAGAGGAGGATTTTATGTCATTATCAAGCTACCAAAACTGAGGTGAGGTTCTTGTGGTGTTTAAAGTTCGTAAATTTTGTAGTTGTGACGGTTGGATTATGGACTTTAGTTGTTTAGTGTAGAGAGATTGAATCTGATGCGGGTTCGTCTTTTCTTTTTTTTCAAGGACTAAGTTTATTGTTGGATTGTATAGTTTAGTGTATTGTTACTGCAGATTTTCTTGTATACTGAGTAATTAATTGAGAATCTGATAATTCGTGTCAGGTTGATGAGTTATATCAATATTTATTCCTACCTTACTTTGTGTGTGGCAAACTGAAGAATGAAACTTCAAGTGGAAAAGGCCCATCATTGTGGGTATAAATTTTCAATTCTGTCTTTTGTACAGGAGGGTAACGGTCCTGATTCGAACTGGACAAACTTGTATTATCCGGATGAGAGTCAGTCCAGAATCACAAGTCCTAAAAGTGGTTCAGGTGGCTTTTCACAATTCCAAACTTGTGATGATGGAGGTAAGGCAATGGGAAAGCAGGCTCCTGAAAATCGAGACGGGTTTAAAGTTCTTCCATTTGAGTTTGTTGCTTTAGAAGCTTGTCTTGAGGCTGCTTGCAGCTGCCTAGAGAATGAGGTGGTTATCAATTTTTAATATTTTACTTAGAAGATGCACTAATCGCCTTTGTTGATTTGTTAATCAACATCTTGACAATTTCTAAGCTTATTTCCCAATATTGCGTTTCTATGACATTTTCTTTCTCACTTATCTAACCAGGCTAAAACACTGGAGCAAGAGGCCCATCCTGCATTGGATAAACTGACTTCAAAAATCAGTACTCTCAACTTAGAACGTGTTCGACAGATTAAAAGCCGTTTGGTTGCAATAAGTGGCCGGGTTCAAAAGGTTGGGTGATTTTGACATGGTTTGATACACTTCTATTGTCATCTGGTCCAGTCAGTTGATACAAATTAAACTCTTGTGCTTGTTATTGCAACCCTATTTAACTACTTATGATTTAAGCACAACTTACTGTTTGTGAGCTTGTTTATTGTTAGACTTAATTATTTATTCATCACTTTTCAGGTTAGAGATGAGCTGGAGCACTTGCTAGATGACGACGAAGACATGGCTGAGATGTATCTGACTGAAAAGTTGATGCAGCAAAACCTTGAAGATTCTTCCACTTCCTCTTTGAATGAGAATGATAACATGAATGAAGAGGATCTTCAACCAGCCTTCGGTGACAGGTATCAACACTTAAATGATGCAATTCTCTCGATTTTTTTTTTTTTTTGTTATATCATCCTATAATAACAATACCCTATTCTTTTGCAACAGGATTCCTGAAGACTCATTTGAAGCTCGTGGAGCTTCTACTAGCTATGAAGCTGATATTAACAATGTGGACAACCCACATGATCATTTTAGTTTATCCAATGAACTTTTGGGTGACAGCCATGGGACTCATACAAGTACCACTCGAAGTTTTGTAAGCAAGCACTTTAATGTAGAAGAGCTGGAAATGCTCTTGGAGGCATACTTTGTGCAAATTGATGGGACATTGAACAAACTATGTACGGTAGGTATCATTTTTTTTTTAATTTCTGTATATAGGTACTAAATTTGCTTATCAATCTGAACTTTGATCCTTACTCAGTTTCTATACTAATGTGTTTTTCTTTTCGAGGAGCTTGTGACCCTAATTGGAGACTATTATGATTGCTTTAAAGTTTTCTTGATGGAGCTTACTGCTTCTACGAGTATAAATATATGACCTTTGCAAAGGGAGTGTTTCAAGTACTATGTCTTCCTAAAGGCTAGCAGAAGCTTGATTTAGAGCCAAATTTGTGACACGGAGAAAACGCATATGAATTTTTGATTATTACTTGCCAGATAGCATCTGTACCTTCTTGAATTTATGAGCCTGTTTGCTGATGTATTAACAAATTCTGCAGCAGTTTTATGTCAAATTCAACTGACTTTTATTCCAATAATTGCTTTGTAGAATTCTACCTATTTACATAGTGATTGTTTGATATTAGTTTGAATCATGTGTTTCAATCCTAGTTAAGGCATTTATTGTTGCTCTTTTCTGTGGTTCCCTCTTAAAAGCTAAGGGAGTATGTAGATGACACGGAGGATTATATCAACATAATGTTGGATGACAAACAGAACCATCTCCTTCAAATGGGTGTCATGTTAACGACGGCAACTCTAGTGCTGAGCTGCTTTATTGTTGTTGCTGGTATTTTTGGCATGAATATCAAGATTGACATATTCAAAGAATCTGTGGATACGGGGATGCCCAAGTTCTTATGGACTGTTGGTGGAAGTGCCACTGGGAGCATATTCCTTTATGTATTTGCTATAGCCTGGTGCAAGCGCAGGCGATTATTAGAGTAAATTGAGTTGTTCAATTTGTGTGTTATGAGAGGTGGCCATAAAGTAAACCTCTCTCTCCTGATAGTAAACATCAGTGTCAGGATTTTGTGGACTATACTTTTTAGAAGAAGAAGAAAAATTTTCAGAACATGCATGTACATTTAATACTTACTTTTGAATTTTTATGTATTTTAGTTCAGTATATGACAAATATACAGTTTGTTGATCCTACAACCTTCTCATTTCTCACCCATATCTTCGGCTTTGAGGATGATTATTGTTTCGCATATGGCATATGTCAGTTCTTCATTTGCTTTAGCTGCGTTTTGTGGCAATCCTTAGTTAAAATAATAGCATATTTAAGAACGAATACTGGCTCATAAATGCAAAATTGCAGTAGTGGTACTATTAGACCTTTCTATTAATTAGGGATAAGGTTATCTATTACTAGTCTTTAAATTTCACATTTCGGTGGAATTTATACCAAATGTTATTCAAAGAAGCACGTTGCAACGGGAATAGTGTCATGCACATGCACTTGATGTTATTTTGTGAAGGACTTGATTATTTTTTGTGTGTTTTAATTTTTTTAAACGGCTCATATATTTGAGTGTAAACCCATAGTTGGAGCAATGGCCTGTAGTTTCAACGACTAAACTTCGAAATTTTACCCCAAGCTTTGAGTTTGGCCCTTGCACCTACATACAAGGTGTTGCAATCTGAACATTTATGCAGTAGCTAAGGAACAAACTGTACGAGATTATGGTGGCAAAAGTTGCATTCCTTTTGGAGAATTAAGATGTTTTATTAGCAATCTCCGTTAAGACTAATTGGGAGTATTGTTTAAAACTTCTTTAAAATCTTCTATCTAAAATTCCTCTCTATGGATAAAATCTTTTTTGACAATTCAAGCCTCTTCCACTTTTCTTTTTTTATTCTTTTTATAAAAAATGTAAAATTAGTTAATACGATTAAAATTGTCTAAGTCAGCAACAGGTACATGTATAGTCTTAATCAGCACAACACAGCTAAATTTCTAGACCAAAAAATTATTTCAATTTAGTTTAAGATATTTTATCATCATATTATATTTTTGAAGCACTTCTTGATCTTTAACATAAGTTGGCTATATTTTCCTATTATGAAGCATTTATCATTGTAGTTGCATTGTTTAGTTAAATTACTCAAACTTGGGTTGTTATTTCTTTGTTAGTCTATTTGAATAGTATCTTATGTAATTTGAAATAGGCTTGCATTAAATACATTTAGTTCTATTATTCTATTTCATCTTCTCTCTACTATCTTAGTTCTTTTCAAATATAACAATTGGTACCAGAGTCAAGTTCAAATCTAGATGGCCACTGAAAGCTTTGTTCAACCCTTAATCCCTTACTTTAATAGAAACTACTCTAATCACTGGTGTTTATCAAGTTTGTGAGAAGATTCTTAAGTTTATAAGTACTAAGTTTAGTTTATATTGTTTGCACTGTTGAAGAGTCACTTGACCTTGATGGACTCATTATTGATTGGGAGTAAAATTATTTACAAATATGTGGGCAAAAAATCATGAAGCGGAAGAAGTAGTAGCAACTATTATAGACACAAATGTAGGCACTACAAATCTCTACCATGTCTGGTATAAGAGGCAAAAGTGTATGGAAAGAGAAAGGAGCAAGGAGGTTGAAGGAAATCAAAGGAGAAGGTTACAAGAAACTTAGAAAGAGGAAAGCAGAAAGACCAAGTTTAAGGAACATATTGAATGCTTTAGATTCCACACATTTGGTCACTACATATATGAATGCAAAATAAACTTAAGAAAGGATGAAAAATCTAATTATGTTGAACAAGAAGAATAGGAAGCAAATGTGTCTTTATTTATGGTGTGTCATGATAAGGAGACAAATGCCAAGAACATGTGATATCTTGATACTGGATGTAATAACCACATGTATGGTGATAAAAAAACATTTTGTGAACTTAATTAAAGTTTCATCGACATAGTCAAACTTGAAGATAACTTAATCATAGCTATCAAAGTTAAAGGAAAGGTGAGAATTCACATTAAATATGATCAAATACAACAAATTACCAATGTCCTGTATGTACAATACTTAAAAATGAACTTGGTGATTATTGAAAAACTCTAAAAGAAGTGTTACAAGATATTAATCAAGAATGGAGTATGTCTAGTGCAAGACACCAAGCTTGGTTTAATAGCTCAAGCTAGGATGACAAATAACATGATATTTTCTGTATATTTATAAAACACAAACTGAACTATATGGTAGTAAAACAAAATGACTTTATTTATCTTTAGCATTTTAGATATCGGCACTATATTTTGGAGGGTTAAAAAAGCTACAATAAAAGATACTTGTAAAAAGTCTACGAAAGCTTGAAATGTGTATTGACGTATATGAAAAATCTGTCTTAATTAAGAAAGATCAAGATTCATTCCCAAAAATCTTGACTTGAAGAGCTCAACAAGTGTTAGAGTTAGTTCATACTAATATTCATGACCTTAGCACCCTATATTTAATGAAGGTAAGGTTTATTTTATCACTTTTCTTAATTATTATAGCTACAAGACATGGATATATTGTTTATAGTATAACTCAAAATCTTTGGAAATGTTTAAGAAGTTCAAATTATAAAGCTTTTAAAAGAAAAAACAAAACCGCTTTAGATATATAGAGAAATATCTTTAAAATAATCAAACTATCTAAAAGATTTTGGCCAGTATCAGCAGTTTAGAATTGTCATATGTTGAATAAATGTTCTTCAAGTACACTAAATAGAAAAACATAAGAAATTTGGATCACTTACAAACTAGTAATGTGGTATTTTAGGACTTTTGGTTATTTTGCTTATGCTTATGTACTAGATATAGAAGAGGACAAAGCTTAAATATAAAGGGGAAGGTTATATACTTTTGGGAGTTAATGATGAGCCTAGGACATATAAGTTGTATGATATACTTATAAGGAAGCTTGGATCAATAGAGCTATGATTTTTTCTGAAAATTAGTTCTAGACATATAATTCAACAAAATAAAACCATAAAATAATAGATGTAATTAATGCAAAAGATGTTGAAATATAGTAGCAAGAAAATAACATAGATACAACAGAATCTAGAACCATATAGACATAACCAATGCAATAAGGAGTAGCAACCTATAGATTCAACAGAATTGGGAACTGTGTAGACATAACCAATGCAACAAGGAGTAGCAACCAATTCCAAACCTTAACATACTAAAAAGAGGCCTACCTAGATTTAATATTATGAGGTCTTAATGTTGAAAAAATCTCATAGTTTGCCTTATTTGTAGACTTTGATCATGTTCCCTTTGTGATATATAAGAAGAAAAATTGAGGGAGGCTATGTCAAAAGAAATAAAGCCAATAGAAAAATGGCATATAGGAATTGGTTGATTTTTTAATAGAAGAGAAAGTTATTGATACCAACTGGGTATATAAGACCAAGGTCAACACAAATGGAGAAATGGATAAATTCAAGATATGACTAGTTAAGAAAGGATATAAGCAAGAATATGAAGTCGACTATATATAAATTTAGCTCTAGTACCCAAATTAGACATAATCATATTACATATAGCTTTAGCTACACATAATTTATGGCTTATCAACTAACTAGAAGTCAAGTAAACTTTTTTGCATGGAGAGATTTAAGAACAAGTATTTGTGGAACAATCCACTAGCCACATTAAGCATAGCAATGAGTAGAAAGTTTATAAGCTTAAGAAAGCACTTCATAGACTAAAATAAGCTTTTATAGTTTGATATAGTTGAATTGATTCCTATTTTATTAGGAAAAAACTTTCTTATATTCCCTTATAAATATACCTTATATGTGAATTGTGATGATAAAAAAAGGATTGTATTATGTCTTCATGTGGATGATATGCTAATTATTAGGAATGATTCTAACTTCTTTGGAAATAATCTCTTTACTAGTTAGGAGTAAGGCTGTGTACTACTAGATCTCCTCATACTCTACGTGTTAGTGAGATTTCTACTGAGTGTTGTTGTTAATCCAAGGTTATTTCACCATTTTCTTAGCATATAAGTGTCGCAAACTAATGATGGCATGTTTATATATCAAAAGAAAGACATTAAAAGTTGTCGAAAAATTTGAAATTGGGAATTGTAACCTAATCACCACATTAATAGAGGAAAATAGTAAATTAGTGAAAAATCTAGGAGTAGAGCTTATGAAAAACACTTTATATAAGAACATTATTAGCAAAATGATGCATATTTCATCCACTAAAACTGACATCATGTACGATATGAGTTTCGTGAGCAAATATATAGAGAAGCAAAGGGAAAAAAAAGGGTATTAAATGTAAAGAAGATTTTCAAATATTTATAAGGCATTGTAATTTTTTGTTTGCATTATAAAAAGGAAAATCAATGCAGACTCACATATTATGTTGATAGTGATATTATAGGGAGCTTAGATAATAGAAAAAGATTTTTTGACTTTACAGTTAGTTAATATTATTTTTTATGGAGTTCAAAGAGACAACCTATTATTACTCCTTTCATTAAATGAGAAGGATCCTTGAGGAATTAAAGTTTGAGCATAAAGAAGGAATTTATATGTTTTTTTTCATAAAATTTTAGTTATTAAATTATCCAAAAATCAAATTTTCATAGTAGAAGAAAGCACATTCACATGAGATTTCACTTTTTAGATGAATTAGTTGAATAAAAGGCAATAAAAATGAACAACTATAAAATGGAAGATCAAATTACATATATGTTTACAAAACCCCTCAAGGTTTTAGTATTCTACAAGCTAAGGAAGATTATTAGTGTGTGCAACAAGAAAGAGTAAGCATGAAGGGAGGGATACGCTTTTCTTTTAACTGAACCTATTTATTCAGTTTAAGGGAATATGTAGGGTACAAACAAGGGAAGACAATTAATAGATTTAAAAATATTTAAGTCAACAATGTAGTAGGTACTATTGAAGATTAAACTTGATTTGGTCCAAAATAAAGTAAAAAAAAAACAAGAAACCCAATTTTTAGAAAGACTATCCTAGCTAATTAATTCTTTAAGATTTGTTTATGAGTTTTTCTAAAAATAGGTATGGTTAAGCAAATTATGTACAGAATATTAAAAGATATCAAGAGATATTATAAAAAAAATGTGTAGTGTACGATGATTTAAATTTTCTATAAATATCCATGATTTCATTTTGGTGAGGTATCAAGTTATAAGAAAAATGAAAAGAGTTATTAGAAAAAAGAAGTTTTATACTCAAATGTGAAAGAGTTGTTTTAGAGTTGTACTAAAAAGGTTAAATAAATTTGTTTTTATTAATTTTGTGCTAAGTTGAAGTGTAAACTCCTTGTTATAATCTTCTTTAGTGTTACGTATTGCTATCAGAGTTGAATATGGCAATATAGTAACCAAATCAAATAACTTGAAAGCAAGAACAAAATGAAAAAAAAAACCCAGCCTAGTTAGAGTTCATCATTGGAAGTTTGTTAGTTGAAACTTATTTTGCTCACCTAGTTAAATCGAGCTAGATGAGTTGAGTTGAGTTGAGCCATAGACTAGTCATCAAGCTAATTGATAAGCCATTGATTTTTTGAATCTTTGACCAAAACATTGACTACGCTGCTCCTAAGGCTTTTTAATGTTTCAATTCCATTCATGCAGTCAAAAATTTTAAAAACCTCACTCAATTTAAAGATATGGCTAATGGTGTAGTATCCTCCCAAGTTCCAATACTTAAAATGATAATTATGATAACTCGAGTTGAAAACAAAGGCTTTGATACGTGTATATGATATTTAGGAGGTTGTAAAGGAAGGCTATAGTGAGCTAGATAATGGGGGCCACTTTAATCGTAAATAAAAAAGATAACTTGAAAGATCTAAGAAAGAGGACAAGAAAGCTCTTTATCTTATCTATCAATCATTAAACAATGATGGATTTAAGAAAGTGTCAAATGCAACTTTTGTTAAAGAAGTATAGGAGAAGCTTAAAACATCTTACAAATGAGAAGATAAATTGAAAATTGCTCTTTCAAATACTAATATGTATATCTGAATCCCTAAATATGAAAGCATTTGAGTTTCTGATTATTTCTCTAGAATTCTAGTTGTAACAAATTAATTAAGAAGACACGGTGCGAAGATATAAGATGTAAGGATTATGAAAAAGATTCTCCACTTATTAGACTCAAAATTTGAGCATATTGTTGTGGTAGTAAAAGAAACCAAGATATTAGAAGACATAAAAATTGAGAAACTTCTACAAACCTATAAAGAGAAACACAAGAAGAATTATAGGATAATGAATGACTCCTCAAGCTATAACTCAAAGAAAAGCATGAAAATCAAAGTAGTCAAGGTAGAGGAAAAGGACTAAGATAAGGTGGAAGCCATAGTCATGGGTAAGGTTTCAATGATAATTATGAAAGAGGAGAGAGCTAATCAAAAGGTCAAGAGCCATTCCAAACATAAGAAGCAACAAATCTTAAGTTGAATGCAACAAATATCATAATTTTCGCCACTACGCTTTTAAATGTAAAGCTCAAAATAAAGTTAAGGAGATGATCAACATCGTGAAGGAAAATACCAATAAGAAAATAAATCTTTTTATAGTATGAAATAATAATCGTTGTAATCAAGAGAATATATGGTACCTTAATACTGGTGCAATCAATCATATGTATGATAGAACAAGCATGTTCATAGAGTTAAAACAATCAATAAATGGTAACATCTCATTTAAACATACTTTCACAGTAGTTGTGAAGGGGAAAGGCAACTTTCTTATCTAATTTAAATATGGAAGCTATCAATTGATTTCAAATGTTCATTATGTACCTAGCATGGAAATCAACATCTTGAGTTTAAGATAAATTTTAGAGAAAAGTTATGGTATTCACATAAAAACCATTGTCTTTTTATAAGATATAATATGAATAATAACATCATCTAAGTCCCAATGTTGAAGAAGGAAATGCTCCTACTCAATAAATAGAATGATGTTGCAAAATGTGTAAAGTCTTGCTACAAGGATGCATTTGGTATTGCTATCGCCTGCAACTAAATTAAAACTAACTCTAGCAATGAAAAATGTAGTTAATGAAGAGTTGAGATTGTTCCCACGAGAAATTTTAACAGTAAAGGTTATACGAGTTTAAAACTAAAACAAATTTGGGGGGAGTGGGGGTTAATTCACGTAAATTTAAGAAATTAAAAATGGCAGAAATCGAAACTTAAGAAAAATAATTAATTTGAGAAATTCAGTAAAAAAAACCTTAGTTTCGGGTCACCTATGTTATCGAACTAATATGAATCCTTGATATAAAACTCAGTCCATTAACAAACAATCATTAGGTGATATTTTTTCTTAAAGTTAAATTAATAGAAACATATATTCTAAACATTCTTATTAATCAACAACTTATATACGATCTTAAGTTTAATTGGTTAATAGCTTTAAGAACTAAGAAACCAATGAACAAGACAACATACTTACGACATGCATTTAATCAAGTTAAGCATCTTCTTAGAATTTCCAAACTCTAACGTAAAGATGGTAATCCTAATTGCCACTTTAGATTAGCAAAACTGAACGTCGAATCATACTAATATGGTTATAAATTAACCAAATCAATTCCTAGTTGTGCATCCTAGAAATCAATCAATTCAATCATGAAAAGCAATTCGAAAGACACTTAATATTCATCAATGAAATAAACTTCATTTAGAAATCTCACACATACTAGATGATAATGTGGTTCCCTTCAACCAACAAAAAAGATTTAGCTACTTATAAAAAAAGTAAAACAATAGAAGAATAGAAAAATACAAAGTCTCAATTCTTGGACTTGGACTTTTTCTAGAAAAATACAAAAAATCCTAAAAACAAAAAAATTATTGCAGGAACGTAAAAAAACTCCTCAAACAAAAATAGTGAATGTGTTTTTAATGATTTTTCGTGTCCTCCCTCTTCCCTCCTGTCGTAATCTTTAGGAGATACACTCCTTCTATATTTAGGTCGCAGATCCCCATCAGCAAGGCAACAACTTGATTCCCAAAATCATGAAGATATTAGGTGGATCGAATATGATTTCAAATTAGATTCTGCAGATAATCTTTTTCCTCGTACGTGCCCATGCTTAGTCAATTATTTTTCTGCCAACTAGGAATTTGAATTGTCTTTACTTTCCTTATATCTTTTTAATCCAATTTCATCTTTCATGTGTTGAAAATCATGTGAGAACAATTAAGAAATTGTTAGTAGTGTGCCCTAGGCCAATGGATATTTGTGATTCATGTATTAACATTATGACTTGTTAATAATATAT
>JAOQMP010000210.1:39068782-39080103 GCA_027563575.1 Erythroxylum pedicellare
CACTTTCCTAATGCCTAAGACTAAACTAAGTTTCTTTCTTGACTAATTCCTTTAGTCTCCTCTTTACAATATAATTATCTCCAATCTTCTTTTGATTACTTTTTCCTATCTTCCATTATACTCCTTAAATTCCAAAAATTAACACCAAAATTCTAAAATATTACAAATCCACTAATCAATAAAATTTCCATTATACGTAAATTCAAAATTCACAAAATTTTCAAAAATCACACTCAATCCAATTATACCCGGAATTATTCATGAATGCATGTACAATTATTTTCATGTGCAAGAATTTCACTATTCACGTGTGTATGTGTATGTCATATTATGCATAAGCATGGAAATGCATTTCTAAGCTCTCATTAATCACTCTTATTTACTATTCTAGCCTCCCCGTAGGTAATGGGATTTTACAATATTTGTTTCTTAACAAGATAGAATGATTAAAGGGCAGGCTATAACCAAAGAAAGAACTCGGTATAAAAGGACAAATGAAGAAATGAGCTTGCTAGTAAAGAATCTTTTGGTCAGAAACTGGACCAGGTAAAAATGCATCCTCTACTCGAACACAAACTCCGGTTGATTCTATTGATTGCTATACAAGTAAGCCTTACTCATATGAAAAAGAGTTTGTAAGAGGCTAAAGACTAGAAACTTTACTGCTCTATTTTTCAAAGAAGCAACAGCAGCACTTCGTGGTATGAAAACAAGATAAGTGTGATTATCATCAGTTCATATCATCGATGTCTAGCTAGTTCCTGAAATGCAAACAATAGTTATTGATTGCTGAAAGTTGAAAACAACTTCTATCATAGTTCCAGTTAGAAGACCCATCGAAATAATCAAAAACTATCTGCCATTAATATGACTCGAGTATTACTTAAACTGCAAAATTTCCACTTTAGTGCTTGTGCTAAATCTTCTCTAATGCACTTTTCAGTGAAATACAAACAAATGCATGTTGGAAAATCATGTAAGAAATGTATTATATATGAAAAACAAGATTATGTTAACTTCCCTCATCGCTATTATCTTTGAAGACATTAATGTTGAATCCATCTTAGGGTGATTTAGACTCAAACCTAAGAAAATGTTTGTAGCTGTTGGTTTAGGTATGAGATAATATTAGCCATTTCATAGGATAGGAGCAATATGGAGAGAATATTATGAGGATCTGTTCACGTCTATTGTAGTCCACCTCATAAAATAAGTTCCAAGTCTATATTTTAAACTTTCCAGTGAAAATATAGACAAAATTGGTACAATTTGGTAGTAGTTACTATATGAATACAGACAAAATTGGTACAATTTGGAAGTAGTTACTATATGGACTTAAGTATGGCAATGGACCAGCACATATGCTGCTAATTTTTTTAAATAAATTTTTTAAAATTAAAAATATAAAATAATTTCTTTTTATTAATTGAATTTAGGTATGAGTTACCAAGTCTAAATCTATTAAGAACCAAACTCTTTTAAGCAAAACAAATTACTCATAAGTTGGCCTACTCGGCAAAGTTAGAATACAAAAAAATTAATGGTGTACAACTACTAGGTAAACACGTAGATGACATGCATAATTTCAGGCATGCACAAATTCATACTTACGTGTTAGTGTCCAGGGCTTCATCGTACCAAAGAACTAGTAGTGGGTCTGGGGGAAGAACCATCTGCAAACGATGGATGTTTCTAAGCTTCACTTCACCTTCTTCACTGACCATCTTATAAGGTAAGTTTGAGCTTATTCGAGAAACTCCTTAAGACATCACTTGCATGAGCGACACACTATCATCATCCATCATTCTTCTGAAATATGAATGCTTCATTATCATCATCTTAACTAGAAGGCACGATGAATTTGAATGTAAATGTGGGAACTTGTTACTCTAGCCTCCGTACACGTTTAATATTCTAGATAAGTTGATTGAAGTCCTTATATAGGAGCAGCTCACTACAACAATATAGAAGTTTGGTTATGTTCATATTTAGTGACAATTTTCAAAATTGCCACAAAAAGTTAAAGATTTTGAAAATGGTATCCAAAGGAAAGATCAGGAGGAAACGAAAAAAGGGCAGAAAATGCAAACCTTGAAAGCAAAAACACTATCTCTCATCCCTAAAAGCCTTCGGTTATCACAGTTCTGTCATCGCTCTTCGTAATGCATGGAGTTTTTGAAATAGACGAAAAAGGGATCATATTCACTTTTTTCTTATACGTAATTACCATATTTTTGTTCAAATTTATGCTTTTCTTCTCTTAAACCCTACTTTGGGGTTTATATCCATCTGGGTATCTGCTAAATTGCAGGGTTTGCGACCGTAACCTTCGCTTTGAGGCCTGTGTCTCACTTCATTAGGTGTGTTTCTCAAGTTCTATTTTCTTCTTCTTTTATGGTCAACTAAGGCTTTACGTTGTCCACTTATTCATTCATCGTTAACTATGGTTTGGTTTTATTTATTTACTATAGATCCTTCTACTTTAGTGAAAGTTTGTTGGAATGTAACTTGATTTAGTGTTGTTGTAAAGTTTAAGTTCAGCTGTAATGAAGTGGTTAGCTTATCTTGTATTAGGTGTACATTACTTGTATTATTTGTAATGACAGTGCTGACCATGTCTGTCCACTTCTATAATCATTGTATTTTTTTAATTGTATTATGGTGTATCTTAATATGGTTAAGATATATATTTTAAATGCAATGGAAGGAAAATACAGTTTTTATTTGTTCCAATCCTCATTCTTAAATTACAAGCTCTTTATATTATCTTAAGTCTTTGCATTTCTTTACATGGTATCAGAGCAATCTTGATCTTGCAAGGGACCTGTGATTCAAAACAAAACAACCATAAACACAGCCACACTCACTTACATTAGCTTTTTCAGAAATCTAACCAATGACTTCCACACCTTCGAGCACTACACCACTGGTTTTTAATGGCCAAAACTACCAAATTTAGGCCGTGAAGATGAAGGCATACCTGAGATCATTTGATCTTTAGGATTATGTTGATAGTAAGGAAGTGAATCTTCTTCCCAACAATCCCACAATAAACTAACTCAAACATTATGTTGAAGAAACTGCTAAGAAATTTCGTGCACTTTCATGCATTCATTATGCAATGGAAGATGTGATTTTCACCAAGATCATGGCTTGTGAATATGCCAAAAATGCTTGGGAAAGATTGAAGCAAAAGTTCCAAGGCAGTGATAAAACGGGGAAGATGCAAATACTCAATCTGAGGAAAGAGTTTGAAATGCATCAGATGAAGGAGTCAGAAAAAATTAAAGATTATGTTGGCATAATTATGAAAATTGTCAATGAGATAAGGTTGCTGGGGGAACAACTTAAAGAGAAGAGAATCGTGGAGAAGGTCATGGTGACACTTTCATAGAGGTTTGAATCCAAAATTTCCTCTTTGGAAGACAATTGGGACATGGAGAAGATCACAGTCATGGAACTTGCAAATGCATTGCAAGCTGTGGAACAAAGAAAAGCATTTTGTAAGGAGGAGAGTTCAAGTGAAAGAGCATGTGAAGCTACTCAAAAATTCAAACCAAATGGCCCTAAGAGATTTTCTTATGGCAGAAAAGGTAAGTAGAAGGTTGAACAGAACAATAAAGGGAAGTTTAGAAAAAATAAATTTCCTCCCTATCCTCACTGTCAAAAGACAAATAATTCAGGAGATTTTTATTGGTTTAGGCCAAATGTTCAATGAGTTTGCAAACAGTTTGTCCATATCGAAAAGGTATGCCAGTCAAACCAAAAGAAGCACGCTCGAGCTCAGCTTGCTTAAGTTGTTGAAAGTGCAGAAGAGCACGAAGAAAAGCTATTTGTTGAAGCTGAAGAAATGTGTGTAGCTACTCAAAATTTTGGAATTTGGCTTGTTGATAGTGGTTGCACAAATCACATGATAGCTGACCATACCATTTTCAAAAACATGGATTGAAATTTTGGTTGCAAAGTGAAGCTTGGAGATGACGGATTGGTGAATGCTAAAGGGAAAGGTACAACTCTTGTCTAAACTCCTTTTGGATTGGAAAATATTGTAGATGTTCTATATGTTCTTGAGATTGACATGAACTTGTTAAATGTTGTCCAATTGCTTGAGAAAGATTATAAGCTATCATTTGAAAATAGAATTTGTACTATTCAAGATTCATTTGGAGCTTAAATCATATTTGTTGAAATGAAGAGGAGAAAATTTCGCATTAAATGGTCTAATGCTATTGCTAGTGTACATGTAAGTGTCGAAGACAATACTTGTCTATATCGTAAAAGATTTGGACACACCAATTTCAATTCACTGAAGCAGCTGCAGGATCTTAAACTTGTAAATGACTTGAATTCTATAAATGATTTCACTCGTGTGTGTAGAACCTATCAATTGGAAAAGTTGAGCAAGTCTCCTTTTCCTGTGAATCAAGCTTCAAGAGCGACAGAAAAAACTACAGCTAATGCATTCTGATGTTTGTGGCCCAATGAGTATTGCTACAATCAACTCCTGCAGGTATGTCCTTTTGTTCATAAATGATTTCTCAAGATATTGCTAGGTTTGTTTTTTGAAGCAGAAAAGTGAGGTACTCGAAATTTTTGCAAAGCTCAAAGCAGCAGCTGAAAATTCGTGTGCTTTGTCAATTAAGACCTTAAGGTCTGACAATGGCACTAAATACACATCAAATGCCTTTAAAGAGTTTCTTCAAGCTACTGGAATTCTTCATTAACTGACAGCCACCTATTCACCTCAGCAAAATGGTGTTTGTGAAAGGAAGAACAGAACCATTATGAACATGGGTCAATGTTTGTTGCTAGAGAAGAAATTGCCTAAAATTCTATGGGCTGAAGCAGTCAACACCGCTATCTACTTGCAAAATAGGCTTTCAAGCAAGGCCATTGAAGGCAAGAGTCCTTTCAAAGCTTGGTTTGGAGCAAAGCCATCTGCATCTCATCTCAAAGTTTTTCGCTGTGAATGTTATTCCTATGTGCCAGAAGCTAAAAGGGATAAACTTGATCAACTTGTTAAGCTTCAAATTTTTGTTGGCTATAACAGTGCCTCTAAAGGGTACATAATTTTAAATCCTCGCACAAATCAAGTTTATATGAGTAGAAGTGTGAAATTTGATGAAGCTACTGTATGGGATTGGAAAAGAAACTCTACTGTATCCACTTCTTAAGTTGAAAATGATGAAGTTGTGGAAGGACAATAGGATGTCATGAGTGATGATTTTGATGAAGATGTTGCTATAACAGGCATGAGAACATTAGATGATAGTTACACTTAATGTAATGTTGTAGTATATAAACCTGTAGACATCAATGAAGCCTTAAATTGTGAAAATTGGAGAGCTGTAATGGGGGAGAAGCTCAGAATGATCAATAAAAATGATACCTAGGTGTTAGTGTCAAAACCTGCGGATAAGGAAGTTATAGGCCTAAAGTGGATCTTTAAACTGAAACTTAATCCGGATGAGACCATCAACTAATTCAAAGCATGTTTGGTTGTCAAGGGGTATGCTTAGAAGCAAGGCATTGATTTTAATGAAACTTTTGCTCCTGCAGCGAGGTTTGACATAATCAAAATGCTTCTCTCCATTGCAGCACACCTTAAGTGGCAAGTCTTTCAGTTGGATGTCAAGTCTGACTTTCTGAATGGCATACTTGAGGAAGAAATATTTGTAGAACAACTAAAGGGATTTGAAAAGGATGCAGGCGAAGTGTATTTACTGAAGAAAGCCTTATATGGAATCGAGCAAGCTCCAAGGGCATGGTATGCAAGAATTGATGAATAACTACTAGAATTTGGTTTCCAAAAAAGCTGCAACGAAGTTTCTCTGTATGCCAAAAATTCTGAAGCTAAAATTCTAGTGGCTTTTATATATGTTGATGACCTTCTGATAATTGGAAATAATTTAAATTATATTGTGAAATTCAAGGCTAAAATGGAACAAGTCTGTAAGATGAATGATTTGGAAATGATGTCTTATTTTCTAGGAATACAAGGTAGGCAATGTACTCAAGGCTTTTTTATTTCCCAAGACAACTATGCTCATGGATTGCTAAATAAACTCTATTTAGGAAAATTCAAATCAGTGAGTACTTCCAAAGTTCAAGGTATAAATCTAATGAACAATGATGGCTCAATTCCAACTGATGCCACATTATACAGAAGTGCAGTAGGTTCCCTACTATATCTGTCAATTACTAGACCAGACATTATGTTTGCCACAAGTTTGTCTTTTAGGTTCATAAGTTCACCAACTGAACTCCATTTTAAGGTAGTCAAAAGGATCTTAAGGTACTTGCAAGGTACTCTAGACTATGAACTGCATTACAAACTGACTAGTTATGTGAATTTAATTGGATTCACTAATAGTGATTAGGCTGGATCTCTAGAACATATGATTAGCACTTCAGGTTATTGTTTCTCTCTTGGTTCAACCATAATTTATTGAAGCATGAAGAAGAAAGGTTTAATTGCTCAATATACAACTGAAGTTGAGTATATTGCTACCTCTACTATTGTAAATCAATGGTTATGGTTAAGGAAAGTTCAGCTTGATTTGAATTTCAAGCAAGAGAAGGCAACAGAAATATTTTGTGACAACAAGTCTGTTGTGGACATGGTGAAAAATCTAGTGTTTCATGGAAAAACCAAACATATTAAGATCAAATATCATTCAATTCGTGAAGCAGGAAAAGAAAAACAAGTCAAACTGCTGTATCGCTTCTCAGAAGATCAATTGGCAAATATCTTTACCAAGTCATTATAAAAACTTCGATTTGAACAACTCAAGGAAAACTTGGAGTTTTCAACAGCACTTACATCAAGGAGGAGTGTTAGAATGTGACTTGATTTAGTGTTTTTGTAAAGTTTAAGTTCAAATGTAATAGAGTGGTTTACTTATCTTGTATTAGGTGTGCTTTATTTGTATTAGTTGTAATGACAGTACAGACCATATATGTCCACTTTTATAATCATTGTATGCTTTGAATTGTAGTATGGTGTATCTTAACATGGTTGAGATATATATTTTGAATGCAATGGAAGGAAAACACAGTTTTCATTTGTTCCAATCCTCATTCTTGAATTACAAGCTCTTTACAGTACTCAAGTCTTTGCATTTCCTTACAAAGTTTTCCTGAACTTCCAAGTGATTTTATTAATTTTTTGTAAATCATAGAATTCTTTGGAAAAGCCCTAGTCAGGTCAAATATGACTGTCGGATTTTGGATTATATAACTAAAAGTTGGTCTAAAATTGATGCTCAAATTTATCTTCTTGGTGTTCAAATACATAAATGTTTTTCATTCTTTTGTTTTCTTTCTTATTTGTCTATGAAAGGCTTCTTCCTTTGTGGTTTTACAAAATGCATAAGCTAGGGAACGAGACAACAACATTCTTGGAAAGTGCCATTTTCTCACTTATGCTAACTTCTTTTTTTTAATAGGTTAAAGACATAAATGTAGTGACTGATTTGGTGCACATTCTCAGGTTGAATTAGAGGATCTAGTTGAGAACATTGGTGCTAAGTTAGTGAGACAAGCAAATGCAAAGACAAATGACTTGGATGGGGATGGAACTACAACATGTGTGGTGCTTGCTTAAGGCTCATTGCAGCAGGTGTCAAGGTTTGTACTATTATTCATGCTAGTCCTTTCTCTGTGGACCTTGACATATTATCATTAATCCTAACACTGAGTTTGAATTTGAAGGTGGAACTGCTGGTGCAGACATTGTGCTAATTACTAGAGGCATTGAGAAAACCTCAAAGGCAGTGACTGAAATGAGGTTAATGTCAAAAGAGGTAGTGCAAATGTTCTTTTTTTCTTTTACGTATAATTTGATTCATTAGATAATTTTGTGTTTGTGTTTAATGGAAAGAAATGATATGTAATTTTGATGATATTGTAGATTGAGGACAGTAAACTTGCAAATGTAGTTGTTGTTAGTGCAGGTAACAGCTATGAAGTTGAGAATATGATAGTTGAGGCATTGAGCAAGGTGGGTCACAAAGGGAGTGGTTTCCCTTAAAGAGGGGAAAGGTGTAGACAACATCTTATATGTTGTTGAGGGGATGCAATTTGATTGCGGCTACATCTCACCTTAATTTGTAATGGATAGTGAGAAAATGGCAGTTGAATATGAGAATTGCAAGGTATGTGATGTTCAAAATAACGTGAACTGAAGTTAATTTCCACTCATTAGTTCTAACTTTTTATCTACAGTTGCTTCTGGTTGACAAGAAAATAACAAATGTAAGAGACTTAATCAACGTATTAGAGGATGCAATCAAAAGTGGATACCCTATTGTTATAATTGCTAGGGATATTGTGCAAAAGGACCAAGCAACTCATGTTGGAAATAAGCCAAGGGGTTCTTTGAAGATTGCAACTCTCAGCTCCTGGTTTTGGAGAGAGAAAGAGTCAGTATCTTGATGACATTGCTATTCTAACTGGAGGTCAGCACAAACTTATTTTTATATCTTTCCCTTGTTTCCATACGGGTATTTATTACTGCCTTTGTTTATGAGGATTCTACTCTTTTAGCTACTAATGCTAAGATGCATATTTTTCTTGATTATAGGCATTGTCATCTAAGATGAGGTGGGTCTTTCTTGGGAGAAAGTTGATAAGGAGGATTTAGATCATGGTTCTAAATTTGTTCTTACCAAGGATGCAACTATAATTGTGAGAGATGGCAGCACCTAGGAAGTTGTAAATAAGAGAGTCGCTTGGATTAGGAACCTTATTAAGGTAGGATTATATTGCTTTTCCTAAAATAAAATATCACTAGCATATATTTCTTATTGGTCTCTATGTGTATATCGCTGAATATGGTCATGATGGTTTGCTCATGATGTTTAAAGCTATAGACTTGCTTCAAAGGTGGATGCAATCAAGGAAAGCCTTGAGAATGATGAGGAAAAGGTGATTGCTTATAATACATCGTCTAGATCTATAAGTGCATTCAAAGGCTTCTAACTTGTTTGGTTTTGTCCCTTCACTAATTGGAGAGTTCTTTAAATTGTTTGCTCTTGATAACAAGTTGGAGAAGACATTTTAAAGAGAGCTTAATTCCCTCAAATTAATTGCCAAGAATGCTGGTGTTAATGGAAGTGTTATTAGTGAGAAGGTATGTAGTCCCCTCAGTAATACAGTCAAAGATTGACTGGACTACATTGTTGTTGACTAATTGTTGAGATCTATTTTCAAACAGGTTCTCTCCTCTTATATGATGGTTAAGAATGAAGTTGATCTAATCGGCATATACAACTCAAGCTAGTCATCCTATTTACGTTATATTTTTTTAATCTTAGAATTTATAATTTGTAAATTGACCTTTGTATTTATATTTTGTCATTAAGAATTGTTAAGGTTGTAATTAAAATATTGTATATGAAGAATATTCTTTTTATTGGCATAATTTAATGATATTTTACTCTTTATATATAATGTTTCAAATTATTAATTTTTTATAATAAATTTTCAACAAAAAATTTATATACAATAATATGGATTAAAAATGTTACAAATAATTATAATTAACATGGTATAATATGTTGTTAAAATATATATTAAAATTTTGATTACATTTTACAAAGCGTAGCTAAAAATATTTGACTACGTTTTTATAAACGTAGCTAAAAAATTTTGGCTACATTTTTAAAAGTGTAGTTAATAATTTTTCGCTATGAAAACTAAAAGTAGCCAAAAAAAATTGGCAACGATTTCATGAAGCGTTGTTAATAGTTTTTAGTTATGAAAATAAAACATAGAAAAAAACTATTAACAACGATTGAAGAAAAATGTCTCTCATAGTTTTCAGTTATGGAGATCTGACAACATTTTGGGACAAATATAAATCATCACTAATAACTTTTAGCGATGATTTCTTTTCATAGCCAAATGTAGTTTTTGTTATAGTGGCTCTTCCCTTATGCCAGCAAGAGTGAGATTCAAGGTGATAGTAATAGGAACCATTTGTTGTTTGAATCGTCTAGCATTATGTTCCTTCCAAATTAAGCATAGACAATTACCAACTCCAATGAGATAGCTGTTAGAACCCCACTAGGAAATGTAATCTATCCATTGCTTTGAGCATATCCATTGTTTTAAGCCTATTCATAACAACCATCCACAAAAGAAATAAGTCCTAAGTGGTAGGTTTCTATTCTAAATGAGTTTGTCCTAAGCCAGTTCTTTACTCTAGGCCTTATCATATCCTTACAACTTTTATTGGTGCATTTACTCTCTGAATTGGTAATCCAAGTGTAGCAATCTTTGAGCTCAACATTAGGAGAGAAATTAGGGATCAATTAAAATAGTAATAGATATGATATTTTGAGCTGAGTTAAGGGTAATTCAGCTTTTAACGAAGGGATCGGGCAAAGAAAAACTTCTAACTCTCCGAGCATATATTATGACAACAGTACCTAATAATAACTCTCCAAGCATAGATTCAGCCAACAAATTGGCCATGGCACTCAAGGCAGGACCACAAAAAATGTTGTGTTATGAAGTTTGGTGATTGAAATTCTGGTTTTGCATATGTTTGTCTATGAATGTCAATTTTCCACGTAAGAAACATCTAATGTAAGTAATTAATAAGCTATTAAACGACTAATTTCAATAGCTTATGTTTTCTAGAGAGAATTAGAGTTGTAACTTCAGGGGTAAAAATTGTATTACTAAAAACCTGCCTATATATATTAGCTAATTCAAATTAGGGTGACAAAGTTATAAAAGTAAGGAGCTCCTTACAAAGGTTCACTAATAAGTCTTGCTATGACATATTTAGGCCTTATTCCTTAAAAGTCTACTAGTTCAATCTTATTTGGTCTAAATCACTACCCCTAAATCCTTCATTCATTAGTTAGCTGGCAATGAGGCAAAGACTACAAATAAGGGATATGTGCAATGGAATTCAGAACGTCCTATATTTATTATGTCAGTTGGTCCGTGAAACTAATGCCTATCTCTTCTTTCAATGTTTATACTCTCAAGTTGTCTCGTCTAAAATTCAACGTTTGATGAAACTATATTGTAATGAAAGGGAATGGCCACTCATTGTTAAATGGGCACGAAAATGTTAAAAACCTAAAGTAGAATGCTTGCGTCTTAAGAACTACTTGCCTATACTGCATATATGCTATCTAGAGGGAAAGGAACAAAAGACTTCATAAAGGCTTAGCTTTAGATAAATATGCAATGGTAATTAATACTACCTTTTGGATTAGTCCTAATAAAAAACTAAGCTCACTTGGTAGTCTATACTTAAATGAAACTCAGTTGGTATTTAGATTGTTAATTATAATCTTCTT
>JAOQMP010000210.1:39142797-39170148 GCA_027563575.1 Erythroxylum pedicellare
AGTTTAGGGATGGTTTTGGCATTATAAAGGGGATGGGAGTGAAGGGTTGTAGTATTGGAGGGGGATGGGTTGGTAGAGTTAGGGTTAGGGTTAGGGTTAGGAAAAGTGGATAATAGAGGTGGAAAATCTGAGTTCATGTTTTTTGTTTTTGCAGGTCAGATCTGGAACAGTCAAGAGGAAGGGAAGGAATGCCAAGAAGATATGAGAACAGGGGGGGTTGCAGGAAGGTTTGATACTGGTTTTAGTATGAGTTTCTACTTGCAGGTCTGAGAAGAGGAGCTGTGAATGGAATGTGAAACAGATTGAAAGTGGGTAAGGGAAGAGGATATTGCAGGTTGATTTGGTTGGGAAGGAATTTTTGGTTGAAATTTGAGTTTTTGCTTGCAAGTCTAAGAAGGGATGTTGGTTGCTTTGAAGAGTTAGAAGGGAAGAGTGAAGATGCTGAAATAGGGTAAGAGAAGAGGAGGTTAGGCTAAGAAGTGAGGAGGTTGTGTTGAGGACAGAGGAGATGGTGGTGGGAAGAGGTGAAATGGCAGTGGAGTTTTAGCTAAGGCATTTCGTCGATGAGACACCTTGAGTGTATTCGTTGTTCCTTTGCTCAAATGGGTGTGAAAGATACAATCTGTTTGGATACTATGAGCTATTAAAACAACTTGCCGTAAAAAAGAACGGACACTGAAAAAGAGCCATTTATTTACTGTTCACTTTCTCTAAAACCATTCTACTGTTCACTTTCTCATTTCTTCTGCTACGTGAAAACTCAATGCTTGTTTAACCCCTCTCTCTCGCACTCACAACGCAGTGTCTCCCCACAAGACATGGAAACACAACACGCTCTCAACTCCATTGATTACAACAGACAAGCTGCAAAGAAAGTTCGGATACAAGAAAGGGATGAAGACCCCCCCTCCTCCCACACCGATTACTCAACACAATCAACAAATCTATAGTGGAGTGGTCATAGGTCAATCCAATCCTAGAATGGGAGTACCGGAAATGGATTGGCCTGAGGAGGAACTAATCGAAATCACTGAGGGGGACATTTCAATAATACAAGGTGAATTCGGCATGGGCTTAGAGTTATCAAATACATTGAAAAGCAAACTCAACAAAGTTTGGAACAATTCAATAATGATAAAACTACTGGGATGCAAATTAGGCTTCAACCTTCTTAAATCCAAACTGCTAACTATGTAGAAACCTAAAGCACCGATGAAAATCGTCAACTTAGATAACGACTTTTACCTCGTTAATTTCAAGGAGGAGGACGACTACGTACAAACTTTGACACAGGGACCGTGGATAATTTCTGGCCACGCCCTCTCCGTTCAACCATGGCATCAAGAGTTTAGACCAGCTACTGGAAAAATCTCACACATTGTTGCTTGGGTGAGATTTCCCGACCTCTCTATTGCCAGATATCATCCCTCAATCCTAACTGCTCTCGGTAATTTAGTAGGACGTACGGTGAAGATAGACAGCAGTACCCAACAAGCTCATCGAGGCAAATTCGCACACATCGTCGTCGATATCGACCTCAGCTCACCTCTTAGATTAGTCGTCGAGCTAGATGGAGAAATCATTAGGGTGGCTTATGAGGGTCTACCCCCAATTTGCTTCTCCTGCGAACAGGTCGGACATGGCACCATGAGTTGCCCCACCCAACCGCCGGAATCAACAGACGTTGCGTCTAACACTGGAGACCATCAGATGAGTAACCATTAACCTAACCGAGGTTAATCGTCCTCTGGAGAGCCCAGACAAGTGAGCTTCAAGCCTTGGATGCAAGTCCAGCGAAGGCCTCGCCGGACGTCATTCAACCCAACAGCTACTCACAAGGACAACACCAACAACGTTCCCCACGTAGGGTTGCAAGGTTCGAGATATGGGGTGCTATCAGAGATTGATCCGTTAGACTCAAGAGCAGACAGTCTCCTAACGATTATGGAGACTCCCCTCTCTACCACTCAAGTCTCTTCAGGTTCAAACTAAATGAAGAATCAATCCTTAAATCAATTGTCGCATGAAGCAAGTCGGCTGAAACAAGTCTCAGGTCTTCAAAGGACTGGGTCCTACACCCACAGCCTAAACCGGAACCCACTAACGTTGGCCCAGGTGCCCAAAGCCACGCAAGCCCCAGGCCAGTCGGTGGGCCTCAATAGACCCAATCCTCCTTCACAAACTAATACAACTAAAGGCCAAGAAACTCAAAACCTCAAGACAACACATGTGGCCCTATCGATCCCTTCCCATGTCGAGGTGATACTCCCCAATCAAGCAATCACTCTGCCCATACATGAGGACTCGGGTTGCATGCATATGAAGAACGACCCCAAGGAGGAAGGTCTTCTTATAGCCTCAACTTCTAACAGCAACAAACACCTGACACCCCCACCAAGACCTTCTAATCTGGAACAAGACTCACCGGTCGGTACTGAGATCATAATTGAGTCTGATCCTCAAATGGAGGAGTCTACTCAAGACCATTCGATAATCCAGAGTCGGGAGCTGACCTAAAATGTAGTACGCTTGACTGCATCATAAATTTTCCCTGTTATTATGATATTATGTCAATATTTATACGGAACTGTCAAGGGGCTGAAGGGAGGACCTTTAAGCCCATCATCAAGAACTATATTCGAATGCACAAATCGCATATTGTCGTGTTGGTGGAACCACGTATAAGTGGGGCATGTGCGCTTAAGGTGATTAGGAGTTTGGGTTTTGGCCACTCTTCCAGGGTAGAAGCAGAAGGCTATTCGGGAGGTATTTGGCTACTATGGAAAGATGATGTTGTGGTCCATATTCTGATCGCTCACTGTCAATTTTTACATGTAAGAGTTGATTGGGACCAACTGTCTTTTGACTTCACAGCCATTTATGCTAGTCCTAAGTATTCGCTCTAAAATTTTTATGACGATATCTGCGTAAGATTGCTAGCATCACCTCGAAACCTTGGCTGTTGGGTGGGGACTTTAATGCCAAATTGGAAAGCGGTGATAAACGCGGCAGCTCTCGCCTCTGACCTATTATTAATCCCCAATTTAGAGAGTGTGTGAATGATTGTCATCTTCAGGATCTTGGATTTTCAGGACCAAGATTCACTTGGCAGAGAGGACAAATTCTCGCTACACTAGATCGTGCGTTATGTTCTCATTCTTGGCAATTGGCCTTTCCCTACACGAAAGTTACCCACCTTCTCATCTTAAAATCTGATCATCGGCCTCTACTAATTACGTTGGAGCAAAGCGTGCACTCTAATCCGTCGACTAGACTCATCCGTTTTCAATTAGCTTGGTTAACCCACAATTGTTTTGGTCAATTTGTAACTGCGAATTGGAACCTAACCAGTTTTGATTTAAGTGGCGAGCTCCGATGTTTCTCAGAAAGACTACAGCATTGGAACATTACCACTTTTGGCAACATCTTCCACCAAAAAAAACGACTCATTGCACAGCTCGAAGGTATCCAATAACAGCTCGAAGACACAGACTCGATATCTATCTGTGAGCTGGAGGAATTCCTACAGGCCGAACTGGAGTAAGTCCTTTACCAAGAGGAGCTCTACTGGCATCAGAGATCTAGAAGCCAGTGGTTAGGCCAGGGAGACCAGAATACCAAATATTATCATGCCATCATAATGTCCAGACAATGTCAAGCGAGGATCAATTCTTTGAAGGACGAGAATGGCAATGTGTTTTCAGAAGCAATGAACATCAGAAGATTAGCGAAAAGGTACCTCGAGAAACTTTATATGGTTGAAAGCCAACTCCCTTCCGACTGGCAGCTTCATGGCCATTTCCCTCCCCTTCCTCATCAAGCAACAGTCGATCTGCCCTGTTCGCTCAGTTTTGACGAAATTAAGATGGCTTTCTTCACTATGGCCCCAAATAAGGCACCATGATTCGATGGACTAACTGCTCTCTTCTATCAATCCTAATGGGAAACTATAGGCCCTTCTCTAACTTTATTCTTACAACGAATTTTTCGACATAAGGTTTGGGAGTCTGGACTCAACCGCACCATTATGGTGCTTATCCCTAAGATTCCATCCCCCACATCGATCACACAATTCAGGCTTATTGCGCTATGCTTAGTACTCTACAAAACCGTCACTAAGATTATCGTCAATATGCTTAAACCTTACCTAAAGGATCTGGTAGCGCCAATCCAATGCAATTTCATCCCAAAACGTTTAATCACGGATAATATTATCATCACCCAAGAAGTCATCCATACCATGAAATGGAAAATGGGTCAGAAAAGGATTATGGCTCTTAAAGTGGACCTGGAGAAAGCGTACGATAGGATGTCTTAGGAATTCATCCAAGATACTCAAATCAATGTTGGTATTCCTGAATCGCTGATTAACCTCATAATGAAGTGCATATCTTCGGTCTCACTACAGGTTAACTGGAATGGGAACCTCAGTGAAACCTTTAGTCCCTCTAGAGGTATAAGATAGGGGGTTCCCATATCGCCTTACCTCTTTGTCATGTGTATGGAACGACTAGGTCACGCGATTACCCAAGCACGATAGCAGCCAATCAAGCTAAGTAGCAATAGCCCGACGCTTTCTCATTTGTTCTTTTCTGACGACCTCATCCTATTCTCCGAAGCCTCCATTGATCAAGTTTTCGTCATTCTGGATATTTTAAATTCCTTATGTGCTGCCTCCAGACAACGAGTCAGCCAAGAAAAGTCCAGAGGTTACTATTATAAAAAATGCTGACTTCGACGACTCACGACTTAAGTCGAGCACTGGGTTTTAAGCAGATGAAGGATCTCAAAAGATATTTTGGCGTTCCCCTACTACATGAATGAGCCACAAAAAGAACCTACCAATATATCCTTGATAGGGTTTAACAACGCCTATCAGGCTGGTCAGCTAAACTTCTGTCTTTTGCAGGGTGACTCACATTGGCCCAATTAGTGATAGCGACCCTTCCCAATTATACAATGCAGACGATCCAACTGTCCCGCAGCCTTTGTGACGACTTGGAGAAACAAATGCGTCAATTTTTATGGGGTTCGTCCAATGGCCATTAACGGATTCACTTAGTAAAATGGGAGGACGTTTGTCAACCGAAAGAGATGGAGGTTATTGGCATCTGAAAAATTCAGGAAACCAATGATGCATTCTTAGCGAAATTAGGATGGACCTTGATTGTCAAGCCTAATGCCTTATTGGCAAAAGTTCTCTCTACCAAATATAGATTTGATGTAACCAATATCCACCCATTTTCTGATGCCACAGGGGGCTCAATGATCTAGAACAACATCAAGGCAACTTGGCACATAATCCTACATCGTATGAAATGGAGGATCGGTGATGGCACTAAGACCCGCTTCTGGCTGGACCCGTGGATTGCGGGAGTAGGACCTCTCACAAATCATATTACAACCCCAATCCCGGAGTCAATTCTTAACCTCAGCGTTCAATACTTTGTGGATGTTGCAGATACTTGGAATTGGAACGCCTTTCAATCCCACCTTCTAACGTCGATTTGTCGACTAATTGTAGGTACGTTCCCCCCAAAGCCCTACCTAGAGGAGGATAAGTTGATTTGAGGAATCTCCGACACTGGTCAATTCACTGTAGCTTCAACCTATTCCATGCTCATGAATCACGAAGACAAAGCGCCTCATGGGGTTTGGAAGGCAATCTGGCAATGGAAGGGCCCATAACGCATTCACTCATTCCTCTGGCTCCTAGCTCATTACTCACCAACCAACAACGAGTTTGTAATCACTTCATTGTGGATGGTGCCTGTTTCCACTGCAATCTTGAAGAATCCTCAATGCATACTGTGAGGGACTGCATCAAAGCTCGCTAAGTGTGGCACACATTAACTCCATAAATAAGGTCTTCTGATTTTTACGTTATGCCAAATAGGGAGTGGATCCTGGGAAATCTCCATCATCACCAACAATTACTTGGGCATGATTGGCCGATTCTATTTGGCACTACCTGTTGGTTCCTATGGACATGGCGAAACAGGTCCCTTTTCTATGAACATTTTAATTGGCCATCCTCACAAGTTTTTCTCATTTTGTCTTATGCAGATCAGATCCACAAGTCTGCCGAGTGGCAAAGCCGAATGGATACCAGTCATCGCTCTTGTCAAGAGCAACTCATCGGATAGAGCAAACCTCCCACTGGGTAAGTAAAGTTAAACACAGACGGAGTATGCAAACGATCCCAGTATTCAACCGTTGCAAATGGCCTTCTACGAGATAGTGCAGACTATTGGTTTAGAGGTTTCACACAAGATCTTAGATGGTATACGCCGATGCTTGCGGAACTTCGGGGAGTTTATACCGGGCTCACACTCGAGTGGAATCTGGGGTATCACCGGATTGAATTTGAAGTGGATTCTATCGCGGTGATCAATATCCTATCTTCCTCAGACAACCGCTCAAGGATTCTCAATCACATTGTCATGGGTATCAACGAACTGTTTACTCGAAACTAGACTGTTGTACATCGACATATATATCAAGAGAGCAACAGATGCGCTAACTGACTTGCTACCTACGTAAGACATTTTGATGTAGGAGTCACTTATTTTGATACTACATCCATTGGGTGCCACATTATCCTCCTAGAGGATATCTCGAAGATCTATTTTCCTAAACTCGTGTTGTAATATGCTTCATCTGCTATCCTTTTAATTTAAAAAAAACCTGCCGTAAGTAGAAATTAATAAATAATAATACACTAAATGTTTATTTATAAAAGCAAAATCGTCCGAAGTAGAACCCAACACTTTTCTTTCATTGCTGACTCGAGTCAAACCGAAGGCAGTGCTCTTGCTTTACTCTATCCATTTGTTTGGCGAGAAAACCGAGGAAAAGTGAAGGAATGTCGATTTTTGAAGATTCATCTTTTCTGCTGTTTTCCCGTTATCCAAATGGAGCATCTTCGCCTGTAATCGCGTTCAAAGTTATTATCTTTCTCGCCCGTTGTTTATTTCCTGATTGTTGAGTTTAGCTAGGTTTTGTTTCTCTTAACTCTCGTAGTTTCCATGTTCAGTTCTCTTTCTTTTCTCTCCTGCATTTGTCTCTTTTCCTTTGTTCCAAATAATGATAAAGATCTTTCTATGATGCTATACTTCTCATGTATAGTTTTTGTTTATGGTTTAGGCGTGTTGCCTATTTGTTCAAGTATATGCCTTTATACATGGTTAAATGTAGAGTTCATCTCCATGTACATGTGCTTGGTATGATTTCAACTGGAACACTTAGTTGGGAGTGCTTTTCTTAGAAATTTATTATTTAATAGTTTTCCTGTAGTCTGATTACCTTCCCTCTCTGTCTGTTTCTCAAGTTTTAAAGCACTGTGTTCAATTGGAATGAATCATTCAGTTAGTATGCTCATGCTCTTATCTCTAGCGAGCTCTAGTAATGGATGTAATGGTTGCAAACCTATGTTGATGTGCTGCTTAACCAAGCCCAAAGTGGAACGCCTATACTCTTCAGCAAGTAGTGAAATTGACCAGGATTGTGGAATTAACGATTCATGGAGTTGGTGAACTTGGATTGCTTTGCGATTTCTACCTATTTTCTGTTGAACAACGCTTGAAAAGAAGTGATAGAACTGCAAAACATGGAATACTTCAATACATGATTGTTTGATGGAGCTGTTTGAGAATCAAACTGGGGACCTTTCATACCCTAAGTGAAAGTCATCCGATTAGAACATAGGTCATTGATTATTTTCTTTTACTTGTCCTCGTCTTCTTCCTTTTATTGTGGCTCTATTACTTTAACTTAGTTCATTTCCTTTGACTTCCATTTTCAACTTGCTGTCTCTTTATGGAGTTGGCTGTCTTGCTTCTAAGCTGGACTTTAGACGCAAAGGTCTTTCTAGTGGATTAGTTTGAAACTTAATATGAATGAGCTGAAAATTCTTCATACTTGTAACGCTTCATGCAGAGAAGTTTCTAGTTTTGTCCACCTTTTTACTGATTAATTAAAAAATGAATACACACGCGCACGCACACACACACACATATCTATGTATGTAATATAAATAATTTATTCTACTTTTTTACTAATTTGTGAAAGTTTTGACATAAAATCTTGCCAGTGAAGTAAGACATGAATATTAAATCCTCTTACCAACTAGTGATTGTTCTTCTCACAAGATACACCAATTGCACGATTTAAAGTGATATACTGTACCATTCATATATTAATGGGAACTTTTTTGCGAAGAAATGGTAACTTATTGGGTTTGACTATTTATTATGCCATCAGCTACTTTTTAATTTTGTGAATGCTTCTTGGTGATAGAAAATATTGTGTGAGTTTGGTTCCTTTTTGCCTTTTGATCCCCTTTTTTTCTCCTTGGACTTGTGTATCTTGCTGGATTTTGAGAGATTGTTAAAGATTACACTGAATTTTGGAATACTTTGTCATTACTTAGATTGTTGCTTTGTTATTCACATTTTTAGTAAGCAAATTGTTAATAATTTGGCTTTGTGATGTACTAAAAATGTTAATTGCTTCGACTCTTACTTATAATAGAGTTAGCTGCTTATTTATTTTCAACATATCTGATTTCTTTCTATGGCTCTCAAGTTGAGTTTCTATGACATCATGTGCAGCTTGTATGAACACAATGCCATTGTTTGTTTCCCTTCTTTGACCTTGCAAGTTTTTGTGTATGCTGCATTTGTTGCTAAGAATTGCTACTTGTGCAAAAATTTTGTGATTAGAAGCATGAAAAGATTTACTATTCTTAAAGTGATGTACACGGGCCATTCCAAGAATTGAACTTGGTACCTTGCATACCCAAAGCAAGAATCAGACCACTAGATCAAATGTCCATTTGTTGATGCACATCTTGTTTAATTGGTAAAAAATGGATTATTCTCCAGATTAACCTTTTAATAAAAAAAACTATAAGAGGAAACCTATTCTACTTTTAGACCTTTGGTCAATTATTAGGTTCTACATTGATTTTATGGTCAGATAGGATGGACTTTAAAAGTATATGTGAGTTTGATTTATTGATCTGTAGTTTTATGATTTGCTCCGAGTCCTTAACCTTATAGATTGGTTTCTAAGCTTGAAACTTAAAGTTAATTTTTCGTTGTTAATTACTCATTATAAGACTTGTTCTATATTTTTGAATATCTCTCAAGTAAAATGACTTTATTACCATTGGGCTAACTATTCCACATGAACTCATATTTAGCTTTTATCAGTATGTCTGCTGTAATTTGCACTGATATTACTATAGGAATAATGATTATTGGATATGTTCCAATTTTCTGGTTCTTCTTGTTTTTGGTTTGTTGTTTTCATTGTGACTGAACTTGCTTTTAAAAATAAATACAAATGATATAGAAAAGTTGAAACAGTTTGCCCAACGAAGTTACATGTATACGTTGAAATTTTCAAGTGGGGATGATGCAGTTGACTCTAGGTCAGATCTGACAACCAAAAATTTCTGTCTTGTTGAAGAAAAAAATTCTATATGATCTTTAAGTTAGGGGAAGCAAAAACAGGTGGGGCATTCCGAGAATTGAACTCGGGACCTCTCGCACCCAAAGCGAGAATCATACCACTAGACCAAATGCCCATGTGCTGATATGCTTCTTGTTTAATTAGTAAAAAAGTGGATTGTTCTCCAAATTACCCTCTTATTCTGAAAGATTATAAAAGCAAATCTATTATGTTGTTAGACTTATGTTCAGTTATTTGTTGCTGCATTGACTTTATGGATAGATGGGATGGACTTTAAAAGTGGATCTTAGTTTTGTTTATTTATCTATAGTTTTATGATTTGTTGTGGTCCTTTGGTCACATTGGTTTTAAGCCTGAAATTAAGAGTTAACTTTTCATTGTTAATTACTCATCATAAGACTTGTTCTACATTTTTGAATCTCTCTCAAGTAAAATGACTTTGTTACCATTGAGCTAACTATTCCACATGAACTCATGTTTAGCTTTTGTCAGTATGTCTTCAGCAATTTGCATTGATACTACTATAAATAATGTTTGTTGGATATGTTCCAATTTTCTGATGCTTCTTGTTTCTGGTTCGTTGTTTTAAATGTGACTGAACTTGCTTTTAAAAATGAATACAAATGACATAGAAAAGTTGAAACAGGTTGCCAAATGAAGTTACATGCGTACATTGAAATTTTCATGTGGTAGTGATGCAGTTGACTCTAGGTCATATCTGACAACCAAAAAAATTCTCTATATATTTAAATTCTGTGAAGCAAAAAGAGGTGGGGCATTCCGAGAATCGAACTCGGGACCTCTCGCACCCAAAGCGAGAATCATACCACTAGACCAAATGCCCATTTATTGATAAGCATCTTGTTTTATTGATAAGAAAGTGGTTGTTCTTAACCTCTTAATCTAAAAGATTATAAGAGCAAACCTATTTTAAATTTTGACTTTTGGTCAATTATTAGGCGCTGCATTGGTTTTATGGTCAGATAGACTTTAAAAGTGGATCTTTGTTTGGTTTATTGATCTGCAGTTTTATAATTTGTTATGAGTCCTTTGATGACATTGATTTCTAAGCCTGAAATATGGAGTTGTTTTTTCAGTTAATTTGTCATTATGGGACATCTTTTACATTTCTGAAAATCTCTCAAGTAAAATGGTTTTGTTACTTCTAGGCCAACTATTCCAAATGAACTCATTTTTAGCTTTTATCTGTATGTCTGCAATAATTTGCATTGATATTACTAGGATATGTTCCGATTTTCTGATTCTTGTTGTTTGTGGTTTGTTCTTCTTTTTTGTGACTGAACTTGCTTTAAACATGATTACAAATGATATAAAAAAATTGAAACAGGTGGCCAAATGAAGCTACATGTGTTAATTGAGATTTTAATGTGGTAGTGGAGTTGACTATAGTTCAGATCTGAAAATCAAAATACTCTTTTTTTGTTTAAGACCAAAGTGGATATGATCCTTAACTTTTGGGAAGGAAAAAGAGATGGGGCACTCAGAAAATTGAACTCAAGACCTCTCGCACGTGAAGTGAGAATCATACTTATAGACCAAACGCCCTTTGGTTGGAATTAATGTTGATTAGTTTGTGTCTTGGTCAAATTGCTCTCATGATTTTATAAAGGTTGTCAAATTACACCAATATATTGTTTTGATAGGCTTCTTTTTGTAGTTAGTTTTAAGATTGTGAGCAAAGGGCTGAACATGATCATTCATGTTTATTTCTCTAGATCTCTGCTGTTATTATCCTTTCAATTCACATCGGTAGCCTCATGATACTCGTAAGTTTTATCCCATTTCATTTGGCAGCGGTAGCTGATGTGACTGCCTCACATGTAAGATAAATTTTGCATGCTGCACTGGTTTTTCTTGTTATGTTGTAGTTCAAAAGAAGACAGCATAATCATATTTCTGAGATACTCCAGAACAGGTCGTTGATATTAGGACAAGAGTCCACTACTACCTAAAAGTTGGAAAAAGGCTAAGTTAAGTCAGCCAGTTTTAGGGGTTCTGTTAAAATGTTTATCGATAGAAATATGTACTAATTCTGTCAAATGCTAGTACAAACATGCATCTATGCAGATGTTTGGTGTATGTGCATGTAAATGTTGATGTCTTGTCTTTAATCCATTTGCATTTGGCTGTTTGTTCTTGATGAAGTGATCTCTCATGAATGTTTCAGTGGTAAGTAAAAGGTTCCCTTGGTTTTTCTTCATCTGAATGGAGCTGGACACAGGTATGATCCTAGCCTGCTTATCTTGAGATATCAACTCACTGCCTCACTGGTGTGGACCAGATGAGAACACCGGATGTCATGCATATCCAATCTTTTTAATGTTGTATCCATATTTTAACGGTGCCATTGACTTTTTGTCAGTTTTTGCGGATGAAGTATCTTAGTTATAATTTTTTTGAGAGCGTTACATGGTTCCCTTAATTACTTGTAACTGAACTCATGAATGGATGAGGTGTCATTGTTCTGGTATTGACTTTTAGCAAGAAGACAGATGGAACATTTTAAAATCAATATAGCAAAGGGCAAACCACATGAACGTGCAGGTCTGGCATTGGCCATTGACCAGATCATACAACCACAATCAGTTTTGGCTGAAGTCTTGAAAGAACTGAAATTAAGTGGGGGGTTCCAAGAATCAAACTTGGGACCTCTTGCATCCACTAGGTCAAATACCCAATTGTTGATACATATCTTGTTTTATTGGTAAAGAGTAGTTTTGTTCTCCAAATTAAAATCTTAATCTTAAAGAAGATAAGATCAAAACTTTTTAATTTTAAACTTCTGAATGAAGTTTTTTTTTTTTTTTTCTAGTTTGATGATTTGTTTTGAATCCTTAGTTAACCTCATACACTCTTTGGTTAGGTTTCTAAGCCTGAAATTTAGAATGTATATCATCTATGGTTAATTATATATTATAAAATTTCTCTTTTTATTAATCTATATCATGTAAAATGGCTCTGTTGTCACTAGGTCAAGTATGATTCATAAACTCATGTGAAGACATTAATAATTACTAAGGACTGCTCGCGATTGTATCTGTTGCCATTCTCTAATTCTCGTTCTTTTCAGTTTTCTGGTTGCTCAAGTGAGTGAACTTGGTCAAAAAATGATACCAACTGTTTATCAAAGTTGAAACAGGTATCTTTCCTTTTATTGTTGGGGCCAGATGTTTATCCACCTTGATTTTAGAGCTTGTTTACTTTCCATCTTCAAACTTGGGAATCTAATAAGTACGAAGTTAGATGTGTTCATTGAAACATGCATATGCTAGTTGTACAATTTGACTTTAGTCCAGTTCTGGCAACCAAAGACCAAAGTCTTTATGATCCTTGCTTTCCGTTATGTCCAAAGAAAAAATGTCTATATGATCTTTAAAATTTTGGGAGTAAAAAGAAGAGGGGCATTCAAAGAATCAAACTTGGGACCTCTCACACCCAAAGCGAGAATCATACCACTAGACCAAATGCCCATTGGTTAGTATTAATGCTGATTAATTTGTGAGTTGCTGCTAAAAATACCCTATGAATCTGTAAAGGTGTCAGATTGCACCTAGATATTGTTTTGTTTGTATTTGCTTGGTTGATGGTTAAATTGTCTATGAGTTATGACATTGCAAGCAAAGGGCTGAAGATACACACATTTTTATTTCTCTAGATCTCTACTGTTATTATCCTTTCAAGTCCCATTTTTAACCTCATAATACTAGTAAAGATAAAGGGAAGTACAAAAATATTAGAGCTTATATCTCTCGTTTTCCTAGACTTGACAAATGATCTCTGGCCTATCAAAATAAGCAAACTGCTAGTTGCTAGAAATTGAATCCTCAATTTTGCAATGCTTCTGATCGCATCAAGATAAATTTAACATGTTTCGTTGATTTTTTTCTCATGTTGTGGATAAAAATGAAAACAGCATCATCCTATTTCTGAGATCCTCCAGAAAAGTTATTTGATATTAGCATTTTGTGCTATCTAAATGTTGGAATAGGGCTTAGTTAAGTCAGTATAAAGGGCACTGTCTGAATTTTTCTTGATAGCAATATGTGCTAATTCTGTTGAATGCTAGTAAAAACATGCATCTTTGTAGATCTGCATGCAAATGTTATTCTGTTGTCTTTAATCCATTTGCATTTGGCTGTTTATTATTGATGGAGTGATCTCTCATGAAAGTTTCAGTGGTAAGCAAGGTTGACAGAAGGTTCCCTTGGTTTTTCTTTTTCGCAATGAGCTGGACACAGATATGATCCTAGCCTGCTTATCTTGAGGTGAATCCCACCTCCATATTTTACATATGAATGCACTGTTGTTGATCAGATACAACACAAGAGATCATGCATAGCCAATCTTAAATTGTGTACGTATATGTGTGTGTATGTGTTTCAATGGTCCCATTGGCTTTTTGTCACTTTCTGCAGCTAAGATATATTTTATTTAAAATGTCACATGGGTCCTTGAATTCATATATTACATATAACTGAACTCATGAAAAAATGATATGTAATCGTTCTGATGTTGACCATTGACCAAATCATAAAGCCATCATTTTGGCTGAAATAAGAAAATTGAAATTTAGTGGGGCATTCCGAGAATCGAACTCGGGACCTCTCGCACCCAAAGCGAGAATCATACCACTAGACCAAATGCCCTTTGGTTGAAGCTAACGTCTTCTAATTTTATTTACTCAAATTTCTCCTATTATCCTATCATCTCATAATATTAGTACGTTTTTTAGGACAGATAAAGTGAATTACTGAAATTTTAGAGCTTATTGGTCTTGATTTGTAGTGCTTGACTAATGATATCTGATCTATTCAAATATATGCTAACGTTTGATCCACAGCTGCGGCTAGAATGATTTGATTCAAGTTTCTTAAAAAAAGATTGAAAGAACTCATTCATCTTACTTACATTGCCCTTTTGACTTTCATTACTAATTAATTTCATGAGTATGTCAGGAGCCAACTGATAGACGTTCTTAAGATCATCGAATTGAGGAGTTATATTTTCTATTTTTTCTTCGAGTGAGACTAATGCATTAGGACTCAATTTGTCCTTATTCTCATGCATACTTCTGTTCCCAGAAATCGAATCTTCATGTTACGCAGTGCTAGAGATGATGTCAGTACGTCCACTGCTTATAGCTTAGAAGTTACTCTGTGTTGTCTCAGTTCCTTTGGCATCAATAGCTGATTCATTGTTATGATAAACTGGACATGAAGATAAAAAAGAAGCCAACATCTTCATATTATGCCACGAGTTGTTTAATAATATAGAAGAACCCTACACTGTCTGGATATTGGACTAGGGCTTAGTTAAGTCCATTATTAGAAGGATGTTTCTGGATACCAATATGTCCTAATTCAGATTGATTGCTCTCTAGACAGAAGAGCCGGTGTATGTTCATCTTCCTTGTTTAATTCATGTCCATTTGGCTGGTTATGGTTTTATTAAGCATAGAGCACCCTAGTTATAGCTGTTATTCATTTTGAAACGCTCATGGATCGCTCATCTCGTTATCTAACATACTTTCCAGCTCCTCATTGACTTTTGTTATGGAACAAGTGGGTAGTAGCTGCTTGTTGCGGCGCAAAAAGAAGAAGGTAGGTGCGAAATCATAGCAGTAGACCTAATGCCCTTTTGTTGTTGCTGTTCTAAACTTGCAATTGCTTGGAAATGATTTCTTACTGCTCAACATAGTCTGATGTCTTTCAAATTCCCTGAAACTTATTATGTCCAATCTAAATTTTTGGGGCAGTGGTACTTGAAATGTGTGCTTGATCCTGGAATCTTTCTTGCTTGTCCATTTTCTTACCAACAATTCCTACATACTTTATCTTCTCTATTGAAATGCGTGCTTGATCCTGGAATCTTTCTTGCTTGTCCATTTTCTTGCCATCAATTCCTACCTACTTATGTTCTCTATGTTATTGGTACCAATTCTTGTCAGAGGACCAGCAGTGTCTATGAATTTTCCTGCTTAAATTAGGTCACCCTTTTTCTTCTAAGTAAAAACCCTATTTATTGGGAACTTATTTCGGAATTATAAGTAAAATGTTAAATTAATTCAATACTTATTTTATAAAGTTACATATCACGGCTTTTAAAAAATGAATGCTTGTATGTTTCAGTTAGTGGCAAAGTTTAATCGTACATATTTATTAATTAATAAAATTAATAATTGAAATATTTTTAAAATGTTGAGAATAATTTAACACACTTTTGATAAAAACTTAAAGAGAAAATTATTTTTATGATTTTCTAAAAGTAAAAAATTATAAAAATAGAAAAACAAGTGCAAGTGCCTCTCAAGTTATGGTAGAAGTATGCAATAGTCTAGATTATAACTAGGCATGGGCCAAGAGGCAGAAAAAGACTCGGCCCTCATTCATTCGCCAATATCCGAAGCAAAGCCTTGAGATGAGAGGCCAAATGTCGAGAGTAGGGTATTGCCGATTGCGATCCGCTCAGAGATAGTGATTCGAACTCCAAACAATTAGTTGTTTGCTTTTGCCGCGTGTTTCTTGTCAGGAACGGTTTGCAAAAACGCGAGTAAGTTTTACCTTTTTACAGTATTCTTACTCGTAACGCCTAAATTGTTATTGTCCTAGTTGGTGTACGTAATCAAATTTGCCTCATTTTTAGAGATCAGGTAATCCATGTCTTAGGTACTTTTGACGATTCATCTTTTGTTTTTTTTTTTTGGTTCCATTAGATATCTGAGTTTAGCTAAATTAATCCTAAGCTCTTAAAACCTTACCCTAAGAGTCCTAGAGGAGTTAAATCTGGAATCCCAAAATTCAGGTTCTTACTAATCTATATACTTCTGCGCACAAGAAGTCGTCACATATTTTATTGGTTAATTACTGATTGATCACTGGTCCTGCTTAGTATCAGGTTTCCAGCAGCCCTTGGATTCTCTAGTAGCTTTAACTCTCATTCTGTCGTTAGAAACGAGACATTCATAATTGATCCGATGAAGGAATTTTGCCTAAGGGCTAAAGGATCATCAATAAGAAAATTTTCTTGTTTTTTCTCCTTTTCCGTAACTCGAATTTAAGACCTCCTGTAAAGGAGAGCTTTAAGTGAGGAATATATACCATTTAGGCCGTTCCTCGTTGTCGACAGTTCATCTTTTGCAGTTATACAACACGAATTCTTTTATACTTGGTTATGAATATTGATTGGTTCTGCAACAACGTGATGTGCATAATACACTCTTACAAAAGAAGTTTATATGATGTTGCCTCCTGGATGTAATATGCACCCTAAAACATTAAACAATTTTGATAAAGTATTGCATGTTTTGAAGCATCTCCTAAGGTTTGGTTTGGAAGGTTTACTAAGTCTATAGAATCTTTTTAGGTACAAGCAAAATAATTCACATCACACTATCTTCTTGAAGCGTAATAAAGAAAAGATCATTATTCTTACTGTGTATATTAATGACATGACGATAGTAATTAGAAATGACCATAAAGAAAGGAAGGCATTGCAAGATCATCTTGCTCAGGAGTTTTAAACGAATCCTCAATTGACTAAAGTATTTCCTAGATTTCAAAGAATCAGGATCAAATAAAGCATTTTTCTGATCCAATAAAAATGTATTTTGGATATGTTGAAGGAAACTGGTATGTCAACATGTAAAACGATTAGCACTCCTGTGGAAGAAAATTTGAAAATGGGTATATATATGCTGATCAAGTTCCTGCTAATGACGAACGCTATTAGAATTTAGTTGGAAGATCAATGTTTCTTGCACATACTCGGCCTGGTTTATACACTAAGCGTGATTAATCGGTTCTTTCAGAACATATAGATGGTGTCATTTGTATCTGATGCTACTTGAAGTAATCCTTTAGAAAAAATAATTGTATTCACAAATGATTATAGCTTATATATCAATGACTATACTAACGTTGATTGAGCCAGGCTATGTATAGTGACAACGAACGATCTACATTCACGTTTGTAGGTAGAAATCTAGTAACTTAAAGAAGCAAAAAAAAAGGAGGTTATTATCAGGTCTAAAGCTGAAGCCGAATATAAAAGATTGACCAATGCAATATGTGAATTCCTATGAATCAAAAATCTAATGTAGGAGTTGAATAGTGATATTGTAATAATAAGATAACGTGTGATATTGCTCACAGTTTAGTTCAATATGCTTGAACCAAACATATTGAGATTAATAGGCCATTTATCAAAGAAAAGTTGAAGCAAAGCTTATTGAATTGTCAAATATTTGATCCGAGGACCAACTTGCAAATGTATTTATTAAGACAATATCAAGCCAAGTGTTCAATCACTATCTAAATAAGATAGATATCAGTGACATTTATACACAAACTCGAGAGGGGATTGTTAATGATTGACATAATTACTTCCAAAATGATACAATAATGTCTTAGAATCCCCATGTGTAAATGTGTAAATTATTCCTTGGCTATCTCTACATATAAAAAAGTGATAACTTTTTAGAATAGGGTTCATAGATGCACAATCTTAGGATTTGTCTTATGTATGTAAATTGTCTGTATATAGGAAACAAATGTGACGTGAGAGATCTCATGCAACTAACAAGTAATAGGCAAAATTCTAAAATTTTAAGGAACGACTAGCACTACTTGGTCAAAACAAAAGACATCTCTAACATATCAACAAATTTGAACATGGACGGTTCTGACACCTTTCGCAACCTTATAACTAAAAGTTTTAGTTACCAAGGAATTGGTTAATTGGTGTTCAATAGTTACCGTATGCTCTCCAAGATTCATTAAAATCTCTGACAACCCTTTAGCATTTGTCCTGGTTTCTGCAGTCTGAGAATTCCACTCTCGGAGTAGCTTGTCCACAACATCTCCAGCTGGAGTATTGTTGAAACTCATGTCTGTTAGGGGTGTTTCTTTGAATCCAGCCTGTGCTGGACCCATAAACATGATAATCCCTTTGGCAGCAGGATGACTGTAGCCTTCTCTTAGTACCTCTTCCAAATATTGTGCCTGAAAAACTAATGTCAGTTCAAGTTGAGTGTCATCTAAAACCTGAAAAACAAGTTCAGGGATCCCTCAAACCATTATAACAGCAATGTCATGAAAACACCATACTTTTTAATCTTGCAAGAAGCTGAGTCATTAAAGTCAATCGAAATGTAAGTACCTGATCCGGGTCATTAGCAACGCTCACTTCTGTAAACCATAAGGGCAATCCTGTTGAGCCAAAAATGTCCATGACAGATCTCATGTAAGCTAAATTTGGATTTCCAAGCCCAAAGTGACCTTCCAAGCCTATTCCTGCTGATATTCCTTGAATTCCAGGATATGAAAGCATATTCTCAAGTTTCTGCATGTAAGTGACAGGACTCACATTCTCGTCGCCACAATATTCAAGGGTATTATAATCGTTCAAGAACATTGTTGTGCTTGGATCAAGCTGATATGCTCTCAAGTAGAACTCGTTTGAAGCATTAGGTCCCAGTTTATCCTCATAGAAGCGGAAGTGTACATTCTCGTTAACTACATCCCAGGCAATTAACTGCCCTTTGTATCTTGAAACCACTGAATCGATTCTCTTCGTCGCAGCTTTTTGCAGATCATCTGGAGAGAGATCCAAAACCCACTTCTGTTGATACTTCGTATCAGCCCAGAAAACGTTGTGACCTCTGACAAGAATGTCGTTTTGCTTGCAGAAGTTTAACATAGAATCTGGAATAGTATAGTTTTCTTGACCTTGTATTGCCTCGTCAAAGTACCACTTCATTTCGTTGGTGAAAGCTGTGTACTTGAATCTTGAAGCAAACCATTTTTGGTAATCTGTATTGTCGAGGATGTGATGATTCATAGCACATCCAAAGGGGAAATCTCCCTTGATTTGTTTTGTGGAGACAAAAGCTCCTTCCACAGCAGTTCCATTGTCACAAGTAACCTCAAATCTCACGTTACTCTTCCTTTCCTATGGTTTCAATTTGAGATCATATTTAGACATTGATCATGGATTTTACCCCGACAACAAAATTGAACTACCTTTTTAATCATGATTTCTTGATGATGTTTCCATTGCTCCCTAGTAAACGCCTGTAACGAGACACTGTCGATCCATATTTCTGTTCTAATGTTTTTGGTCTGAACGAAAATCAAAGAACGTACAATAAGCATAATGGATTCTAACTTTTGAAAGTCACATACGATTTATATGCAAATTACCTCAAATAGAATGTCAACAGGGCTTGAATAATTTGCAGTTACACCACCTTTTAGAAGAGACCAACATCCACTCTTGGCGATAACTTTACCTGCTCGAATCAGGTCCTTGCCATCGATTCTAAAGACGACAGATACATTCTCAGTTCCCTCATTGATTTGAATCCAAGCTGGAGATCAAACTCATTCTTATAAAAATTTTGGCAAAAGACTAGTTAGCATTGTGCTAAGTGAATTGGTTCTTAGACCATGATATGAAATTTCAACTGAATTGGTTCTTCGTTCAGGATCTGAAAATAAGATCAAAGCTTAGAAATGAAGGCAGAATCTTTAGACTTTACAAAGGAAAGACTTTTTACCAGAGAAACTATAAATCTGCCCTTGTTTAAACTGAACATTTTTTGAAACACCATTTAGTGGCCGAGTTCTGTGTTTAGAGATAAGGAACTTGTTTCCATTCTTCGACTTTCCTTCTTCTATTGACGCATTTCCAAACACATTCCACCCATCCAAGCACCGATCAAAATCAGGGTTTTCTATAATCCCTCCTCTATATTGCGCTCTCTTCGGTTCTACCAAGCACTGTTGGATTAAAATTTTAATAACTAATTAACAATTTGTCCAAAAACTCGAAAGATTTTTCAGAAAATCTTGGAAGAAGACTAATACAGATGCAGAACTATTGGCCCAGAGAAGTCATGCATTTTTATAGACATTATACATGGAGATTACAGATTGGAGAGTTCAAATAAATCGGATACATTCCTTGTGCGATTCATATTGAAGAAAAAATTGAAAAACTTTTGTCTAAAAAGCATGATATCTACGAGACAGAAGCAACATTAAATTGCAAATGCTTATGTGAAATCTGTGAGTGATAAGTTAGCTCTCGCCTTTGAAGTTGCAAAATAGTCGTAGGAGGATAAGGATGCATAAGTTCTATGGCCTGCATCAGTTTGTGAACAAAACAATGGTCATAATTGATGCAGCAGAAAATCCCAAGAACTCCAGTTTCAGTAAGATTGTTGTCCAAAGAGGATGGAGAGGTAATACCTGAGCAAGTGAAAGCACGTAAGAATATCAGAACGCAAATTTCAGTTAATAACTTCATATTTTTCCATAGCAAGGTTCCCCTGGAACAGATACTGCAATGCAAACAAGTATTCAATGCATTTTTAGCAGAAGAAAGGTTGAAATAACTAAAGGGGAGTTTACAAAGATAATGTGTACTGAACAGAAAACAAAAAGAGTTGCCAATAAAAGAATAAAAAAGTATAGAAGAATAAGGAAATAACCAATGAGCAAATGAAAAAAATTGAAATAACAATAATAGAACATGGCAGACAGTGGACAGTTAGAAGGTACCCCTCCACAGTTGTCTCGTGAAACCTATTTTGGAATTATGTAGAAGTGCCTATTTGGAGTTATATAGAACTATAGAAAGTAGCATACTAGCTGTAGCTACAAGATGTATCGACTAAACGTGCGGCAGAAAGACCAAAGTAACTCCTCAACTCGTGTTTAAAAGAAATGAAACAGAATCTCAGAGAGGCATTGTTTATGAGATAGGGTAGACATTTTTGTGAATAAATTGAATTATTGGATGGATTCTACCATTATATTATAAACATGAGTTGTCAGAGATTAGTTGTGAATCACAGATATGTGAAGATTTGGATGATAGAACAGAATAGGCTAATGTTGGAGAGACAAGGAACAGAAATTAGTGAGGGAAGCTCCATATGAATTCAATCTAAATTCATCCGTATGTATTATAAAAAATCAAAACCTGCGCAGTTTTAAGTCAATTATTTCTTAAGTCACAACCTTATAGTCTAAAAATTTACATAAAAATGACAGAAGTTTGAAGAAGAAAGAAAAGAATCTATCTGCATTATTTTAGAATTCGAAAATCGAAATTGAGGCAATTAAAAGTTCTTTGTAGGAGCTTGAAGTTGACAACGTTGGCGGTGCTCACCAAGGTGACTAATGGAATAAATTAGAAGTGGATTTTGTCAGAACTTGGACCCTGGAATTAGAATAATTACTCTCTATAAATTAAACACATGCAGGCCCTGCTACTGTTAGTTTCCCCAGAGCAAATAGAAAAAGAGGAACACAGATATCCAGGACTACCTTAGGCAGGGAAGAATGGAGCTTGGAATTCTGAAAACACGACTCCCGAAGATTTTGACATAACTTAGCGGCCTTGTAACGGTGCAATCGATAGGCAGACACTAGATGAAGGATTTCTAATTCCACTGGTAGTAGCCAAGAACAACACAATAAAAACACAAAAATGGCTTTCACGAGTAAAACTTCATAAATAGCATTATTTAACAAAATTAACAACAGGAAAGGAAACCACAGAGGCATAGCTGGGCATCTCCCACTCCCAGCATAGGTGAACTGAACTTGAATGATGAGCTCGTGTCCATCATTAACTAGGGATTCCAGAGATGGGACATACATTCTCACACTCGGGCCCATCACAACTCACCGTCATTTGGAACCGAGTATCCTGCCCATTGTGGCTTGCTTTCAAGTTTCAATTAAGAAATTGGGGCTGACCCTCGTGTTGATGAAGCATAATCTATGGGAGAAAAAGTAAATTATATATCTTCTTTGTTATTGAATTCAATTCAAGGGATTAGAAATAGAAAAAATGGATGATTCAATGTATACATAACTTGAACCCATCATCTTTTATAAATTAAATTCATCTAGAAAAGTATTGAAATTGAATTACGAACTGATACTTCAGTTCTTCTTTTGAACATTGAAAATATCCTTTCAATAATATCTATCTAACCCTACCATATATCTCTTCACCTCAAGTAACCCCTCCCACCAAGAAACAAAACAACAACACCTTCTCCAAGAATTAGCATCTCCCACTATAACCAGTTTTCCCTTTTCCTTATTTATGAGTGTCTTTTCCTTTTTTGTTTTTTTGTCTATGATTATCATTTTTTAATCTACGATCTTATGTCTCCTTATCATAGGAAGTCATGTTAAACTTGTTATGATATTATGTAATTTAAATAAAATTTCAAAAATTGATAGTACCTTGTAGTTGTCAACGTAAAAGAACTACTACTTATTCATGCATTTTTAAGCTTCCAAATTATAATAGTTTTCTATTGTCTTCGTAGCTCGGTCTAACCTAATGTCATTTGCAATCAATTTTTTCTTTTCATTTTAATAATAAACTTTTTTGATTATATCACTTATAATGAAATTGATGTTTATAACTTGTGCTGTATTCTTGCCCATACAAAAGCTAAAAACCTGCATTTGAAAAACAAGTAGTTTACGGTTTCAGAAACGTATGGGAATGAATTAAGCTACTCAACTCCGTACTTTGGAATGGCTCGCCTCCGCCAGAGACGATGACATTTCTATTGTAAGGGAGTGACGGTGGTGAGGTTTCTTTTTGCTTTTTACTCTTCCATTTGTGCTATTTTGTTTTGAGATCTGGTGGTTCGAGCAGTGGAATGAGTGATTGAGGAAGCTGGTTGTTCCGATTAAAATGGAGGAGCTTGGAATGAGTGATTAAGGCGGCTACTGTTGTCAAGTTTAGATTTTTATTAATTTCTCAGTTTCTTGCAACTTGGATTTGTTGATTTGTATTTTTTTTGTGTGCATAGGATGTAGATGAATTATTTGTGTGTTCTGTTCCTGCGAGATCACTGTTTGCTCTTTATGGGTTCTGCTGATTTACGGTGTCTTTATTAGTTGTCGTGATTAGTTGCTCAGTTGTTTAGAAACAGTTGCTTCAGGTAATTGTTTCGTGTCAGATCTAGGGTTTTCGGCGTGCCCTTTTCCTAGTTTGTCTTCAGATCTTAGTTTTTTTTCCCTCGCTTTTAGTGGTCTAATCTAGCATATAATTACATATATGTGGTGTTTCTTTGTTATGGATTATGGTTGACATATTTGTTCTTGATTTCCTCGGGTAGCTCCTTTTGCAATTTTCAGATGTGTCTTGTTTATATTTTTGTCGTGTTTTCTAACTTTTTATGCGGTTAGATAGTATCTTTTGTCTTTTATTGTTGTTTTTATCATGAAAGCTTCATTTTTTGGGATCCTTTAGGGTTCGGATCCTACTGGATTTTGAAGTTTTGATTGGTTTTATGATCTTTTTCTGTTCTCTTTTATGTTTCTTTGTTTTCCATTTGTTTACCTTTGAGACGACGGTGTTCGAGAAGGAGAAGGTTACATTTGCTGGTCGCGATGAGGTAATTTGCTATTTGGGTGTGTTTGCTAGAGGAAAGTTTGGAGCTTTCTGGGTTTGTGTAGTCCTACTCGGCTATGTGAACTGCTTTTATATGCTTATTCATGTTGGGGAAAGCAGGGGGCTTTTTGGGGAGATAGGAACTAAAAGAGGGGAAACTGTTGAGAATTTCTTGTGTATTTATTTGAGTGGTTGTTCTATTCACGAGGAAAAGCTACGCTATAGGTTTAAAGTATTTAGTGTTTATATGTTGTAATGATAGACAGAATGAGTCAGTTCGGTATGTTAGTGGTGACACAGGCATTCATCGGTCAAGTTGGCAAAGTTGAGCTTGCCGGTTATGCACTCTTACACGTTATTACTATACAATCACGATTCAAGGTAATTTAGCATCATATACAAACTTAACTGCGGTGTTTCTAGGCACTTTGCTCTGAATTGTCCAAACGGTGGCCGTTCAGCATTTGGGCAGTCTCTTAGTGCAATAAAGACTTAAATCTATTTTTGCATCTGAGTGGTGATTTTATGCTTTTGGTTTATCAGCATCAAGTGTGTTTGGTTTAACAAGTCCTATTGGTTAGTTTAGTGGTCCTATTTCATCAAAGCAGCAAGCATCAAATACAGCGATAAGTAGCTGATGATGATGAAGGAGCACCGGATCTTTGCCAATCCTCTCGCCCCTTTTTCTTATGAAGGTTATGCCCTCTACCGCGACGAGATATGTAAGCAGGTAGTTTTTTTTTTAAGGATTGAATAAGAAGTATGTAAACGTTGTTCTCTCTCTTTCTTGGCAATCGCATGCTCTCTTCCTTCTCCGCAGCCTCTTCCTTTCGGGTATGATTCTTGATTAATCAGTCTCTTTTGTTTTGGTTTTTTTTTGGGTTTTGTTGAGTTTTCTGAAATTTTTGTTTTTTTCCCTTCATGTTATATTTTATTTTCAAGTATATCCTTTAGTTATATTTTATTTATTTATTTATTTATTGTAATTTTATTTATACAATAATTTAGCGTGCAGGTTTTACTTTTACTTTTTCACCCGCATCACTATTATCGTATCACATCTGCATATGGATGTACCGGAAATAACCTCTCTATAATGTAGGAATAAGGCTGCGTACTATCAGACCCCACTTCACTACGGGACTTCGGGGTATGATAATGATAATGTAAGTGTGAATGTTTATTATTTAAGAAGATTATTTTTTAGTCAAGGGTAAAAATGTAATATGAAATAATTAAATTCATTTTGATTATGATCCAAACAGTGTAATTGAATTTAATTATAATATTACTAGGTTTGTTTCAAATAGTATAAATTGAATTGAATTTAATCTCATTAATGTAATTAAATTCAATTCATTAATGAATTCAATTCGAAGGTTTCCAACTCGTTAATTACTAATATTGATTGACATAAAGTTTGTATTAATGTCTTTATTCCCTAATCCGATGGTTAAAGTTACTAGTCCTCTCCAATACGCAATAAATAATTGCTTAAAGGAAGATCTAATTTTATAGGAATTACTAAACCTTTCTTATAAATAATTGTTTAATTTATTACTTTATACCATTGGATTTAATGTAATTAATGCATGTCATTATTGATAAAGATAAAGATAAAGATAATCTTTATCATAAGTTTTGTATAATTGAAATTATGCTTAAATTATAATTATGAAATTTAAATTGTATTGAGATATTATTCATAATTTTTTCTTAATTATAATTTCATAAGACAAGATATTGACGAAACAGTAAAATTTGCACATGTTTTATTTTTTTGAAGATAATAATTGATCTTATAAATTAAAATGTAGAGATATTTAAATAAATATATAGATGCTTATTAGATAATAAGTTTACTTAACTATCCCTGATTATGAGGATCCCAATTAAAATATTACTTATGTGTCTCTAGATATCCTTATTATGATGGTTGTATAACCGATCATTAGACTTGAGATTAATAAAGTATCTTGTATAAGAATTACTGCGATTTAATGTTACTTATGACTTATTCTATTGAAGGTAACTTAGTTGATCATATTTAGATATAATATGAATTGTATAGAGATAGTTAAGTAAGTTAATCAAGTACTTGTCACTTTAAAGAAATTAGGAAAAATATTTAACTATTCTTGGTAAGCAATAATTTAAGGAATTCTTTGACCAAAATGAATTGAGATTTGAAATGTTTTGTACTATCAATTAAAAATTAATTACTATTTAGCAAGAAGGAATATGATTAAATTTAAATAAAGTAGACACTTATTTCATCTTCTATATCTAATTGAAATAATGGATGATGAAATGATTTAATTATATGTTATAACTATGTATGGACATATTAAGTCAAATCACTTTAGTATATTTAGTATTTGGGTGATCATGATATATTATTACACGTTAGTCAGGATCCATGATCATAAATTATTTAATTGAAGAATTAAAGATAAACTAAAAAGAGTTCTAATTTTTCTAATAATAATTATAATTTACAATCATTACTAACATATTAGGGATCTAATTGGTCATACATAAAGAATAACTAAAGAAAGAAAAACTTATTTTAAATTAAGCCAAACTTAATTATAAAATTTAAGAAACTTCAAAGATTAATTATAATATATTTACTTTTATTAAGATTAAATTATAATTATAATTAGAGTAAATTTAATTATAATTATATTTGAAAGAGAACCTGATTTTTCTTTATAAAAGGCAAAAATTCAAAAGATCTAGCAATCCCTCTCGAAAGTTAAGAAAGACTCCAAGAGGCTAGCACTTTGGTCAATTTCTTTTAAATGTTTAGTATGCAGATACCATTAGAAATTAGACATCTTAACAACTTGTAATTAACAACTTCATTCACAAAAGAAATTCTTTTTGTAGGATACCAAATCAAATTTGTTTTAAACCCTTTTATTTCCTTATTCATGTTTCAAGTTATTCTACTCAAAAGATCCTCTGAAAAATTTTAAAAATTATTTTACTACTCATATGATTTGATCTTAATTGATTTTTCAATTGTAGTATCAAAGCCTACTTTAATTGTTTAACTTGATTATATAACTTGATTACTATTGATTTAATAGACCAATTAGGGATGAAATTAGACCTGTAAAAGTTACATAAATTTTATTAGTTGTTGCTCTTGTTTATGTTTTTGGAGCACATTTGATTTGTGCCCAGTATGTGTGTGTTTTGTAAAAAATAGTGATTGGGAAACATATTGATCTGTGCCCTGTATGTTAGTGTTTTGTAAAAAAACAGTGATGGCTTAGCATCTGTTTGTTTATACTTTTATTTTTTATTTTTCTACTTTTTTTAAGTTTAGTAAAAAAAAAGGTTTATTTGAATTTTTGGTTTCTATTTTCAGTTTTGATTTCTTCCTATTTTCATAACTTATAAAAATAATAAAAA
>JAOQMP010000210.1:39182074-39199790 GCA_027563575.1 Erythroxylum pedicellare
ATTTGAAAACATAAATTTCGAATGATAAAAGACTAACTAATAAAAAGACCAAAATATCTATTAGCCCCCACTAACTACATTATTATTATTATTATTATTATTATTATTATTATTATTATTATTATTATTATTATTATATTTTTATAGTTAAGTAATTATATGGATTCCTTAAAGATATTTTTGTTCAATAATTCTTCATTTTTGTTCCCAACTCACTTAGAGTAGGTAAAGATAGGGGGAGGATGAGTTTGCTTATTCCCAAAACTCATAAAATAAGCAAACTCTTGGATTATATATTCTGTATGTTTTCTTCAACCAAACAAGGGAATAACCTATTACCAAGAATAGATCTGGAATAGAATGGTGACTCCAGTCAACCAAACATCCCATTAGAGTTACTATCCCCCTCCTTTAGCTAATTGGTTTTAGATTTTTGCTTGAGTTAAGAATTGTAGGCCTCTAAAGGCAATGTATAATTCCTTAGTTCAATCTGCTTTTGAGCCTTAAGGGAAGGGACCAATGGATTAAAAGATAACTCGTCCTGATATATGCTTAGGTCCTTTAATGCCCTTTCTTTGCACCAGTACATTGAATCCTTATTAGTTTCCTATAACTTCTTTAATTTTAACTTAACAACTTTAAGCTTGGACATATATATGTAAGCATATTTTCCAGTGAAGTGAGCATTTAGTCCATTGCAAAGCACTGAGTTGAAATTTGGATGTTTAATCAAAGAAATGTAAAACTTGAAGTGAGATTTCCTCTTTTTTATGAGGGGCAAAATGAATGAGCATAAGAGAGTGATTAAAAATTAGACAATTGTCAAAATTGACGTGGCTAAGAGGCAGTGAGTCAACTATTATTTGTTTACTAAGCAGATATCAATCTTTTTCTGTTGAAACCATTCTCCTTAATGCCTATTTGACCAAGTATAAAATTTGTGTGAGGAATTTAGATCAATTAGATATAGGTTCCTTCTAAGTTGAGTCAACTCTTTTAAGCTAGGGTTGAGATTTCTTCTATTCCCTTTAGATTCATTAGAGTTTAGGATGTAATTGAAATCACCAGTGACTATCTAAGGGAAGGAGCCTATATTAGCCAAATGTCCAAGATCACTCCATAGCTACCTTCTTTGGAAATTCATATTAGAAGTATAGATGACTGTGAGCAAAACAGATGAATTGGTCTGCTTTATTAAGAGTTCACGATAAAGAAACTGATCAAAACATTTCCAACTAAGTAGGTTGGGTCGATTAGGGTCAAAAGAGATAACATATCTCCCATTGTAATGTGCCTCATGATTAATGATAATAGGCCTACTTTTGTCCGAAAGTTAAAAGCTTTTCTGGAGTTTAGGGAACTCTATTTTTGTTTAAAGAAATCCTACAAATTGATGTTTAATTAAAGAGATTAAATCTTTGATAGAAGATTGCTTAGTGGAGCAGTTAGAGGTCATCACATTCCAAATAAAAGATTTCGTTATGGAGGGGGTAAGGTGAGTTTTTTCCTTCTTGTTTTCCCACCAAACTTGGATTTTCCAATATCTTGTAAAGATTTGAAGTATGATTGCCTTTATCAGCTTCAGAAATTGAGAGAAATAAAGTATTACTTAACCTTGGACCGATAGGATTTCTGTTGATTTGGTCAATTGACTGTTACTGATTATGAGGGAAATCTTTGTTAGAAGAAAAAGAAGAACCAGAGGCTATATTGGAGGATTTCTCAAGAGAACCAAAGGCCTTGTTAGAGGATTTCTCAAGTAATGTAACATTCTTATGGATTGGAGGATTAAGTGCTAGCTCATATGCCTCTTTTGAGGAGTCTAAGTTAATGTTCTCAAGTGTTTCCTTCTGTTTAGGGCTTCAGGTCTGAACTAATTCCTTTTTCTCTAGCTTTCATAGGTAGGTGACTTTAATATTATCTTCAAACTGTTGATTGTTTAGGTTAAGCCTCGTGATTCTAATGGAGTCAGGTAATTCAACTTTTAGATTTACTTCCTCACATACTCTAACATGTCTAATTTTTTAGAGGTTGGCCGTATTCTCATCCAAGCTAACAACTCTACCTAAGACAGTTGCTATATAGCTAATCCTTGCACTTTACCAGTACTATAGAGGAACACTATACAAGAATTATTCTTAAGCTGTCCATATCTAGTTTGGTGCTAAGGCACCACTTAGTTAAAAAAATAAAGGCCTGCCATAAATATGTTAGGAACCAACCAAGCTCTAAATTTTTTTGAACATTCTCAACCATAGCAAATTTATAAATAAAAAGTTCATCCCTGTTGATCAATAACTTAGGAGACCAGACCACACTTTTTCTATGAGGCTAATGCCTATTACTAAGCTTGATGATTAACCTTGAACGTTTGAACATTTTCAAGAGTTGGTGTCCAAGGTATTTGATAATAGTTTTAAACTTCTGACTTTGTGATTATTTTACTTTCATAGTCGGTTGACCAAGATAAGAAGGAACTGTAGCCTATAAGGTGAGCATTCAACCGTTGACTTGAACATGCAGTGTGGCTCCTCTCGCACGTTTTGTAACATTATAACTGAAAGTTTTTAAGGAATTGGTTAGCCGGTGTTCAACAGTTATGCTGTGCTCTCCGTGATTCATTAAAATCTCGGACAACCCTTTCGCATCTGTCTCAGTTTTCGTTGTCTGAGAATTCCACTCGTGCAGCAGCTTATCCACAATATCTCCGGCTGGAGTATTGTTGAAATTTTTGTCCGCTAAGGGTGTTTCGTTGAATCCAGCCATTGCCGGTCCCATAAACATGATAATCCCTTTGACAGCAGGATGACTGTAACCTTCCCTCAGGACTTCTTCCAGGTATTGCGCCTGTCCAAAAGTAGGATCAATAAATCTGAAGCAAGAACTATTATTCTAGATTGCATTTTGAAACCACAATTGTGACGGTCAGATTTGTGCCTGTATCAGCTCCAATCATTGCAATAATCTGCAATTGCTGAATAACAAGTGGCTCACTGATTAAAAACTTGAAAGGAACAAAGACGTTAGTGTCGTTGAAAATAGGAGTACCTGATCTGGGTCATTCGCAACGCTCACTTCTGTGAGCCATATTGGCAATCCTGCTGAACCAAGATAGTCTATGGAAGACCTCATGTAAGCTAGATTTGGCTGTCCAAGTCCAAAATGACCTTGTAGGCCAATTCCTGCTGATATTCCCTGGATTCCAGGATATGAAAGCATGTCCTCAAGTTTCTTTATGTAATTGGCAGGACTCACTTTCTCATCACCACAATATTCAATAGTATTATACTCGTTCATGAACATTTCTGTGCTTGGATCAAGTTGATATGCTCTCACGTAGAACTCAAAAGAAGCGTTACCGCCCAATTTATCCTCAAAGAAGCTGAAATGTAAATTTTCATTAACTACATCCCACGCAATTAGCTGCCCTTTGTATCTTGTAACCACTGAATTGATTCTCTTTGCTGCAGCTGTTCGCAATTCATCTGAAGAAAGATTTACCACCCATTTCGTTTGATACTTTGGATCGTCCCAGAAAACATTGTGACCCCTGATAAAGATGCCCTTTTCTTTGCAAAATTTAAGCATGGAATCTGCAACTGTATAGTTTTCTTGACCTTGTATTATCTCTGTGCTATACCACTTCATTTCGTTGGTGAAAGTAGTGTACTTGAATCGTGAAGCAAACCAATTTTGGTAATCTGTACTTTCGAGAATATGATTATTCATAGCACATCCAAATGGGAAATCTGATTTGGTTTGTTTTGTAGCGACGATAGCTCCTTCAACTGCAGTTCCATTGGCATAGTTAACTTCAATTCTCACCTTGCTCTTCCTTTCCTACAGGTACAATTTGAGACTATCTTTAGAACTTGATCATGGATTTTACCCAGATAACAATACTGAATTACCTTTGCAATTATAGTTTCTTGGTGGGATTGCCATTGCTCCTTGGTAAACGCCTGTAACGAGACACTATCTATCCATACTTCTGTTCTCACGTTCTTGCTCTGAGATGGGAAAAATCAAAGAATGCACAATAAGCATACTGTGCTTCTAATAATTGGAAATCCATAAATTTTATATGAAAACTACCTCAAATAGGACATCCACAGGGCTTGAATAATTTGCAGTCACACCACCTTTCAGAAAAGACCAGCATCCATTCCTAGCTATAACTTTGCCAGCTCGAATCAGGTCCTTGCCATCGATTCTAAAGACGACAGATACATCCTCACTTCCTTTGTTGACTTGAACCCAAGCTGGAGTCCAGGGTATAAAAGTCAGATCATGGAAGCAGAAATGAAATGATTCAAACTCGAAAAGTAACAAAACTTGTTACCTGAGAAACTATAAATCTGTCTTTGTTCAAACTGAACCATTTGTGAAATACCATCTAGTGGCTGTGTTCTGTCTTTGGCAATAATGTATTTGTTTCCATCCTTAGATGTTCCTTCTATTATTGATCCATGTCCAAACACAGTCCACCCATCCATGCCATGATCGAAATCTGGGTTTTTTATTGTACCCCCTCTGTATTGAGCTCTCTGGGGCTCTGTCAAACACTGTTGGATAAAAGTTTTTGCAAGGAAGGGGAAAAAAAAGAAGAAAAGAGAAAAATGAGACTTTTCACTGCTAGATAATCAAGTTCTCCATAACTGTAGTAGTAGTATAATTTCACAAATTCAAAGGTTGGACAACTCAGAAAGTCTTGGAAAGTGGTAGGGATGCAGAACTATAGACCCAATGGAACAAGAATCATGCACGCTTCTGCAGAACATACATTGAGATCACAGATCGGACAATGTGAGTGGCACTGAATTAACTATATGTTAGTAACAGTATCTGAAAATATTTTCAACCAATCAGTAACGGATATATTTCTTGTGAAATCCATGAATTGGACTTCCAGAAACTATAAAAACAATGACAAACTTGTCTTAAAAGGGATAACATAGATAAGTCAAAAACAATATCCATTTTCATGTAGTTTTGATATGTCATCAATGAATTATAGTTTTCTTCTTGCCTTTGAAGTTGCAGAATAGTCGTATGAGAAGGCCTGGGTTCTATGGACTGCATCAGTTTGTGCGCAAATGACCCTGAAAACTTTAGTCAACAAATACACAAAGATAAGCTCCTGTACATGCTTTTCATTGACAATTTTCTTTGTAAATCCTAAAGGAATGGAGAGCAAATACCATAGGATGTGAAAGAACCTAAGAGCATGAAGAAGCAAACTTCCGGTGATAGCTTCATTTTTTTCTCAGCGGCACAAGCAAACAAGCTTTCCCTGAAACAGATGCTGCAATAGAAAGAAGTTTCCAAAGTTTAGCAGACGAAATGTTTGAGTTTTCTAGAAATAGTTAAGCATTTTCTGGTGTGCAAAGATAGCTACAAAATAATATATACAGTACCTCACTGCCTGTGTATACAGTGTGTAAGCAATGAACAGAAAGACAAAAGAATTATCGACACATGTGAAGCTCTTATCTCAGCTGAATCAGTTCTGTTTCACTCTTACAAGCAAATAAAGCTTGTTAAGATCGGAACAATAATGTAAGGTATGCCAGACTGTGGACGATGTTAAATGTTATCACTAAAACTCCAAATATTTCTCCTTTTGTCCCGTGAACCAATTTGGAGTTACATACGAGTACGGAAACTACCACACTGACTACAGCTACAAGATGTATTAAATAGAAGTGGAGGAAACCAAAGGAACTCCTGAACAAGCTTACGTTATAGAGAGAAGGGACAGAATGTCAGCTACATGCATGCGAGGGAAGTGGCTGTAAGAGTGTAAAGAGAATGGAAGAGTTCTGACAAATGCATGTAGGCTCTAGTTGAGATTAACTGTTCCACGGGGTCTAAGCAAAATGCAAGTCTAGACAGTAGGCCCAACAAATGAAGAATTAAGAATTTATTTTTTCTAAACATATTCGTCGCTAAATTTTGGTTCAAATGCAGTCACCAATTAAAATCAGAGTTTTGTTAATTTGTGAATAGATAAGAAGATTGAGTCGGTATCTTTACCAATGTACATAGAGAACTTATGCGGTCTGATGCTGAAGACGCTGCTGCATGTGGAGATAGTGACTAATTAAGCACTTACCTAAATTTTTTCATTCATGGACACGACCAAACAAACATCAGATAATATGTCTTTTCTAACTCAGGCCACTTCCTTTTATTGACTCAAGCATGAAATCCACTATGCATGTCTATCTGAGATGGTGCAATGGTGTGCCAAATCAGCGAACATATTTGAGGAACATAATCGAAGAAAGCACAGGCATATGAAAGACAATAACTACTTGAGAAAATCGGCCAAGTGTTGTTAAACTATCCTCCACTTTCATTATTTTTTTTGCAGTCACAGGAATGGATGCATGAACTCTACCCATCAACGTCGTCATTGTCCATTTGACGTGTCGCAAGAGGGTTAATTAAAGACTTTATTACGAACTTGAGTTTGTTTAATTGTTAAGACGGCATAAGTGGTGATTAAATTGAATAGAATAGATGAATTTGGAGGAGGAAACAAACTGGTTCATTTTGTTGTTAGCACTTAATAATATTCATTATTGTAATCATCTTTATATAAATACCTAATTGAGTTAATTCAAGAAGTTAGGAGAAATGTATACATTTCATAACAAAACATGGTATTAAAGAATTTGGTGGAAGAAACATTTGGATTCATTATATATGTTGTACGATTGATAGGTAGTATTTTCCAAATGTTGTTTTTTTACTTAATTTATGTGTCAAATATGTTTAATTCCTTGATTTGAAAAGAATTATAGAAAGTCCTAAGTTAGTGTTCTAGTAAAGAGGAGATTTGACCAAATGAAAATAGGGAGATTTCGATCATATAAATGTGTATGAATGGTTTATTTTAATTACTATTGTGCGTTAGATATGTGATTCAATGGTTTATTTTAATTACTATTGTGCGTTAGATATGTGATTCAAGGTATTATGGAGACACCATTATTATCTATCTTGTTTTTTTGTGATTGCACTTCGTAGACTCAATGCCTAATATGTGTGATTGTTTTGTATTATATGATATGTAGTAATGCCTTGTAAGGGCACTAATTTGTGTTTATATGATGTGCGGAGGTGAGGAATTGTTGGATGAGCCCTGTTAGCTAGGTTCAAATTGCAAGATATATATATCAATCATTTGTCCTTAGTCCTTAAAGGGATCGAATCTTGGCATTCATTGAATGGAGTGATCAGCAAGTGCCTACCCTAAGTATGTGCATGACATTTTATGGTTGTATAACACCATTTACATGTTGCATTTTATTATGTTTTCTATTTACAAAACATCTGCATGACATGTTAATTTTCTTACCAAGTACCTTAGAGATGGTTGTAGTTTCATTAATATTGATATTAATGGATTTTAGAAAAGAAAATGTGACTAATTTAAATGTATATTTGATCCAAGAAGTATAATTTGGAGGAGAAGAAGGGTTATTTCAAAAGCACCATTTGGAGCCATATTAAGACTTTGTAGGGAAAAACAGGAAGCTTCAACGTAACATTGTGATGATTACTTCCGAATATTGAAATAGCATACCAACTACATCACTGTCAGGAAAATGACAAGACTCATGCATCACTATTACTTTTGCACAAGTAGTTGTGCTTTCTTCTTAACAAATTACAAAGGCTAAAATAAGCTTAAATCAGTAAAAGGATAAATAATAAAGTAAATCAATCATGGGAGCAACATAATAATTTTTACGATCTTCCATTCATATAGTTTTGAAATTATAATAATAAGGAAGTACAAGACAAACAAGATTTAGATTTCCTGTAAAACTTTTTCTTCTTTGAAGCAGAAGGCAGCCAAAAAATTGATCAATTGTCTAATTTCTAACAATATTCACATAATAAATAAAAATTTTCCAGTTATTTTATAGAGAAACATGACTATTTATCAATCTAATTAAAATTATAATTATAATTATAATTAAAGTTTAACTTAGTTACATAATTATAATTTAACCGTATTAAATGTAAATATTTATATTGGGTTTCTAAAGTTTCTTGAACTTTATAATTTAAGTTTAATTTAATTAAAATTATTTTTTGTCATTAATTACTTTATTTGTGTAACATATTAGGTTCTTAATATGTTAGAATAATTTTAAATTATGATTATAATGAATCAGATAAATTAAAACTCTTTAAACTACCTTTAGTTTTCTAATTCAGTAATTTTGTAATCTTTAATCAAGATTGATATACTTTAAGAGATAATAAATACATTTGAAGTCTTCTTAATTTAGTATTCAACATTCAAAAGTTTTCAATTTAGTAATTGTCATTTCCAAACTTAGGTCAAATGGCTTTGTTATCTATTCGCTAATATAGCTAACAAATTGCTACTAACGTGGCATTTGGTGGATATACATCATTAGCAAAAAAAACTAAAGGAGTCAAAATTTTAACTTGGAATATACGAGTTTTGAAAGGTTAGTTATTAAATTAAAATTTTAAAAGTATAAAGACTAAATTCAAAAATGCCAAAAAGTTATTTGTTTTTTTATTTTGTTGTCCCACAATATAATCCTTTCATTATTCAAATTTTCAATTAAATGTGAGGTGTAGAATTAATTTATACTCTATATAAAATTCAATCATATTTATTCTTTCAAATTAGTAATTTATAATTGATATTTGGAAGCAATATTTTCAAATAACAATTCACTATAATTAGAGAATTCTCAATTTTTTATTAATTAATAGCAATAGAACTTTATTCATAATTACTTTAGGTTGTTGAATCATTTATTGATTTACTCAATTATCTCAATCAAAGAAATACCAAATAGAATAGGCTACAAATAACATAAAAAAATATAATACTCCCTGTATAAGTTACTTTAGTAATCTTAAGTATAATGATTAATTATACAATTAAAATCTTCATTTATAGGTCACTTTAGTAAATTTATTCTCTAATAAATACTCATACTTTTATTTGAGTATCTATATTTTTTTATGACATCAATAACATTATTAATAAAAAAGAATCATAATATGTACTCATTACTATTCTATCAATATCCTACCTTAGTATAATTGCAACTGGGAAAAGTTTAAGATATATATATAATCATAATTGCATAATAAGTAATCTCTTCTTTTCTCTTAAGCATTAAAAATTAAAAATTTTATAAAAATAAATAATAATTTTATTGAATAAATTAATGATATTATATGTAAATTGGTATCAACCAATTAGTTGTAAGGAGACAAACTAACAAATTACATAGGCCATTATTAACTAGCCTTTGAAGTTATTAAGAATCGATTTTTAATGGATCTAGTTTCCTTTCTTCCATTGCCTTCAGTATGGAGTAATTATTCCAAATGCTAGAGACGTTCATCGCCTAGGGTGATTTATTATCACATGCTGGATTACATGGCGCACCAGAAACAAGTTGGTGATTGAAGGTGAACAAACCACCTAGCATGTGCAGATCCACCAGGTCAATGTGATGCTTGGGGACTATCTTGCTGCCTTCGATGTTGCCTCTCAATGGCAGCCTACACCTTCGCCCACACTCTCGGTGGCTCAAACTCAACGTCGATTGGAATGTTAGAGGTAGCTCTGGCCAGGCAGAGATTGGCGGCCTGCTTCGGGATAGTCGAGGTAATTAGCTAGTGGGCTTTTCTTGTGGTGTTGGGATCACCACCATCATGGTAGCGGAACTCTTGGCCCTACGGTATGGACTCGCCTTTGCCAGAGAGTATCATTGTGATGGTCTTATGATTGAGTCCGATTCCATGAAAGCGCTGCGTTGTCTAGCCCTTCCTGCAGATGATTTACCATTCCATCCCCTGGTTAGTCTGATATATGATATCCGCTCTTATCTTGAAGGGGCTCCACAGTACAACATCGCTCATGTTCTTCGAGAAGGTAATCAGTGCATCGATTTCTTAGCCCACTTGAGTTCGGGTAGCGTCCATGAGGAGAGCGTCTGGCATAATCCTCCTCCTGGTATAAGTAACCATTTGCACGCTGATGCGCAAGAAGTAGCATTTACTCGTTAACGCCTGTATGTCGATTCTGATGTAACAAAAAAATGGAGCAATTGTGGGATCGATAGCCAAGTAAGTGACACCAAAACAATGAAGTAGTCTCTCTCTTTTTTTTCTTTCTTACGAAGCTCATTTTTGATTCCACCGTTACATAAAATAGTTATATAACTTAAAATCATGGTACAAATAAAACATTTTTAAAGTAAAAATATTTCTCAAAGTAAAAATATTTCTCAAATGAATATATCATAATTAAATTCCATTAATTTCTAATTTCCTTTTAAATATTCAAAATTTGAGAATGAAGATATGAAAATGGTGGATTTCTTTAAAAATGAAGTACAACAAGAAATCTCACCATCACAAAATAAAAACTATGGTTGGAAAATCAAGATGGGATCTCATCTTGATTTTAATAATTTTTAATAATTTCATAAAACTAATTAATATTTTTAATAATTTCATAAAACTAATTAATTTAAATTATAACATAACTGACATTTAAACATAACAAAATGTGAATAAAATTGTTTCTTATTATCAATGTTGTTTTTTTTATGTAGCTCCCCTCAAATCTACAAGTTATATGAAAACAACATAATAACATAATTGCTTAGCCTCTAACAATATTCATATCAACAAATTAAGGGAACTTTACAAGTAGTGTAGAGAGGGGTAAGTCAAGAGTGTTAGCTCATGTAAAGATTACTCCTATTTATAATATGATATGGAATTTTCAATATTTTAATTTTAATTAAACTTTTAATTATGATTAAATAAAAATATCAACCATGTTCAAATAAGATTCAATATAAAAATATTGGTCCTTATTTATCCAATATCTTATATTTGACCTTAATCAAACTTTACGATCAAGTATAACTTAATTAAATTATCTTTTCTCTTTTCAACCATTCTTGATCTATTACCTATTATGTTTATAAATATATCAACAATAAATTTAAATTATAAATTAAACTTCTTTAATTTTAAATTATATAATTAAATAATCTATATCTATAAATCAATATTATCATATAATAACACATTATAATCACTTAAATATTACAAAAGATAAAGTGGTTTTGACTAATATTTTTGTGTATGATTGTTTTATATAATTCAATCATTTCATCTAAAACATTTCTATTAACTATGGAATGTGGAATTAACGTCTATTCTATTTGAGTTCAATCATATTATTTCTTCATAATTAGTAACTAATTCTTTTATTGACATTTGAAAACTATTTTCATATTGTCATTTTACCTTAGATAAGGTTTTTCAAAATAATATTAATCGAGAACAACAAAACATTCTCTTTAATTACTTTAGGAATAGGAATCTTATACAATCATTTAACTACCTTCATATAATTCATGATATATCTAAATTCTACCAATTGAGCTAGCCTTCACTATGACTTCTCTTTTTATCTTTGAGAACATTTCTCAAATCTAATCTATATCCAAGAAATTTAGTCCACTACTTAGTATCAACTATACTAAAAAAAATACTCAAAATAATGCAAATATAAGGAAAGCAAGTAATTAATTAAATTTCATAAAAACCTAATAAAGATTAGGACTTCAGTTATGTACTTAGTTACTCCCTCTATTTTATTTGGAATAATAACTTTTAACTCTTATTACTATTTTGAAAATTTACTCTAATCTCTCTAGTGGGCTAAGATTCCATTTAAATTAGTTGTCTTAAGTTTGGGAAACAAACTAATTAAACTTAAATTAAGTAGACAAAATCCTTATCAATACATCTCCTGTGACTCCCAATTCTATCAAGTGAAAACTCCTTGTTAAAACATATCTTATATATTATTATTAAATCTTACGCTAAATTCATATGATCATGATTTTGTACATCAAAATGATACATATTTAGTTAACTGAAAGTCATTGGTATAAGACTAAACATATTCGATTAAAACAGTCTTTAGTTTATTTAACAAAGTAAACAATAAACATAACTTTAGTTCTTATAACAATAGAAGACAACATTCATATTCTAAACATGAACTTAATATTTTAATGAGAATTTAATTTTTGAATGGTCTCATTAAACATAAATTATATATGAAAAATCATATATATAAGCATGTAATTTAATATACATAAAATATACAATATATATAAGAAATAAAAATAATCAAATTATATACATAAAAATATCAAAAATTATTTCATTTTAGATATTTTTAAAAATTAAAATAATTATATTAACGTAAAAATGAGCACCAAGAATTAAGATGTATAAAATGTCTAATGCAAGCCTGTCTCATCCTTATAGTTGCTAGTAAAATATCGTCATTGTTGTTTGCATCATAACACATCACTGGTAATTGTAGCTATATACAACTATCTAATTATATATTTAGAATGATGAGGGTCTTTCATTATTCAACATTAACAAGAAGTAAGTAGCCTCTAGTGTTCTTTAAAATCTATAAGCTACAAGTGATATAAATTTAATGAGTTACTAGATTTAGCTTGATATTTCTAAGAAGTTCCTCTAACAAGATTTCTAATTGTGTGTTCTAGTTATAAAAGATTCTATGGTTGCATTTCATCCAAAGTCTATAAACAGCATAACTTAAGGAGATTTTAAATATAAACCTATCTCTTAGACTTTAGTATAACATTGGCAGCACCATTCCTTTACAATATGTCAATTTGCCTATGGAGGAGTAAGGTTACTTAGATGAAGGATATATATCCATATGTTTTTATAAATTGTCACTCAAAAATTAAGTGATCTTAGCTTTCATCCTCCTGATTGCACAAAACATATTGGGATGGAATGTTGAGGAATTTGATCAGTTTTTTAATAGTGTTTAGTTTCCCTTTAAATGCAAGCTATAAACACAAATTAGCCAAAATATAAGCATGTATGAACTATAAAATTTTTGACCAAAGGACCTTGTGAGCTTGAGTTCTTAGTAGGTTTTTACAAGAGTCATTTATGATATTGCTTGAAGGTTTTTTACTACAATGAATGTTAGTCTCCCTACTAGTTATCAAGTTCATTCCCAAGATGTGGTTAAGTCGTGGAGAGCTAGGCAATAATTGTAGGTGTTGAATTTTTTGTTTAATGCCTCTTTCACAGTTCTATTATAAGGGACGACATTCCTAAAATGAAGTAGCTCTATAAAGTTAGTAAATGGGACAAAATGAGACTAATTATTATGCCAAAAAGTTATGTTTACACTATTACCAACTTTTCTTTTAATTGCATCCTTACAGTCCCCTCAACTTAAGAATGTTGAACGTAATCCATGAAGTGCTTGCTTTAGGTTGAATATTTCATATATTTTCATTACTCAAGTAATAAGCATGTATTGATTGTACCTAAAGTGCTTGCTTATCACTTAGTATCCCCTATAATCTCTTTATCATGAATGTTAAGTTTGTGAGTTTCAATGCTTTGATTCCCAAACCTCCTTGTTCCCAGGGTAAGTATATTTTACCCATTTAACCTTTTCTATAACTCTTTTGTAGAGCCTCCTAATAATAAGAAATTATTAAGAAGCTTCTCCATAACTTTGGCAATGTTATTAGCAAATTAAAGATAAGAGGATTAAAAAATATGGACTCTATTAAAAATGAAATTATGAGATAAGCTCTTCTAATTAGTGTGAGGTTTTTTATTACACCAATTGGCCTTTGAATCTTTTCTAATAGGGGTTAGAACTCTCTATAAGAAGGTTTCTTGAAGTATATAGGAATCCCGAGATATGTGAGTAGAAGGCACTGATTTTCAGGTCTGTAATAATTAAAAACCAAACAACATTTTAAAGAGCACATGATAAGATGTATATATATGTAAATTTTGTCTCTATTTATAGATAGTCTAGAAAGCAATCTGAAGGATTGTAGAGTTGATTTTGAGAATGCTCATAGAATTAACTTCATCCTTAAAATAATATTAGATCATTAAAAAAAGTTAAACTAATGAGGTTTATTATTTTGCATAATGAATGGAACATAAACTGCTTATCTTGAGAAATGATCTACCTTATGAGTCTGGTAAACAGTTCCATCACCAAGATAAATAAATAAAGAGAAATTACATCTGTTTACCTTAGTCCCTAAGTCCTTTAAAGAGATTAGTTGGATCACCATTAACAATGACACTGGAAGAAACCATAGTGAAGCATTACTCAATATGTCCAATAAACATTTGAGGAAAGCCAAAGGCTCTTAAGGTGTTGAAGATGGAATACCAACTTATTAAATCAAAGGCTTTTTAGATGTTTATTTTGATGGCACAATTTTTGCTTACATATTTTTTATTATAACTCTTAAAAAATGTTTATATAAGCAAGATATTACTACACAATACATCTTCCTTTAATGAATGCACACCTTGAAGCATTAATATAAGTATGGAGGATGTGTTTTTATCCTATTTTCCATAATCTACTTTAAATTCTTTCATTGAGCTAAGGGCTTAATCTTTAGGATAAGTTAGGTGAATGCTTTTTTTTTCTTTTTCAACATCCTTCTATTGCTAAAGAATTTAAGTGTAGCTTCTGTTACTATCTTCTTAGCGACTTGCTAAATCTTTTAAAAGAATAACTCATTGAATCCATTTAAACTTTATTCCTTTTAAGGACTGAGAAAGAATAAGACTGCCTCAACTTCTTATTTAGTTGCTAGTTTAAGTAATATAGAAGCATGCTATTGATTGATATGTTCTTTAATAATTAATTTAAAGATACAAATTAAGGAATTCCCTTCAACAAAAGTACCTAAGATTTAGAGAAATAGGAGAAGGCTTCTCAAAGTAGATCCTCCTGTAAGATAGAAATTGAATTAGTTTCATGTGCTAATGAAACAATCCTATTTGAGCTCTTTCTAGATAATAAGGATTTGTGAAAGAAGTTGGAATTTCCATCCTCATTCTTTAACCATAATACTTTTGATCTTTATAGAATAATGGAATTATTGATGAATAAAGCTTGTTCATAATCCTACAAATCTTCCTTTTCATTATGTTAAAGCTGAGGATCAATTGGCAACTGATAAAGTTAAGATTATATTGAGTTCAATTTCTCTAAGGTATCTCTCAACAACTTTTGAGTTTTATTGAATTTATGTATGTTAAAGGCTTTCAATTCCTCCTGCACTAAGTTAAGATTCCTTATGTATGTAAAGGACTTTATTCCCTTGAATCTCCCTATTAATGCCTCTCAAAATTGATTCATAAATCCCTCTACTTTAATTAACTAGTTATTGAATCTAAAAAGGAACCTTTTAGGGATTTTGATGAAAAAGTCTTGAAACACAATTGGTTTACCGTTTAAGGAGTATCATTGAAGCAAGCTTTGCTTTTAAGAAAAGTGGATAACCAAACATATTTTATAAGATCTTAATTAATCTTCTTTCTTATAAATTAACCCCCTTTTTGTTTATTGGATTATGCATAAAAATTCCCAATTATTTTTAGATCTGTCATTTGGATTTTGGTTGCATATTTCCTCAAATCATCTGTGCGATTTCTCAAATTGAAGTTACCCTCTTCCACATATGAATATATCATGCTATTAAAGTCTCCAAGTAAGATCTATACACCTTTTAAGCCAATTATAATTTCCATAATTTTGTTTCATAGTGGTGTTCTCTAAAAACTTAGATTATAGACATGTAAATATTATATACAACTCAACCGTTTCTTATTTTAGCCTTGTAAAAAGTGCCATCTAGTCTGTGATTAATGTATTCAGGATCTGCACTTTAATAACATTAAAGAGTAAAATGAACTTACCAATAGAACTTCCTATTGGCCTTTCATGAACTTTAATTTCTTACCATTTATATCTTTTAACTTTATTTGTAAAAGCCCTATTATATAAGAGAGTTATTATTAGTGATAAAATTACTAAGAGCTCGTTGTTTAGAGGGACAATTGATCCATTTTACAATCAAAGCAATAATCTTCATTATTAAAGAATATGATTAGCACCCTTTCTCTTTCTTTTAGATCTCCTCCTTTCATCTTTTTTGAAATCTTCTATTGTCCCAGAAGTAGATGCTTCACTAGTTTTGGGGTTTAGAGCTACACTTCTTGATTAAGTGTAGGGAGAGGCAATATCTTTATGGAGTTAGGGGGAAGCATCTAAATTTTAATTATAACTTTACTCTGATTCTTTTGAAGGCTTATTCAGTAAGTTCAAGTTATTAATAACTTTGGAAGTTCCTTTGAGTTATCTGTCTCTTCTTGCTTAAGTCTATCCTCCTCTGTAATTGCTTCATTATTTAATTATATATAAGCATCATTCTTACTATCCCTATCTATTACTAAGTCAGGGTTTTATTATTTAAGATTTGCAATAATTCTTAATAGTCTCCTTTAGTGAATCTCCTTCCTTTAGGCTTGCATGTCGCCTTGTTATTTAGTTATTCTAGTCTCTAGGAGTAAGTTACTATAACTACATCCTCAAGTAGCTAATCTTCCTCTCCTATTTGCATAAGAGGAATAGTCTAATCTTCCACTCATATTTGCATAAGAGGAATGGTTTCAGGTGCTTGATGTTTGAATCCACTAAAACATATACCCTAACACAGTTAATCCTCTTGGTTGTTGTTGTGTATTCATTAAGGTAGATATGAACACCCAGATAACTTACCAAATAACTCAAGCCCTTCATTATCTTATACTATAAAATGATGCAATAAATATTCAACTATATGAGAACGTGTTTCTCCTTAAGTTAATGAAGTTGGAGTCCAGATTTCTGCATCTAAAGGAATATATGCTTATTATTTAGGTTTTATGGTCTCGCTTTAACGTTGACAATAACCTGTTACAATATATATTGTTTTCAGTTTGAACATGCCCAATTGTTCACAGCTTGATAAGATGGGCTATAGTCTATAAAGAAGCCAAAAGGGTAGCTTCCCATCTATTAGCTCCTTCTCTAAGTATCTCTAATGGAGATGCCACTATTAGAGCCTCATTCTTGTCCTTAGGTGGACAAAAATATAGCTTAGTATTAAGAATACCATCACCACCTACTTAAAGCTAGGTTCTCTTATTTTTTATAGTGCCGAAATAGTTTGGTTCCTTAAAGTGGTGTAGAGAAAAAAGGTAAAAGGAAAGATGGAAGAAGAGGATTACTCGAGATGAGAGGCAAGAAAGCCTTATTATTTTAGGGCTCTAAGCATAACGTTCCTAAGCATAGCAAGTGGCAATAGGTTCAGATACGGAGATATAGCTGTACTAAGCAACCTAAGACAAATAAGGAAATATGAAAGAGAGAAGGCAGGAAAAGAAAAATAAATGGGGAAATTTGTAGCAACAATAAAGGGCGACGAAGAAGTTGGAAAACATTGAAGATAATGAAAATAGGGAGATAAATGTGGAGGATGTAGAAGGAATAAGAGGAGAGGCTAGAAGTAGGCAAAAGGTGAGAAACGTAAAAAGGTGAAGTTGAGATTAGCAATATAACAAAAAGACAGGCTAGTGCAAGAATTACAAAAATAAAAGGAGCAACAAGGTTCAATCTCTACTAAGAAGAAAGGAATCTAATGGTTGACCATACAAGCTTATGGAATGCTAGAGATAAACTCTCTCAATTATATGCTAAAGAGAAGCTAGATATTGATATAATCTTTATAATCTAAAATAATAT
>JAOQMP010000210.1:39199890-39216622 GCA_027563575.1 Erythroxylum pedicellare
AGAGGCTAGAAGTAGGCAAAAGGTGAGAAACGTAAAAAGGTGAAGTTGAGATTAGCAATATAACAAAGAGACAGGCTAGTGCAAGAATTACAAAAATAAAAGGAGCAGCAAGGTTCAAACTCTACTAAGAAGAAAGAAATCTAATGGTTGACCATACAAGCTTATGGAATGCTAGAGATAAACTCTCTCAATTATATGCTAAAGGGAAGCTAGATATTGATATAATCTTTATAATCTAAAATAATATTTCTAACTCTTTAAAAAATTAAATTACATTAAACCATTGATTCTTAAGTAAATCTTAGTTTAATTCGAAAATAACTGGACAGTCTTTTATGTTACTTATTTGAAAATTAATTTCTTAATTAATTAGAAAATTATTCCTTAATAAATTAAATAACTATTTTCTTATGTATTAAAGAAAGCCAATTTGTAATTAATAAATGAAAAAAATCAATTTAATTAAGAAAATAGCTCTTTCCAATAAATTAAAAATTTTATTGTCAAATTAATAAAGAAATAACTTTTAATTCAAATAAAATAATAATTCTCTAAAAATAATAAACTTAATGCATTTCAATCAAATTGAAACTTAATTAAGAAATACCTTTCCTAATTAAACTAACAAAACAATTTTTTAATTATAAAGAAGTCTAATTGATTATTAATTTCAATCTAATTGAAATATAAATAATTTCCTTTAAAAAAAGTAAATTTCTAAAATATTAATTAGGAATTAATTTAATCTAATTAAGAAATAAGTAATTTAATTTTATAATTAATTTTGAATTTAAAACTATTTACAATTGTATTTGGAATAAGGTTATTCTTGATTATGGGTAACGTATTCTAATTTTAAACTATTCACAATTGGATTACCTTTAATCCAAGAATCAAATAGGCCAAAACATAGTTGTAGAAAGCACTATTGCTATAGCCAAATAAGTTAATCCTATCATAATTTAAGTCACACTTACACTTATAACCAAACAACCAAACGCTCCTAATGCAATTAGAATATGTTATCTTAGTTGGCAAACTGATGGGAATCAAGCATTTGCTCAAGTTACATAAGCTTCTAAGCTAGAAGAACATTGAGAGGCGCTTATACATGCTACAAATAATTTAAGTCAAGCACCAAAAGTTATTAGAGGTTAGAAAACATTGGACAAAATTGGAGGATTAGGCAACACGTAGTTACACAGTTTTGAAAGCAAATCAATACTCGAGATGAACTTATAACTAGTGTCGAGCTCGTGATTTTACTAGTTTTTTAATTTCAAACTTCTTTTTAAATATAGATTGAATTATATTTAAAACTTTATTTTTTCCTAATTAGATTATGCAAAGATTATATTCTTAGTTTTATGTTAATAGAATTATATTCCTATAAAAGGTTATCATAGATGTAAAGAGTGGGATTTATCACTATTATTGATCAATAAAAAATCTTAGAGATAGTTCTTCAATCTTTTAAAGTAACTTTTGTTTTAGGTTGTTTAAAAACTTGTGATCTTATCCATCTTGCTAATGGTAGTCAAAACTTTTAATTTTATAACTCCTAATCCTTTATTATTTTTAATGAATGTGACGATTCAAACCATTCTTTATGTTTTATGTTCGGATTCTTGAATTAAACTTATTTTAGTAGAAAGATCAGACTAGACCTATTGGTGACAGTCATATCACAAATAGGTCCATTTAGTAAGGAAACTCTAGTCACCATGCTCTAACCCTAAAAGTTGCTACCCTTAACCATGCCATTAACACCATCTTTATAACTCCAATCCCCCATAACTATCCACAACAAAATAATGGTTTTCAAACTACCACTGCCAAATCAGCCACATCAAGTCATTAAAAGTAACAATTGACTTTGCTTGACTACCAAGTTCACCGTTTAAAGATGTTATGGACCACCACAAATTAAGGTTGTTGTCATTGCTACTACATTGGGACTTTTCCGACATTCTACTATCAACATTTGTTTCCCCTTTTAACTAGTAACCAAAGACTTCTTTGAAGTCTTTAAGACAACAATGATATTAACCATATAGCTTCTCCAAGCTATCTATCAACATACTAGTCTATGGTAAAAACTCTAATGTGCATCCATAAAAATAACTCTCAAAAGTCTAGTGTAATACCGTTATAAGAGGCCATTTGTTTCTTATTACCTCATCGTGATCTCGCACCACTAATTAACCATATTAACCTTATATCATTAATGACTTTTTTGTGGATTTTTAGTTTTGGGTGATCATTTGGGTTTCAAAAACCCAACTATTTTGAACATTTTCAATATAGATCATCAGATTATTTCTGATTAGTGGCATAAGGGATATATCAAATATCTAGTTTTCAAGTTTGCAATAATTTGCAATTTTAATACCAATAACAATCAAACATATAACTAAGTTATAAAATTAAAGAAGTTTTGGATACCACCTTTGAAAAATTAGGACGAGATCTCATCCCGTGTATAACTGAAAAATAAAAGTTTTTAATAATTTTTTGAAAGCCAAGATCATTTCAATCTATAATATAATTAATCTATAAATATAATGAAGCATACATTAGAATTTGTACCTTATTATAAATCTTAATTTCTTTTCTTGCACCTCCCTTCGAATCCACATATTAAGTGAAAACTACTATAGTCAAACAAACGTCCGACTTATAATATATGTCGAAGGAATTGAAAAAACTCTAAAAGTGGTATATAAAGGGGTAAGCTAACAATGCTAGCTCTCTTATAGAGCTTTTGTCTCTTTATAATAAGATTTTGATCTTTTAGTAATTTAACTAAATTATAATTATAATTTTAGTTAACTTTATTAGAATTACAATGAATCCTAATTATATATCAATTGTATTCAAATAAGATCCAAATTTTAATATTGGTCCTTGTTATCAAATATTTTATATTTGACTTTAGAATTTTTTAAACTTTACAATTAAGTCCAACTTTATTAAAACTCATTTTGTTATCAAGCCTATTAGGATTTAGGATTAGAAAACGTGTACTATCCTTTCTATTATATTAATGTCCAATCTTAATATATGGTAACGATTACGAATAATTTAGGGATAATAATTAAATTAAATATGAATATAATAATTTTAATCTTATTACAATTTTATTCGTAACGTATATTATCATACAAACTTTATTTTATGTGTTAATTAATTAAAGAACATAAGATAAATAATGCATTTAATTAATTATGTCACACACACTGACAATTGATTGGTAGTAAAGTATAAATCAAGAAATATTATATCAGAATTTAAATAAATCAAAACACTCTATCCTATTAAAATTGGCATTGAATCAAAAGAAAAAATAGAGAAAAAATATGAAAAATGAAAAATGAAAAATGAAAAAAGAAGATGACATACATAAGAAGGAGTAATAATCCACTAGGTAAGTTGGAGAAGCAACGTATTTTCAGAAGCATGATTTGGAGCCACTTTAAGACTTTGAGGGAACATCGAAGAACTGGATGAAGTGGTGGAATGGTCGATTATTTGGACGTGATAGTCTCCATGAAAAAGCGAGATCTCGAAGAAACCATCGACGTCTGTAGTACCAAGCAAAGGCTTCATAGCTCCCCACTCGTGAAGCAGGCTGTCAACTACATCACCAGTAGGCAAGTTCCTGAAATTGTTATCAGTTAAGCACATCCTGTAACACCCCTTTGGATCCCATGCTGCCCATATTACTATTCCACAGACTTTTGGGTGAGAGAATGCCTCCCTTAGAATTTGCTCCAAGTATCTTGCCTGCACTGCATGCAATGTTAATCAAAGCTTTCAAAGCCATCAAACAGTCCATGCAATTTTATTTAATACTAATAAAAGCCATTCTTACTTCACAAATTATTTAGTACATTTAGACAAATGGAAAGAATTCTATGAGAATAAATATGTTATCTGATAGAAACAAAAGCAATTATGTAATTACCTGATTGGGGCTGCTCTGAACGTCAACCTCTGTCAGCCAAATAGGCAAATTAGCAGCAGCAAGAGTATCAATTGAAGCTCTCATGTAAGGAAGGTTTGGAACATCGAAATGCGACTCTAACCCAATCCCCATATGCAAATTCCTGTTACAAGGAAAACTTTTGATACCTCTTAACATCTGAAGGTACCTGGCTGGTGCAGACAAAGGATCTCTATTGTCTTCAATGGTATTGAACTCGTTCATAAACATTGTGGACTTTCTATCGATCGCATGAGCCAAGCAGTAGAAAATAGACGAAGCCGAAGATCCTATCTTGCTTTCAAGGAGATTAAAATGTAGATTTTCGTTGATAACATCCCATGCAATAACTTGCTCTTTGTACCTTGACATGATAGAGTATACTCTGCTTTTTGCAGCCTTATAAATTTCAGATGGAGAGAGTGAACTGAGCCAACTAGGTTGGTATCTAGGATCATCCCAAAAAACATTGTGGCCACGAACTTCTATGTTGTGCTGCTGAGCAAACTTAAGCATGGCGTCTGCGATAGAGTAGTCAACGTGTCCCCTTGAGGGTTCGTTGCTGTACCACTTCATTTCGTTCTCGAAGGTTGTAACTGTGAAGGGATTGGAAGTGAACCAATTTTGGTAGGCAGTGTTGGAGAGGATGTTCTTGTTTATGGCACATCCAAATGGGAACCCTGGTCTGTTTTGTTTGATTGAAATGGTTGCATTTGGTAGCGGATTTCCTTGTTTATCAACTGCCTGGATCCTGACCTTGGCCTTTCTTGCCTGTCAAGGGACTTGCCATCAGGATATGTAAGGACGTTATATAGCTGACAGATCGATGAAAATTGCGTACCTCCTCAGTGCTTTGATCTTGATGAGATTTCCATTGCTTTTCAGTGAACGGTTGTAAAGAAACGCTGTCCACCCATATGTCAACTGGTGTTTTTGCTCTATATAGAAGATAAAATATATATATACTTGTATTAAAAGCCTGAAATGGAATATAGCTCGTAGAATCTTATGCTTTTAATTATAATTAACAAAAGAATAAGCCCTCAAAACTCAAAAGGGTTTACTCAAAATGGAGATCAACAGGGCCTGATTCATCTGTAGTGAAACCACCTTTGAGCATAGACCAACACTTGGACTCGGCGATCACAGCCCCAGCATATTTGAAACCGTTAGTTGTTTTGAAAACAGCTGTTACATGACTACTTCCTTGGCTCAATTGAATCCATGCTGTTCTAAGACAAAGTCATAGTTTCTCTTGTGAAAATTAATAACTTGGAACTAAAGTTATGTCCTTTCTTTGGCGATTATGTGCATGCGCTCTGCTTCAATATATGTCAACAAGCTAATGTAAGATGCTGAATCAATGAATAAGAAAATAAGTACCAGAAAAGGTGTAGTGTCTATTCTTTCTCAGGTAGACATTCTGTGAGACACTATCATACGATTGATTTCTGCCATGGGCCACAATGAATTTATTGCCATTCAATTCCCTATGCTCTATTTTGGGAGCTCCAAACGTTGTCCATCCCGTCAGCCCATAGTTCAACTCTGGGTTCACTATTATTCCTCCGCCGTACTGCGGTTTGAATGGACTTCGTAGGCACTGAAAATTTTCAGAAACTTAAATTATGCAATAGATCATCGACCTAAGTTCTCATTGGAAATGTGTTTGTGTATATTTCCTGTGACTTAAGCATGCACCTTTAACAAGCCATACAGACGCTAGTGGAAAACTTGCCTCAACAGTGGCGGTATAGTCGTAGGACAAAGCATTTGCCTCCAAACCTCCAAACCTGCAAATAAATGAGAATATCGAACCTGTTAGAAGAAGAATCCACGACAGGCGTAGTAGAAGCATGTCACTAGCTCTCTCCAGTTTCTCCACAGAATCCTGAAATCCAAGTGTTCATGGAATCAGAAGCCATGCACGCATCCTTGGGAAGTGCTTGAAAACACATAAACTAGGCGTATGCCTTATGATATTATATGCTCCAGAGCCATGTTTATGAAGGAAAATAGTACAGAAAGCCATAAATATATACATTCACCAAGGGAAAGAGAAAGGGTTGAGATCTTGTAGAAGACACTGACACCACAGTGATTGGAAGGAAACATATCAATCGCATTTATAGTGAGCGATTTACATTGATTGGGTATATTTGGCATTAACGTATATGTGATCATAGAGATTTGCGTTTGTGTATATGTGGAAATTGGAACAGATCTTTCTCTAAAACCCCCCAAGTCAATTTCGTCGTCTTCATCAAGTAAACACTGATAAGTTTGGGCCATCTGCATTAGACGTAAATACTAATAATAATATATGGTAAGAAATTTCGTATTATACTGTCAAGAAAATATAGAGATGTGCGAGTCCATACATCCGAAAAAGGGAAGGCTTCATACGATATTAATACACCCTACCAGACCAGGTAAACAAATGACTAACTAAGAAAGATTACACAATTAAAGCCCCATACACACTAAACCTACTTGTTTTTTTTTTTTTTCTTTCTTGGAGCAAAGAAACAAAATCAGTTGAAAAGAAATCTAAACACGCATTTAAGAGAACAGGGATAGGCGAGATTCCATGTTTTCAACCTAACAAACTCCCCAGAACTTGAGGTGATATTTTCAGACTTACGCGACCCCATAGTCATAAGTTTGCGAACCAATTTGCACACATATATATCATCTCCCTTAAAGCGTATGGAAAATCTGCACTTCCGAAGCTCTTGCCATTACAACAAATAAGTGACATAAGTTCCTCCTGACTCCAATCCCACAACAAGAATCATATACTCCATACTTCTGTACAACATTGCTCTGTCTGAATCGTCTGTCCAACATTGCTCTGTCTTATTCTGTCCATTTGAATCTCAACCATTTATTTATGCAGGATTTATGCGAGGTTTATATAAATAGACACGGGGCTCACGTAAATAGATAACTGAGATTCAATAGACAGGATAGAACAGAGTAATCTTACACAGAAAATCCCGGCTCCATTAATTTTATAGGGAAGTGATTAATTTCTTCTTACTAATTTTACAAGCAAATTCGAAAATTTTAAAAAAACTAAAGCTTTATAATTGGGCACGTATCTAGAACCATTTTCTCAGATCAGGACGTAACTCACAAGTTCGAACTCACGATACATGGGCAGATCGTTTGTTATATAGTTCAAAGTCCGAGCTTATACGTGCCTGATAGAGGGTTTCCAGCCCTTTTGCTTGGAGGAAATTGCAAAGTGATTTTAGTCTTTTGTTTTGTTATAGACAGGATTTCCCTTGAAAGAGAGGACTATAGTATAGTAGTAGGACCCCGTGCATATATGAAGAACAATCAGCAATTTTAGAATGAACACAAAAATTCTAATAACTTCGTTTTAAACCATTTTTTCGATGAGAACTCAGAATGGATCTTCTCCATTAGACGAATGAACACAAAAATAAAAAAGAAACAATAAAAGCCATAAAACCTGCATAAAGCTTGACTGGTACGAGTAAAGCTTCTTCGCACTTCTCGACTTTTGGGAGTTTGTTAGCAATTGTCATTAAGGGAACCAGCGGGCTTGTTCATATACCTTGTGATAACATCATATGAACAATTGGAGGATACTGTTATTGTTGCACTAATACTTACAGCCTCTACAACAGGTTTAAAAAGATCAGTAAAGCAGAAAGAAATAAAACTTGAATTGAGAAAACAAAGCACAGGATAGACCCAATACTGCTACTACCGAACAAGCAATTACACTTTCCTCCACACAAACTGTAAAGCTAAGCTAAGCTAAGCTCAAACCGATATGGAGTACAGATAGTTGGGTACTGGCTAATTAATCAATCAATTAATGTACAACCAAAAGGCCCTTCAAGTAGCCGGAAGTCAAATTTTGGAAGCCTGTAGTGTAGTTTCCTCCATTGCCTTCGAAGTGGAGTAACGAAGGGATTGATGGCCAAGTAAGTGATACCAAAGCATACTTACGCCTCAAGATAACCTTTTGCCTCCAAGTAACGTATCACTTTTTCAGCCATTTCGTACGGGGAAGCACAGTCTCCTACTTTGCATTTCAGCACAATCTACAAAAGCATCAGATGAAGAGAATGAACAGTAGTTGAAAGCCTAGACGAAAAGTAACTCCAGAGTTGAAATGTTGAATAGTCATAACAATAACAGCAAAATTACATTCAGATCGATTGTCATCACAAGTTAAGCAGATGCACTCAATATTTCCTTCTTCAAACCTAGTCCACAAAAATGTATTGATGCAAAAGAATTTGGAATCTATAAAAAATAAAAATAGAAGAAGTTAGTCAATCACAAACTTCAATTTGGTAGAATAAGATTGAGAATTGAATTGACAATAAAAACTGAAATTTAAATTACTTTAAGATTCTTTATTAGGTTAAGAAATAGTAATAAATTAAATATGTTATTCTAGTTTTAAATATAATGTCCTAGTTGTTTAGGAATTAAACTTATAGAACTTTTATTACAATATATTTAAATCTTTTAGGAACCTTTTCTTACAAGAATATAGATTTTTAAAACTTCTCCATAAATAGGTGTGTACTCAGCCTTTAAATAACAATTAACAACATATCATGAATTTTCTTCTACAAATTTGAGTTTTTAACTAAAAGATGTGATACTTTCTTTTAGGAGTAATTCTTAAATCCCATGAGTGATTCCTAATTCTCTACCTTCATTATTTGTTTTCCTCACTATATTCTAACCTAAAGTTCTAGCAACTGAAACCCTAAAGTCTACTCATATTAAACCTAAATTCCAGTCATATTAAACCCTAAAATTTTAGTCTAAAATTTTCAACAATCAAACCTTAAAGACCCAATTATACCAAATATGAAATTTCAACATTACAAGTTGAAATTCAGACCTGAAACTTGATATTCCAACAGCCTCATATTAGTCATATTTCTTAAATTTTGTGAGTTTAGCTACTAGTTAATATTTTTCTGTTTGTCCAACATCAATTTAATATTAGAGCTTTGGTTCACAATAGCGATACGTAGTGGGAGGGCATATAGAAAAATATTTAGCGACCAAAAGTGAGATGAAATACTTATGAGAGTTATAGAAAGATTAGACTTTAATGACCCTCGATCACAAGATGCTCCAAGAACTAGTCCGAAAAACAACATCACATAACAAATTACAATGGATGTTGAGGGTCGAGAAACTGAAATCCAAGATGAAGAGGCTGAAACTAATCAACAACATGCAACACAAGGGTAAATCTTTATTGAAAAATCATGCACTTTGATTCCTTAAATTTAACAGGCATTACCTCAAACAAAGTGTTTGTTATGGCTGGTGAAACTATTGACATTTCTCCTTCAACTCATTAATTAAAATCTTCAAGCCTACATGTAGGAGGTGCTCAAATACTTAATGACATAGAGAGTTTGGCAATTGAAGATGATCATGACATGGAGAGTTTGACAGTGGGGGCTGATGAAAGGATTAAAATTGAAGAAAAACATAACGAAGTGGATTCTTTGGCAAACCTTAAAGTTGAAACACACTTAAACAACAAGTTGAAATGCTTGAACAAGAGGTTAACAACTGAACAACAGGTTGAAACCTGAATAACAAATCAAAACACAAGACTAACAGACTAAAACAATAGGGCAACAGGTTGAAAGAAGAGGATGGTAAGCTAAATAATGGAACAGGGAGGTGATGAAGGTGAAATAAACTTGAATGAAGATGTGAAATTAACACAACATATGAATAAAAGGGAAGTTGCGAGTGCACTTGCAAAGTCAAAATTCAATAATGACAGAAAGTTAAATGATTTGATTACAAGAAGCAACAATACTTATGTTCTTGATGCCTATATGATAGAGAAGCCATTTGGTTTTATCATGAAATCATCTACAAATATAATGGTTAACACTTATGATGCTGTGCACACTATTAAACTATTCTTTAAATAGGCTACACGTATCCATAGATTACACTTAACCATTATCTTTGATCATGAAGTGAAGTCTATGAGCTATTCTTGGAGAACTCTATAGAAAACATTGAACATTAAGCTTCAATTTTCAAACTCTTTCTATGTCTAAACCGATGGACAAACGAAGGTGGTTAAGAGAAACATAGGAGACTTGTTAAGATGTTTAGTTGGAGATAATGTGAATAATTGGGTTACGACAAAATTTCTATAGAACTGTGTTAAAATAGATTAATGAATAAGAGTCGTTTTGAGATAGTTTCAAGAGTTCAACCAAGAAAGCCTATTGATCTAGTTCCTTTAACACAAAAAATACGAGTTAGTGTTAAAGCCCAAAGTTTTGCACAACACATGAGGGATGTCTTTGATAAAGTTAAAAAAATAAAATAACAACAACTTGACTAATAAAGAACATGATGATCAATATTGTCAATTGATGAAATTAAATAAAGGGGATATAATCATGGTAAGGATTCATCCAAAACATTTCCCAAATGGAAAATATAAAGAAACTTTATTCGCGACGTGCTAAATCTTATAAGATCCTTAAGAAGATAAGTGCTAATACTCATATTTTGGAATTCCCAAATGACATAGGAATTAGTCCTATCTTCAATGTCACGAACTTAACTATTTATCATGAATATGATGATATGCAGTCTCCGACTGCAACTATTAAGAATTCTAGCTACTCCTCATCTTAAAGAGTAGATGATGTTCTTGACGAACATAGCCATAAGAGTTGGAGGATATCGACAGTTTCTTTTCAAGTGGAGATGAAAATCAATTTCTGAAATTACTTGGATTTTAGAATCTGAATTTCAAAAATTGAATCCAGACTTATATGATCGATATGTGCACATTCTACGGCGAAGACAACTTCAAATAAGCTAGAGAGAATTGATGCAAAAGAGCTTAAAATCCATAAAAGAAATAAAAGAGAAAAAAATTAGTCAACTACAAGCGTTAATTTGGTAGGATAAAGATTAAGCAATGAGTTGATAGCAAAGACAATAAGGGAAGACATTTAGATTATGTTAAGATCCCTTATTAGATAAGAAGTAATAGTAAATTAAATATGTTACTGTAATTCTAAATATGTTGTCCTAGTTGTTTAAGACTTAAATTTATAGAATTTTTATTATAACAGAGTTTAAATTTTTTATGACCTTTCCTATTAGAATAAGGGTTCTAAGAACTTATCTATGAATATATATGGACTTAGCCTCAATAACAACATATCCTGAATTTGCTTTCACAAATTTGAGTTTTCAACTAAAAGGTGTGATACTTTATTCTAAGAATGATCCTTTGACCCTAAGAATAATTCCTAGTTCCCTACCTCCATTGTTTGTGTTCTTCACTAAATTCCAGGAATTCTAATCTAAAGTTCCAGCAACCAAAACCTTAAAATTTAGCCATATTAAGCCTTGAAATCTTAGCCTAAATTTTCCAGCAATCAAACCCTAATGACCTAGCTATACCAAATCTGAAATCTGAAATTTCAGCATTCCAAGCTGAAATCTAGACCTGAAACTTGATATTCCAGCAACCTAATAGCAGGAATATTTCGCAAATTTTGTGAATTTAGCTACTAGTTAATATTTCTTCCATTTGTCCTATATCATCCATGCTTCCGTGTAGCAAATTCAAATCAAACTGGTTGCTGGAAATATTTTCAGGAACCAGAAAACCCTAAAATTTTAATGTTTATGTTCATGAATTTGACAATTTTCAATGAACACAAACATCATCCAGAAATGGCAATTCAAATGGCCCTTTACAACCATGCTTATCTTTACACATTTTCATATGGAGTCAAAAATTGGATCTAGAATTTAAGTAACATCAATATGTTGTCAGAGGACTTATGCAGATGTCAAGATGCCTAGAAGATATCTTTGAGCACTTGCGTCATCCATAGACTTGCGTTTTTTGCATCTGTTATCATACTTTACCTCACTATCTTGTGGTCGCTCATATGGATCATCAATGCCGGTAAAGCCTGTAAAAGAGATGACCATATCACAATCTAAAAGAAAAGCAGGTTCCCTGGCATTATTTAAGACATTCGATCATGCGAATTCATTGCTCCAAACAAATTCTTCAATGCAACATCTCAATACCCACAACTTTGCATGTTTTGGATTTAATAGATGCAATGAAGCTAAATTGCCTCTCCCATCAAGATTCCTTCCAAGAAATCTTACTGATGTTCACTATTGAAGGCAAAATCAGTGTAGTATGTGATTTGCAACAATGATAAGACCTCACGTGATAAACATAAATAAGTAACTTTGCTAAGAGCTATTTGGTAAGAAACCAAAACAGGAGTCACGTATACTATCAAGATTTGACAAAGTTTTGGACACTCATTAATAAAACTCATAAGGTGTGAAGAATATAATAAGAATGCAAATTATTAAACTTGAAATAGGAAATAACTTTTCACCAACCCTCACCAAGTTGTACTTATCAACTTGCAACATTCTATATTAAGTCAAGAGAGCTAATAGACTGCACAATATCACCATAAGCAGGATCTAGGATCTTGTAAAAGGGTAACTATCAACAAGGGAAATCCAAAGAAACAAGAAGGGACGAGAAAAATGACTCATGATTAAAAAAATGACATTTCATGATCTGTAGGAGTACCTTTAATCTTCCCTTCACGAGCAAGCTTATAAAGTCCCTTAGGATCTCTAGCCTCGCATATTTCAAGTGGCACATCCATGAAGACCTTTTACAGGTAAGGTTAATCAGTTCAATCGTAACTAGTAACATATATGTCAAAACATATATGATGTATGATATCCTATTAATTAAAAAAAATTGACAGATGACTAGAATAAAAAAGTACGCCACAGTTATGGTAAGAAAAATTTTCATAAACAAATCATAATCTACAGAAGGACCAACCTCAATGAAATCCCCCTTTGGTAGCATTGCACGACATGCTTCTCGATCTCTTTGGTATGGAGAAATGAGGCATGCAATGCATATTACTCCAGCATCCGCAAATAATTTTGCCACCTCACCTAAACAAATGAGAAAAAATAAAAAAAATTGTAAAATGCTTTCTATTGTCCAAAGGGCCGAAAATGCAAAATATTGCATTGCTTAGGTGACATCAGCATTGACAATCAAATTGCCAACAATTTAATGTATCCCGTATTGCAACCATTGGAAGCAACTAATATAGTACCTACCAACTCTTCTAATGTTCTCTGCACGATCTTCTGCCTTAAAACTAAGATCACGATTGAGGCCATGTCTGACATTATCTCCATCAAGAATATAAGACAACTTTCCTCTTTGGCACAAAATTTGACTTAATGCGCATGCCACAGTGCTCTTACCTGCAAGTTTTTCCAAAAACATAACAAGAACTGTTTAAAGAGCTAAACCGATCATGAGCAGTGGTGCCCATCTGAAATTGCAAACAGATAACATACACATTGTTCATTTCAAATTTCAACAACGTTTCATACAAACCCAAAAAAGAAACATCATAAATAGATAATCACAATAACGGAAGGAAAATAGCGGAGCAACTAACCTGAACCGCTGAGACCAGTGATCCATACGACACAACCCTTTTGATTAATTAAGCTCTGCCTTTCAGATTTTCCAACTGAGCACTCGTGCCACTTCACATTTGTTGAATTCCCAACTGTAGACAAGGAGCTAGGATTCCCATTTTTCCCTATCCCGAACAACCCGCCAAAATGAGAGAGTAAATAGATATCCCAATCCCAACAAAACTCATTTTTCATGGACAAAAATACCATGTTAAGATTAGAAAGCAAACCAAGAAAAAGAAACGAAAGGCAAGATTATCATATACCAAAAAGGAGGAAGCAAGTACCTTGAACCTCATTAGCCAACTTCAAGTCCAAGCACGACCCATTAGGACCAACAGTCTCCCCTTTCCCGTTCACATTCACTCGCAAATGTGACCCTTCCATGGCCTTAATTCGCAAAAATCCCTTTTTCATCGCACAAATTATATGATCGTCATCGCTGTAGCTCCCTAGCCCCACTCTCTGCGTCCTAATTCCTGGTACCGGTTTCAACCCAATCGCATTCATCTTCCCAGGAGCCAATTAATTTAATTGATCACCCAAAATTTAGCAGGCGGGTAAATTCAAAAGAAAGCGATAGAAAGAGAGGTGGAGGCAAAAGTTGAAAAGGTACAAAGGAGAGAAATAGAAGGCGTATTTTAAAGAGAAATGAAGAGTAATTTGGGGTGGTTAAACTAGTGACTGAACTCTGAAATCGTGAAAGAAAAGGCAGAGAGGCTTAAGATTAGGAGGAAGACAGCCTAGCTGGCCACCTTACAAGATGGTCATGATCCAGGTCCAGTCTCCGGGAATGAAACCAAATAGTGAGTGTGGTCTCAGGCAGGGTGAGGTGGCCTATATGCGGCTGGGGTTTTGTGGGAGATTATGCCTTCGATACTACGAATAGAGACTATGACCATAGTCTACATTCCCCGTTAGTCTTGATCCAAGATCGTAGGAATAAATATCTTAGTCAGTCTATGGTGTGCATTATGCATATTCTGTTTTCATTCGGTTGACCAAGTAGTCGATGTAATGCTTCCAAGGCACGTTTAAGTGACACTGAAAAACGAACGAGTTAATTGTTTCGAAGATCTTTAACAAATTTCTTTGACACCAATCAAATAAAAATAAATAAAATTAAAATAATAAAAGTATTATAAATTTGAAAGCGCAGTTCGACACACTTTATCTATATCTGCGGAGTTCTCACCTAACTTGATAACTTTCACCAAAATACAATAGATTTATCTAAGGTTTTACTGAGCCGACACCACTCAACTCTTGACACTATCACTCAACTTCACTTTCTGTTAAAGAATTTTACACTCAATAGTACGACCGTCTCGTATTAATCTCAACAGAGGATTTTCTCAATCAATCTTTTAACGAAAAAATAATAAACAAATAACTCAAGTGATCAATCAACTAAGAAATAAAATAATACACTTGAGATAAAAGAAAATAACAACCTTCTGAAGAGTTCAGCTTCACTGAAATAAATATGGAAGTCATCGCAACAACAATAAGCTGATTCACATAAACACTAACACGAAGCCACAACTGCACTGATAAAACATTAACCGATCAAAGTTACGCAACCCATAAAGAAATCAATTAATAATTGTTGAGCCAATGAAAAATGATGCAGCCAAGAAATCACGCACAATCCCATAAGACCAAGTCTAGCAAAATAGATGTTAACTTACGATATTCATCTCACAAATAATATCTCACAACTCCAAATGAAAAAGACTAAAAAATAACAAGCTAACCCACTTCACTGTAGCTAACACTGACCCACTGCACTAATACTCTTTTCACCATAGCATAATATTCACTACGCCATCAACGAACACACCACAGCCACAGTTTGTGTGACACTAGAGACTCACTTCAATTTTCTCAATTAAAAAAAACATATGAAACACTAACACGTACTCATCAGCCCACTTCAATTTCTGCCACACATGTTGGAGATCAATACTTTAACGCACACTCTACATTTAATTGCAAGACACCAAAAACCCCATAAGCTCTTTTTCGTATATTGATAAACTCTCCGCCGCGTACTCACTTCATATAAAACTCATTGTTGTTGTGTTTGATGACTATTCTCGTAAGAGCCACTAACTCCTCCTTCTTGTATCCATTAACAACTCCAAACCACATGTTAGATGATGATGTTGGTTTTTTTTTATTGGAATACGTAGTTGTATGTGAAGTAAGAATTCGTAGCATATCACCATCGATCTTGGCACGTCTTATCTCCATTAACCATTAATGCACAGCACGACAAATATAGTTTCACCACACACATCTTTAAGCCAACACTGAAACCATCTCTACCACATAATTTAGCAGTAACTCTATCCAATTACCAACATATTCAGCAATAAAATAATTCTAATATCAACATGATAATAAACTCCAATCCAAGATATGATTCTGTTTCAACCAGAAGATTATCCATATGGCTTTTGAATCCAAATTTATTATCCAATTAATATCTTATATTTCCAATTAATGAGTAATGGTGCCAAAATTAAATAAGAGATATATACCATATATCTTAATAATCTCCCCTTTTTTGGCGTTGTTTGTCATAAATATGAAACTCCCTCTCAATAACATAATTGGACATATAAATATCAAATTCATAATCCACATGAGAAGAAAAAAAGAACTCCTCCTTAATCAAATACCAAGTTCCAAAGAACATTAAGTTATCCAATTATCCAAATTTCTCCCCCTTGAGACAAAAAAATGCTAAAAAGCAAGACGAATAGTCACACATACCTTGAAATCTCCCCCTGAATGGAACATTCACCATAAACAATCTGATGTCTCCCCCTTGGAACAAAAACAGTATCAAAATGCATAATCATACTAACGGAAGAATTATAAGCACGTCAAGTTGAACAATTTACCACTAGTCAAAACACTAAAGCCCTGTTTAGTTAGCACAGATTGTTGACTGGGAAAGTAATTTTTTCCTAAAATTTAAATTATTACATTTTGTTCGTTTTGCTGAGTAGTTATGAAAGTAAAAACTTTCCTAATTTAAAGAAAATATCCCATTGGTATTTATATTACTTTCCTCAGGAATTTAATCTAAAATTTATACTGACCAATTTAACCATTTCTTCTTTCTTAACTCTACAACTTTAAAATATATAAAATTAAAATAAATTTTGATTT
>JAOQMP010000210.1:39216722-39228613 GCA_027563575.1 Erythroxylum pedicellare
ATAAATAAAATAAATTATAATATAATTAATTAAAATATTAATAATAATTAATTAATTACATTATTCATTAATTGAAATATTCGTATTCTGTTTTGATTCAGTTGACCCAGTAATAGATGTAATGCTTCCAAGACACGTTTCAGTGATGCAACTGACCAACTCAAAAATATATTTTTTATTAATTAAATTTAAAATATTATTTAATGTTTATCATTTATTGTTTTATTTCGATACCGGCATCAAAATTTTCAGCATATTACCAAGTCATTTGGATCACATCAAATAATTATTTATTTTCTATTCTTGAGGCGGCGGAATTACATATTTGCCCCTCAATTTTCCTCTCAGTTCCTTCTCTCCTACAGTCCTACTCCTTGTCCAGTCCTGCTCCTGCGAGGATTTTGAGTCCAAAGATCTTAGAGAGATGGAGAAATGTGAAACGTCTTCCGAAGGAGGGGGGTCTGGACTCAATCCAAGGCCGTGGCAATCTTATCACACAGCTTTCACCAATGCTAAAGCAGGTAATCCAAACCTGAAAGTGGTTACCTTTGCTTTTCTTTTCTTAAAGGTTATGATATCTGTCTTTCCTACGCTCTTTGATTTTAGGACGGCCCAGATCTAGACCCAGTAACTGAGGATGTGGATCGCTAAAAAACCAATCTTGCTATGTTTAAATTTTGTTTAGAATAGGATATTGCCGGGACTTTAAAATCTTGTTGAACTCGTTGATTTCTAGTGTTCTTGTCGTGGAGAAGTACTTGTGATAACTTATTACTGAGTAGCTTTCCCACCTTTGTTAGTGGAGGCATGGTGCTACTCTTTTAGGACTTCTTTCTGATGATGGTATGTTGCTATATGTTTTAGGTATGGATGGAGTAGATAAGGAGAAAGTACAAAGAGTAGTGTACGAGATGAGCAAGGGATCAAAGTATTTTGAAAATGAGGAAAGAAAAGAGGAAATGATGAGGCAGAAGGTAGAGCAAATGCGTGCACAATGTGCAAAGCTCACAACAGCTGATATTTCTCACTATCAGATGGTAAAACTGATTATTTATTGTTTTGTTCCACTAATTGCCTTATTCATTGCCAATTCTATTTCTAGTCTGAATTAATAACTACCATTATAGCTTGAAACATAGATGTGAATCTTGTATACCTAAGTGGGAGAGCCGAGGTGTGGGACAAGGCTTTTCTATCTTTTTTCTTTGTGCATTAACTCATAACTGTTCTGCAGAGAATAATGTTTGCATTATCGTCTCAATGATGAACTGCTAAAACGTGTATAATAACGCTGGATTACATTTGGTCCATTCATAAAGATATCTTGTGGTTTAAAGATGTATAAATAAGATAATCATTCTGCCCTGCTAGTTTTATTTCTGTTGTGAAAAGCAGTGATGTCTTATTGCATAATTTACTTGAAGGAATTGCAAGATTCTTTTGCACTTTATCTGACCATCTTAAGTGTTAGACTAGATCGCGTGCTTGCTAATTTAATAATTTTTTTACGCAGAAATGCAACTTGGACTTAACATTGTTTATTCTGTATCATTGTAAATCTTTTTCAAGTATATTGCTACTTATTGTTCACAATATTCACAGTTAGCAGATAAAAGCATTTTGGATCTTGAAACCACACGCGACCTGTCTAGAATTTGGCTACATGTAGATATGGATGCTTTCTATGCAGCTGTTGAAACATTGAGCAATCCTTCGCTAAAGGGAAAGCCAATGGCTGTTGGCAGTATGTCTATGATCTCCACTGCAAATTACGAGGTTGAGTTCTCTGCTCTAACTTCAAGATCTTTTTTTTCCCCCTTTTTTCTGCTCCAATTTCATGTGCCACATGTAAAGATTCACATTTCTTAGTAATGATAGTTTTGACTAAGGCCAGGAATCTCTGGTACATTTATAACTGTCATTTCACTTGCATCCATCACTTTCACTTCTTTTTCAAATAGTCTTCGAAAAAAATGTTAGGCACGGAGGTTTGGAGTTCGTGCTGCGATGCCTGGTTTTATTGCAAGAAAGTTATGTCCGGAGTTGATCTTTGTTCCCACAGATTTCAGGAAATACACTTTTTACAGTGATTTAACTAGAAAAGGTTAGTTAAAGGGCCTCAAATTCAGATTTGGAATGCAATGTGTCATCTGATGCAAATACTTTGACTTGCTCATACATATTTGTAGTTTTCCAGAAATATGATCCTAATTTCATGGCTACCAGTTTGGATGAAGCGTACCTTGATATAACTGATGTTTGCAAAGAAAGAGACATGACTGGTGGAGAAGTATGTTGATTCATTTTTCTTCCTTAACATTACACATTTTCTTCCCCAAATGCATTGACAGTTGCTTTTTTCTGTCATGAAAGATTGCTGAAGAACTCAGAGCTGGTGTTTACAAAGAAAGTGGTCTAACATGTAGTGCTGGTGTTGCTCCAAACCGCTTACTTGCCAAGGTTCTTTTGGCTATTACACTTAAATGATTCTTGCATATATTACTTATGTAATGCACTCTTTCCTAATTTGTGCGAGATGGAAGATGTTGGGTTACTAGGTCACGTTTTGTAGAAGACAGATTATTTAGAATTGACGGGGGTTAAATATCTGGAGGTAAACTATGGAGAAGACTTTGTGGTTTATTGAGAGCAAACGATACGAACTAGCTAAGCTGAAATGAGGGCCTTACATGTTTAATGTTAAATCAATTAGAAATTTTGAAGGAGCCAATACACCACTCCAAAGTGGTATTAACTTTGCTGTTACCAAATATGAAGAAGCTATTATAATTGTACATACTGTCCCGTGATTGCCCACATCATGGTGCATGCTTACTGGTCAGACATAAAGTAAGAAAGTAGGTCAAATAATTTGAAGGTATGCTAGGTTAACTGATGAGAAATTCAAATAATTTGAAGTTATGCAAGATTACCTGATGAGAAATTCAAGTCTTCAGAAACATAACATCGCAGCCCCCCAATTCCCCGCTTGTTTCAATTGGAAAATAAAAGAACTCAAATTGGATTAATGGTGAGGGGAAGTAGGGAAAAAAAAAGAGAGAGCAAAGTATAGATAGGTGCAATGATCAATGAGTTTACCTTGTTTAGCATTTGAAAGGACTATTTTGGCACTGAATCATATATGCCTCCCCAGGTTTGCTCTGATATTAATAAGCCCAATGGACAGTTTGTTTTGCCAAATGACCAGATGGCTGTCATGACATTTATATCTTCACTTCCTGTAAGAAAGGTATTGATGCCTTGAGCTTTGGCTCATATTTTGGAATAGCATTTTCAAGATATTATAATCATCAGTTTCTTATTTTATGTTTTCTCTTGATTGAAACTTATTCAATTATCTATGAAGATTGGAGGCATTGGTAAGGTCACCGAACATATTTTGAGGGATGTTTTAGAAATAAACACCTGCGAGGAGATGCTGCAAAAAGGAGCCCTCATCTGTGCACTATTCTCTCAATCAACAGCAGGTAGTATATCATTGATTTGTCTTTTTCTATGATTCATGGTTGTCAAAACTACATGACATCTTTGTGCATAATTGGAGATTATAGGGTAAAAAACTTGTATCTCCCCTATGATTTCATTTATTTCAAAAAGACACTCCTATGGTTTCAAATTACAAAAAAAAAGTTGTGTTATTAAAAAAATATTAAAGTAGAACCTTTTACTGAGTTATGTTGAGTTATTTTAAAGCAAACTGTTATTTTAAATGACTATTAAGCATGTGACAAAGTATGTATGACTGCTCTAACCTAACTTTAATAACGAATTCTATTAAAATAACCCAACAGAAATTTGGTAAAAGGTCATTTTTTTAGTATTTCTAATACCACAAAGTAATATTTTGGTAATTTTAAACCAGAAGAGTGTTTTCTTGGAATAAATAAAAATGTAAGAGAAGTTTATATCTTTTATTCGAGATTATATTATTATTTCAAGTGGCCAATGGAGATTCTAAAATCTTAGCAACAATTCCTATGGAAGAAGAAACCTGAGTTGGAGCTTTGAGTTAGTCACTATGCAGTAGAACATTAAGAGAAGGTTAATATTTTTTGCGATAGCTGAGCAAGTTGAATCAAAGAGGCCATTCCTGGGGTGAACATTTACCACATCAACTTCTTTTTTCTATATCCAGTTACCAAACTTATCCAAATAAGCTTGAACCACATGCTTATATAAACTGGCTATAATATTTGGTCAGTTCCTAATTTTTTTATAATACATTGCAGAATTTTTCCTCTCTGTTGGACTGGGGCTAGGGAAGACAAGTACTCCTGAGGTTAGCGTTCGCAAAAGTATAAGTAGTGAGAGGACATTTTCAGCCACAGATGACAAGATATTTCTTTATCAGAAATTAGGTGATCAATCCACCACATTCATTGTGATAAGGGCTTACAGACCATTTTATGCTCTCAAATGGAGCAGCACTTTCCTCTCTTAGCTTTTTTTTTTTAGCGTTTTTTTTTCTTAGGGATTGCAAACCTTTTAAAAGGTTTTCAAATCATCAAATTAATAACATATGTATAGGTCCATGGTATTGCTTGACAGTTAAGCCTTTTTGAATTTTATTTCAGCCGATATTGCCGAGATGCTTTGTGCTGACATGCAGAAAGAAGGTCTTTGTGGTCGAACATTAACTCTCAAATTGAAAACTGCATCTTTTGAGGTAGTGTATGATGCTTTTGTTGCTTTTTATTGTCTGAATGTTAAATTAAGGTGACTTACATTGTGTAATTGATGGAATAAGGTTTAACTTCTGGGTTTCCAGTGATGCTCCTCCATTAATCTTTTTGGATAATAGGATTGGGATTGAAGTTTTGGAAGCAATTGTGCATATACATGGAATGACAAAAGGGATATTGCACCTTTTAGGTCCCTGCAAACAGCTCCTGTGAATTATACTAGCTAGATATTGCTTTAATTTTCATTGTTTAGGTGCAATAACACATTCTCTTGCTTAAAATTACCAAAACTTTTCTATCACAGCAGAAAAAGGCTGGCCGCAATAGATGATATAAACAAGAAAGTTGGGTGTTGACTTGTGGCTAATTTTCTTAACACAGTATTTTTGTTGCAAACACCACCAGTATGGTATAGTGTGATTTAAAGGTTTTACTTTCTAGATAAGGAGACATATCTGCGATTTTGGTTTTTTTCCTAGTTCATGTAAAAGGAAAACTCGAGGTATGCATATCACTGTAACACTTTGCCATATTAGTAAAAAGAAAAGGAATTGTCAATGGTTAGACACTTGCAAAACCAATTAAAATTCCATGCTCTCTTTTCTGTCTAAATTATCTGTATTTGATTTTATATTTATTTCCTAACATTATGAGCTTGTTATTGGGCTCCTATTAAGGATTATTGAATGTAATTTTCGTTCTGAAACTTTTTGACATTACTTAATCATTAGGTTCGAACCAGAGCTGTTACTTTGCAAAATTATATTCACTCAGAGAAGGATATTTTGAAATATGCATCAAAGCTGCTCACGGCTGAACTTCCCGTCTCGTTGAGATTGATAGGTAATATACTATCTTCATTCTTTGAACTAGTCTTTTCTGTTACAAACATGCTGAAATTTTACAGTTTTACATTGTCAAGTATATGTGCCTTTTATAAGACTGTATGGATATGCTTGTTAGCATGAACTTTTGATGTAGAGGCAATGGATGAACTTCATTATACACCTCATATAGCTCGACAATGACAAAGAATTTACACTATCCAGGCCTCCGAGTATCTCATTTCAGTGAACACGAAATTGGTACTCCATTTGATCCGACACAGACAACTCTTACCAATTTCATTCGCTCAAGAGATGTGTCCAGGAAAATATTGGGTGATCAAGCATCCTTGCACAATGAAATTTGTCCTAAAGTTTCCATCGATAGTTCAGAAATTTCTTGCTCTGTTGATAGCTGTGAGACTGGTCATTATGAAATTAGAGATCTAGAAAATGATCTACAGGATCTGGATGACCACTGCCGTGGCATTTCCACTAATGACCTTGATGTGAAGAAAACTTATGAGAAGGTAACATGAAGAACAGGGAGTGATCTACGGTTTTGACTGAAATTAAATACAATCTTGCTCTTTGAACCATTTTTGCCCCTTATGGTCTTTGAGTATTTTTACTATACTATATAGCTCAATTGTGCCTTTCGACCTTTGCCTAGGTGAATACTAGGGATTCCATGGGGTCTAGATCGCTCTCAGGACCTTGTCAAACCGAGTTGTCAAAGTCAAGGGAATTAGAATCTTCAGTCCTTCAGTTAGAGAGGAGGGAAGAAGACCAAGTAAACAAGGTTGTCACTAACGGGGCTGAGATCTTCTGGGTGGATGAATACAAGTGCTCAATATGTGGCATTGAAATCCCACCAGAATTTTTTGAGGAAAGATTAGAACACTCAGATTTCCATCTTGCAGAGAGGATTCAAAAGGAGGAATCTGCATTTGACTCGAGAACTCCTGTGCCGAGGGAAAGGTGCAGTTTATGCATTTACATTAACTATGTTTCTAATAATTCCACTGAACAGTAGGGGAAACTCTTCTTATGCCGAGGCAAAGGTCTGCTGTTTATGAATTTCCACCAACTATGTTTATCATCATTCCATTGAACAGTAGGGGGAAGCCTCTTCTGCATCCATAACCATCTCAACTTATTGCATAGTCTCAGCTAGAACTATGCAGAACCCTAGCTTAAACTCTTCCAATCTATTTCAGCTACTTAAATACATTTAATTGAAAAAATGTGTTGCACTGAATCTCATAATTCTGATTACCTGTTGTTCAGTATCAATTTTCTGAATTACATGAACGAATCTACATTTGGCTTAACGCAGTCATCTACTCTTTTCAGGAGCCTCCCGAAGGAGCATCCCTCAGGCCAAAGCTCACAAAAGAGGCGCAAGCCATCTGCAAAAGAACAAGGGCATATTCCCATAGACATGTTCTTTGTCAAGAGCAACCAGAATTTCTAGCATTGCATGCTTATGATGTTCCAGTCCTGTCTATTTTATATGAGCGTATGTAAAATTACAAATTGTTAAGCAAATTTTATGATAAGTCATAAACCACATTACCCTGTAAATGACAGTCAATAACTCAACAAAAGAAAATATCCAATAATGAAGGTTGCCCCCATCAATTCTATCATTTTATTCCTTAATTTTCTGTTCTATCGATTGTGTATGATTAACTAACCAATGACTCGTCTGGTTGGTAACTGCCGTACAACCACTTCACACTAGATACAAGTGTTTGTGAACGAAAATAGCCCACGTCACCCAGGTTCAACTTATAACAGTATCGTTCATCCCTTCCAAACCAACATCGATCCTGCTTCTCCATCTTCATCTCCCTCTCTTCAAATGTTGGATTCTCAGTTCTTTACTCACCATACAAATTTAGCTGTTTCTCGACCAAAGAGTCTATCGGATGAGCAATTTTGACAGTGCTCGACTATGGAGCTAACATCCACAACTTCAAGCTCCCAACTTCCGTTGCCACATGCAATTACACTAACAAGAACCCAAATCACTTCTTCAGTCACACGCAGTTCTCGCTTTCCATCTTCAGCCCAAACGACAGTAAAAGCCCACTTAAGTTCAGACCAGGCGACCGCCACTAGACCTCAGAATGGAAGCAGTAACAACTTGAAGGAGAGAGCCTTACCTACGATGAGTGACATATTGGCGTCATCCAAGGCTCAGAAACTTGATCTCAAGCTCCACACACTGGGACCCTTTTTCAGAATCACAGCCACGAGTCTGGAGACCAATAACGAGCTTGGGAGAGCAGAGGGACTAATAAGGGTATGGTTGAGAGGGAAGATTCTTCATCTGGACTCAATGAGACTGAAAAGAGAGACATTGGGCATGGAGAAATCGATTTTTGGTATTGGTTTGTTCATTGGTGCTGTTGCTATTCGACACGGATATGAGTGTGGGTGTAAAACGGCAGAATTGCTGGCCGTTAACGACTCCGATCTTTACCATACCAAGGTTCTTACATGTTCATGTTCATGTTAGCATTCTCGTGTGATGGTAACGTCGTCTCATCTGATGGTTATTAATTGTCTCTCCCCTTGTTTGTTAAATGCTAGCTTGTCAGGTTTTATGGAAGAATAGGATTCAAGGCTGTGCACGAAGTGACTGGCTCAACATTTGGAGACCTTGCCCACATGTTGGTTTGGGGAGGAATTGGAACAAGAATGGACGCTGATGTCAAAGAGCTGATGCTAAAATGGTGCACCAGGTTCAAACAGCAAGCTTGAGATAAATTTATGTAGTCTGTGGTAATTAAGGGTAAGATAAGAAAATATTAAGGTTACGATTTTCTAAATGATCCAGCTAGTGTCATAGTAATACCAGTTTCTAGTTGCACCATCACTTTCAGCTGAATCTGTATGGAGAGACTGTAAACATTGTGGATAATCTTGTGGTGAAGTCAACATTCTTCTCCGGCCGAACTGAGAATTTGTGAGTAGAAGAAGGTGTTTATGTTATCACGTTCTCTTGAACATAATCATGACAATGGACACATAAAACCGACTTGAATCGAAAGAAGTAAAAAGAAATTTAATCATGTTGGAAAATTTTACAGAATCAGATTCCTTCCATGCGCAATAAAAGAAAAATCAAAATTTTATTCTTCAATTTTCTGAAAATTATTATTACTTTAACTTTTACAACGTAGTTAATTATTAATGGGAAGGATAAATCATAAATTTATATTTTATTATGAAGTTTAATATTTTTCCGGCACTTCTCTTTGAATCGATTTTTAAAAAATGTTCATTGTCACCATCATAACTAAAAAGTTTGATTTCTAATGATATAGAGAATTTTACAAATTGTATAGAAAGGAATAAGTAAAAAGTGATAATTTGCATATATATAGTCACTATGATTTATAATTCTAATTAAAGTTTATTAGATTTTTTTTCTATAATTCCAATTAAGTCTAGATATGATCTAATATGTCATGTTAATCCTTATTAATTAAATATCTTATATTTCACCTTTAAATTTTCTTAACATTTTGCAAACAAGAAAAACTTAATTAAATTCTTTTTTCTCTCTTTAACCATTCTTTATATATTAGCAATGAATATAAATTATATCCTTAAATCACATTTAAGATTAGCAAATTAAACTTATTTAATTCATCTTTAATTCACAAATTAAATAATTTATATCCACATATCATGATTGATGTCTAAGAATGCATTATGGCTTCTTGAAAATTAGGAATGTATTTTTATGCATGATTTTTCTATGCACTTCAATCCTTTAAATATACAATGTTTCAATTAGACATAGAGTATAAAATTAATGTCTACTCTATTTCAATTGAATTGTATTAGTTCCTACCATTAGTAATTAATTATATTAATGAAAACTATTTTAAAATTGTCATTCTATCTTGGGTAAGAATTTTTTGAATCAATAATAATCAATAATATCGAAACATTCTCCCTATTCACTTTAGGGTGATGAATCCTATATTGATCACCCAACTATCATTATATAGTTTAAGTTATATTCAATAACTACTAATTGAATTACCTTTGACTAGAATATGTTATAAGTAGTATCGAAATACGGTAATTCCTATATGAGATGCTTTAGAGATTTCAAATCAAACGATCATTTATACAAATCATTACATTGAAAATTTCTATATACATATCAGTAATGTTATAAATAGAATTCCCATATTAAGTTAGTTCATAGAATTTTTTCGCTGATAAGTACTCATACATTTGTTTAAGTATCTCTATAATTTAGCTAATGAGATCGACTCCTTTTTTTGTGAGTAAGAAACAAGTGTAATATCTCTACTCTATTTAATGTCCAATCTTAATAAAACAATTACTATGAACAATTTAGAGATAACACATAAATATAATATAATCTCATAATAATTTCATTTGTAATATATATTTATTCCATAAAATTTATTTATACATCAATTGAATAAAGATATATATGCATAAGATAAAGAATACCTTCAAATAGTTTTATCACAAAAACCAAAATCAACTAACTTATTGTAGGTTGTAAACTAACAATCTCACATTTGTACTAAGTCAATTGTTTAAGTATCCTGAACCATAACATTATATAACAATCATGCCACTACTGACACAACAATTTAGAAAGATAATTTTATAAGATTCTATATAGTGAGTACTTGCTTAAATTTTATGAGTTTCATCTCAATTATCATCATAATTAAGAGAAATTGCCTAAATACTTAGATCTTTAATGAAATATTAGCTCCTTTCACATGCTTAATAGCTCTAATGTTCTACATCATATTACTTTTCTAATAATGCAAGAAACTATTTTAAATTTATTAAAGAGCTTTAGTTGAGCTGATCTACGGGTACATAGAGTCAATTGTAGCAAGCTTATAAAACTAGAATAATTCTAAAGTATCGAATCCTACAAAGAACTATGTCACTATAATTATTAATCTTAGTTAGACAAGCAAGCAAGATTTGATGAAAGATAATTAAACTATTACTATAACAAAACAAAGAAAACTTAACTAGATAAGAAAAATTAAATAAGTAAATATTAAGGCTTCGGAGCTCACTTATAAGGAATTCTAATTATCATATAAGTTTGATTCTCTAGCTCTAAAGTGTTTTCTTTCACTCAACATAAGACACTTTTAGTGACAAAAAAATTCGTTTCTAAAACTAACAAAATCATCGCTAATGACTCGATTTACATTCGTCACAAAAAATGTCATGAAATTTTCGTAGTAGAAACTATAGCGACAGTTTTAAAAAATCTTTGCTAATAGTTTTTTACTACACTTTATTTTGGTAGCGAAAATCTATAGTTGATGTTTTGCTAAATCGTCACCAATAACCTTTTGCTACACTTTGTTTTCATAGCTAAAAGTTATTATTAGTTATTAATGACTAAGACTCGTTTTCATCTTCATTGCTTACATAATTTGGGGCAACAGAGATGATGGACAATCAGAAATGACAGGCGACGAACAACAAAGATTTGAATAATATAATGATAACTCATTAGAAGTTGACATAACAAGTTTTAATTCAAACAAATAATGAAATTGAGCCTGCTAAAAGTAAGAAGCATGAACCCGATATAAAAGTCATAATGTACATATGTGAATACAACCTTAAGAATTTAGGTAATGTTGTTTTTAGATAGACTCTGTATTTTAAAGTTGATATTAAAGATCCTTATAATTCCATAATTAGAGCTAAAAGCAATCATATAAGTAAGAGATTTTTCATCTAAAAGAAAAGTGGAACAAAAGATAAAAATACTCACGTAAGTTGCTAGGACTCAGGTAATTAGGTATGGATGTGAGTCAAACACAGTGATGTGGAACTTTGAGACAATTTTTGGGATTTAGGGAACATGTATTCATAGAGTTCAATGGCAATGACATCTCATTCTGGAACTTTGAGACAATTTTTGGGATTTAGGGAACATGTATTCATAGAGTTCAATGGCAATGACATCTCATTCTGGTATGGTAACTAACATGAAATTTTTAACTGGAAGCAAATGCATACATTAGAAATCACAGCACAAAAATCATCTATAGCAGAACTTTTATCGAACACTTAATAGGTAGTACTCAAACAGCCTTCCTAATCCATATTCAGCTTCAATCAACCCATTCTGGAGGCACTACCCATCTCACCATCTTTATTATTATGACAACACACATTAACCATAAAGAAAACCACAACACACACAAATTGAACACAAAACTTAGTAAGAAACAACACCCAAATACAACAATATCATCATTAGAAGAAAAACTAGAGTGTAAAGGATGGAATGCATATCTCAACTGACGAAGACAAA
>JAOQMP010000210.1:39240850-39251462 GCA_027563575.1 Erythroxylum pedicellare
ATATAAGCTTTCTAACATCAACATAATAATTAACTCTACAAACTTTCCTAAAGATATTATAATTGATGTAAGTCACACTTATTCATAAAAAAAGAAATTTTGGGGCCCACAATATGAAGTTATACGCTTATGTAAGTCACATTCACAGCCATGTCGCATACCCGTGTAAGATATTAAAAATGTGTAAATTCATAATTATGAGGTGTTTTTGATATACACGGTCACTTACATGACCATGTATATTTTAAAAACCCTAATTTTGTACTATATAAGGAAATTATAAAGAGGAGATGGGAGATAGGTATTTAAATTCAAAGTGAGAGACACAATTTAAAGATAGAGACATAATTCTGAACCTAGGATGACAAAACCATAAAGATTACTTTAAAGATCCAATAGAGGACATCCTTTCTTTAAAGTCTCAAGGTGATTACAATAGAGAAAAGGGGATGTATATCTTATGAATTCTTTTGTTTAATTATTCTTCTATAATTTTGATGTTTGTTTTTTTATGTTTCGAAACTAACTTTGTTTAGTGCCTAGTTAGGATGAAGCCTAAATTTACATTTTCTTGAGTGCTTCATTTGTATAATTTTATATTCTCCCCAAAGTTCTCAAAGAAATTCAAAAGTTGACAATTATTTGTTACGAGCATATTGAAAAACAAAAGAAAAAAGTTATGATATTTGTTAGAGATTGAGAAGAATTTTTGTTGTACAAATGAAATTATTGTTTGAAGGACCTATGATATAAAGAACTAAGTTTTATGTAATCTTATTTATGTGAATTTCCTTCAATATTATTACCCTTTTTAATTATCCCTACCATACCTTTACCTAAGCCTCATTACACACCATTTAAATGGCCTTTTGATTTTTGTTTCTCGTTTACTTATTAGTGGTGGAGATGTGATTTTATTATAAGCTTATAGTTAAGAATTCTCCTATATGATGAGTTGAGAGTTTTTCATACTTTCCACTCTAAACACCTTAAGTGCATTGAGTTAATCCTTTGTAAAGGTGTGGATTTTGTGCTTTTGATTTCAAAAAAGATTATGAATGTGATTGTTATAGATATTGACTTATGAAAGTTGGTTCTACGAAGACCTGAGTCTAATTGTCTATTTATTTTATTGATATGATATGATGATTTAGGGTGTGAATGCATAGGTTGAGGTTATTAAGGTATGGATGTTTTTAAGTTTAATGATTTGGATTATAATTAGCTTAAAGACAAGCAAAATCTTAAGTGTGGGGATGCTTAATAAACGTTTAACGGACTATGTTTTTATTCTTATATTTAGTGTATTTTGCTTATTATTTGAGATTTTTATGCTTTTTGGTACTTATTTTGTTTTTAGTGTGTTTTTAAGTCTCAACTGATTTCATAGATTAAAAAGAGAAGAATTCGGGTGAAATCGAGGCAAAAAATGAAACAATTGGAGCTATTTTACAGGTACATACCAGTGTGAAGATGTACACACCTGTGTGAGAAACATACACTACTGTGTAAAAGACCGTGTAAATGACTACGAACATTTAAAGCTTTGAAGATGTTTTTGCCAGTATGAAGATACACACTTGTATAAGTTACAAACACAGCCATGTCCTATGCCTATGTAAGCTACTAAAAAATGAGTTCATTCGCAATTATGAGGTGATTTAAGATACATGATCACTCACATGACTATGTGACTGACCATGTATATTTCAAAACCCTAATTTTGCTCTATAAAAGGCAATTATGAAGAGGAGTGAGAGAGAGGCAATTATAGTCAGTGTTAGAGATAAAATTTAGAGCTAGAGACATAATTATAAACCTAGGATGATGAAAATATGAAGATTGCATTAGAGATTTGATAGAGAACAAACCTTTATCAAAGTCCCAAGGGGCTTACATTAGAGAAAAAGGGACATGTATATCTTATGGATTCTTTTCTTTTAATTATTTTTTAAAATTTTGATGTGTGTTTGTTTTGTATGTTTAGGAACTAAGTTTGTTTAGTGCCTAGGTAGGATGAACCCTAAGTTAGGATAGATATTATGATTTAACATTTTATTTAATGCAATTTAATTGATTGATTCATTGTGATTCAATTTTGCATTTTTAATTCTTGAATTAAGAGGTTCAAGTTTACACTAATTCTCCATTGTCTTTTAATAAATAGAAATTATGTTAATGTTTCTCCTAAAAAGAATGTACTTGCAAAAGAAACTTAAGTTCTTATCTCCATACTTGAGTTATTAAGTTCTAGATTTTTGTCTTATCAAAGAGTTTTACACTTCAAAAGTTTAAGCGTAATCAGTCATAAATGACTTTCTTTATTTTGTTTATTAAAGTCACCTGAGCACATGTAGAGATCATTTTGAATTGGGTTCAGTTTTGCATTAGCTTCCATCATAACTATTTGAGTAGCACCTTTTATAGTTCAAATATTTGACTTCCTTCTTCACCACTTAAAATGCCCTTATGAAACATAAGATTTGCAGCCTTGAAAGTTAGAAGTTAAGCCTGTGATCAATTCTTGTAAAAACCATAAACTCTTGATATATAGTTAATAAAAAAGAGTTCTCTAATAGTTCGTGCATAAATTATGAATGACTATAGGGGTATGATTAGAGAAACAAAAGCTTTTGAAATTCACCTGCCATTTGGAAATCGATCTAATCACGATTCATTAATAAAAGATTCATCTAGTTTTTTCGTAATGAACTAAGAACCATTTTGTTATTCCAAGTAAAAAAAGTTCCCTTTATACTTTAAGTGACTTCTATATGATTTGAACAATTCTTGAGGTCCTTATTGTAGTTACTCAAGCCTATATTTCTTTCATCTTCTAAATGTAAGATGGTGGTATTAAAGTCTCCTATAATTGTCCAACACATATCAATAAAAGAATGTATCATCTTTAACTTATTCCAAAGATAGCATTTTTAAGAAGTAAGATTAAAGGCCAACATGAAAGATATTTAGATCTTAATCTTCACCTGAAATGAACTCATTGAGAGATGAATTAGTTGGTTTATGATCATGTAGCCAGAAACTTTAATTTTATATGGATCATATGTAATAATTATCCTTCCATAGTTATGAGAATGGTGGTTAGTAATAGTTTGTCAATGTTTTCTTGCAAAATCAAGACTTTTACACTTGTTAGCATTCATTTTTATCTCAAAACTCCCATTATCTTAGGTTTTATTTCATTAAGGTAGTCCTAAAGTACCTGGTACTTTTTAGGGCTATTAAGTCCCCTAATATTTCATGAAAGGATTGTCATATAAAAGATTAGATGTTTCAAGATTTTTTTCTTTGTTTCTCCTACTTAATCTCATCCTAATAGCCATTTTAAAATCATTTCATATGGTTTTAGGCTCTATTTGACCTGATTGATAGGGACATATTTGTTAGACAAACTTAGGGGTGAAGTTTTATCTGAATTAATGATGAGTTGACTAAATGGATCTTATTGAATATGTAAAGTGGTCCCTTCTACTTTAGTTTCCTCAAAATGGGGATTCTCAATCACTATATTAAAGCACTTAAGGATTATTCTTACTTGGAGTGTGCTTCTTTATCCTTTGGTCTTCCATATATATATCTTTCTCCTTTTATTTTAACAAAATTATTATTTCAGTATTCCCTTGTAGTTTTTGTAAGTTCTAATTATTTATTCTTCCTTTATTAGTCTCATAATCATCTAACATCTCTAATCCTATAAGCTCATAGTAGTATTCTTTCTAGAAAGTCCTACTTAATTTCCTCCATTGCTTCCCCTAGGTTTTTAAAGATGGTCTCCATTGATGGGAGACTCTAATCATTGCTTCAAACATTTTATATTTATTTATAACCTCATTAATAAGAGAAACTTAAATAGTTCTTGATGCCTGTATACAATCATACAAAAGTTGTCATAGCCTATTCTTTTTATTAAGGTCATGGGCTTAAACATTTAGTTAACCAATACTTTAATGGCGAATTGTGTATGTTGAGCCACAATGGAACTTGTTTCTAATTTTGCTTCTCCAATTGGATACTAGGTTTTTAATGTTGAAGAGAAATAGGCATGTTAAAGATATACCAAAGACTAGCTTCTATGGTTCTCCAAGCATCTAATTTTGAATCAAAATTAAACAAGAAAATGTTCTCTTTATTCTTCACTATGTCTAACAATCCTTCTTTTTTCTAGTTATATATATATCCAAAAAATGTACCAAAGGGAAAGCTGGACATTTTTTGTACCAAAGGGAAAGCTGGACCTTTTTTCCACGTATTGTTGATTTCCATTTGTATGTATCCTCTCTAAGAACTTCTATAAATGGTATAATATTGTAACCCCATAAACTTCTGATGGAGGGAAAATTAAAGCTTCTCTATAAGAGAAAAGTATCCAACTATTTGGTGCCAACTTCAGAGGGAAAGAGGTTAGAGTTCAAGACTACAATAGGTGGAGGAGAGATCTGAGAAGTTTAAGATTGTTAAGACAGTTGAGGCAAGGTCAATAGCGCTAAGGTGGGAGGTTTGAAGATTGAATGTGGAGTCAAAGAAAGTACATAATATACTAGAGAAGTAGAAAAATCAAAGGCGGGAGGCTTAATGTTTGAAAAAGGATTCAAAGATGGAATATGGTTTGTTAGAGAAGAAGAGAGGTCTTTGAAGGGCTTAAAGGGAGAAAAGCTAGATGACCTCAGTAACTCAGTCTAGTTAGCAACTAACAATGAAATAGACATGATAGTAAAAAAGAAAAAGAAGTAAACTAAGAAATTGAAAACTAAAAAATAGTTCCCAAAAAGATAAGAAGTAAAAGGCAAGAATAATCTCCAACTCTAGGAAAGCATAAGAAGCAGAAAAGGACCTAAAAAATTATTAGAGTTCCACTTAAAAACCAAAAGAGAGGTCAAGAACACTTGCTAGAAATGTTGTGCCAGTTGTAATAGCTAAATTGAAGTAAGAGTAGCATCTGGAGAGTTGGAAAGTCAAAAGCAAGTTAACAAAGAAAGGAACAAAAGAAAGAGAGTTGAACGCAACCAACCAAGAAAAAAGAATGCAACACAAACTAAAAAAAGAAGAAGAAAGAAGTGTAGCAAATAATAGAGAGAGATTAGTATGGTTGCTAAGATGGAAGGAAATCTTTAGCTTCCCTCAATACACATTTTTATTAAAAGAAGATAAATAATAGGTTATATGCTATGATAACCAAATAAGATTAGGATTTTAACAATATATTTATTTACTTCTACAATTTTATTCTAAATAATAACTTTAACCATTATTTTGAAAAGATTACTCTAATATTTCTAGTGGCTTGGATCCTATTCAAATTTAGATTATCTTGAGTTTTCTCAACAAACTAACTATACTTAAATTAGGTAGATAATAACTTCATCAATCATATCTCATATGACTCCTAAATCCATTAAGTGATTGCTTTTATTAAAGCATATCTTACATGTTTTTTCCTAACCCTGCATCTAAATTCATATGATTATGAGTTTGCTCATCAAGATCATTCAAATTTAGTTAAGTAAGACTTTCATTCTTTTATTTTAATTTAAAGAATTCATTAACTTAATAATTGAGAGTTGTATACAATAAATCAAGCTAGAAATAGCTCAACTTATAAATAGAACAAACAACATACCATTAAGATCAATACTACTACTCCAAAGTTACAATGTTTCCATGTTAGAAATGAACAACTAGTTTACTCTACTTTAAGATAGCTTTGGGATTATAATGGACCAGGAGAATGTTCTTGTGCTAGTTTGAAGAGGTAGTAGAGAAACTGCGAAGGTCTTTGATTGAAAACCAAACATCTGATGTTATAGGGAATTGAAAGAAAAGGTGTTCCGTAGATTCTTGGTTATTAGAGTGGAAGATACATACATTATAGATATTGAGAAATCTACTTAGCCTATCTAATGTGTTAAGTTTCTTTTTAATTTCCACCTAAAATATAAAGGAAGCTCTATGCCAAAATTAAGGAAACCACACTATTTTATGCTAACCAACCTTAGAATCATAGTCCCTTAAAAACCTTATATATAAAGTTAGGTAGCTTAAAGGATTCTAGCATTATGTTGAGCCCTTCCTTAATTATGGCCTTATTAGGTATGGTACTTCTTAGAGAGCTTAGCTTTTATAGCTTACTTAATGGACCATATATTAACCAATTATCGTGCCAAAAGTAGGATGAGTGCCCATTACTAATCTTTTGTTTGAAAGTCAACCTTGCCACTTTCCTCAACTTGAGAATTTATATCATAATTATTAAGAAATCACTATTAGGATTTATAGATTAAAAACTAGAATTCCTTAAGTGCTTTGCATGTAACCATCTTACCCGAAGAGCTTAGTTATCTGTGAAAAGCCTCCAAATGCATTTGACTATAGAGAACCTTATTAGTGGTCCCTATAGGCAAGATTTCCAAGCCTCCCTTATCCTTAGGTAAGAAAAGCTCTATCCATTTAACTTTGGATAGAGCAATCTCTAGACCAAACGAACTCTCTCATGATTCTCTCAATGACATTAATGATTTTTATAGGAAAGAAGATTTGATCTGACTATTATATATTTAAGTTGTTTAAGAATAAGTTTATTAGTTGAATTGTCCTTACCAATGTTAGGCTTTTATTACACTAATAAGAAATTTTCATCTTAATTTTTTCAATAAGTGGTTTGTAATCCAAAGAGGAAGGTCTACTAGTAAAGATGGAAATGCCAAGTTATATGATAAGAGGATCTACAAACTTTAAACTAGTTAGATTGCATAAGCAGTTAACTAATTGTAAAGCACTCTTTGACACTATTATATGGCTCTCCTCTTTCTTTATAAAGAGACCGAACATTAGATTGAATGAATTTAATGAAAATATGAGAATACTGATTGAAGTATTATTAACATTGGAAAATAGTAATAAATCATTTACAAACGTAAGAGTGCTTATTTCCAATCTTCTACATTTAGAGTGATATTTATAGGAATGCTCATGATCTAGAAATTTACTTTTATAACACATTTCTTTCTACTGTAATGCTTTAAAAATTCTTATATGAGCATGATATTGTCCCGAATATTCCTTCCCTTAATAATGGCACCTTGATATTGGTTAGTAAGTGAAGTAAGAGATTCATAAATCATGTTTGCTAGAGCTTTGAAATGATTTTGTACAAAATATTAAAATAAAAAATAGGCCTGAAATCTTTAAGGAAATTAGGATATTGTACCTTACGAACAAGGAATATGAGTGTTTTGTTGAGATCCCTCGTCATTTTACCTTACTAGAAAAACTGAAGTACATTTGATGTGATCAATAGTTTGGTAAGGTGCCATAATTTTGGAAGAAAAAAGCATTCATATCATCTAGTCTAATGGATTATGGAGATTAAAGGTAAACAATGCTACCTCAACATCAAACTCATCAAATGGTCTATCTAAGGAATATACTACCTATATTGACATTTTATCTTTAAGGGCATAATTCAATAGTTAGACAAAGGAAATATATTGCACTGGAGAGCCAGTGAGATGGAGTAAAACCTAAAGACTTCCCTCTTGATCCCTTTATGAGAGGTTATCAAGATGCCATTCTCCAACTTCCAAGAAGTGATGCTATTGGTGTTTCTTTTTTAGAGGACAACTTTATGGAAAAAAATTGAATTTTTGTCTTTATCCTTAAACCACAAGTTAACCTTAAAAAGGAATATTTTATTGAGAAAGCCTGATTGTACCTTATTAAGGATTGTTTCTCTAATTCCTATAGATGCTTATCATGAGGGAAGTGATAGAGTGAAGCATGAATGTTTGAAAGCTTATCTTTTGCTTAAGAAACCACCTGAGAGGTGCTTTTAAACCTCTTATATTGAGTATCTTTAGCTCATTTTTAATGTGTTATATTTTCATTATACAGATAAACATTTTAAAACCTTGAAATTACTTTCCCAATCCCCTTAATATGGCATTCTCAAAGCCCTTTGTGTAAACTAAATAGTTATTAAACCTGAACAAGGTGCAACTCTTTTACATATTATACAAGTTATGTACTAAGAATAAGGAATGGTCTCAGATTAAAGGATTGCCAAAATTTTCCTTATTATATAGAAAAGAGGGCATATAATGTACATTAACCATGGATTTATTAATCTTCTTTCAGAAGAACCAACTCCTTTTCTGTTTATTGCTCTATGTGAAGAAATCTCCCTCCATCTTAAGATCAGTAAGTTGTATATGACTGGCACATTCACTAAAATCAAGGGTGTAGTTCTTAAAGTTGGCATTACCTCTACTTACTATGAAAAAAGCATATTATTAAAGTCCCTTATTATGATCAAGGGAGACAATTGTGACGCCAATCTCCTTTAGCTTGCTTTAAAGTATCATCCTTTAGAAATCATGTTTTTTAGGCATAAAACAAAAGTAGCATAGAACCTAGTGGCTTATTGTTTCAAAGTGATCTCTAAAATGGATAAACTAATTAGTAATAGTGACTTGATGCACTTCCAAACTATTCGTATTTAGAGCAAGTGTTATCATACCATAGTGATGGTCATGATGATTGGAAAAGATGGACCAGTGCTTATTCACGAAATGTAAGTTTGTGCAAGAGCTCTTTTTAAACTTAGTTTCTATCAAACCTAAAAGAAAAAAGGTAATAACGTAATACAGGCTACTTATTAAAGAGATAGACATTGCAAGATAAGATAGACATGAAAGAGATATAAGTAAAGTGCCCTTATACTTCCTCATTGATTTTCTTTTAGACATATTATTAAAATCCTTATCCAAGGATGAAACATCTTGCTCCTTACCTTTTCCTTATTTATTAAGGCTTATGTTAAGGAGTTCCTTTACTGTAGAGATGTCATTATAAGAAACATGAGTCCTTTGCAACTCCATTTGTGCACTATAATCACCTCTCCCTTTTATGGATAAGGGAGATAGAGTTTTGAATGGACATCAATGCTAGGATTAAGCAAGACCATAAAGTTATTAGAACAATTTTCGGTCTGAAGCTCAAAGTTAAAACTCTAACCTTTCTTTTTAGATTCATCTTCTGTGAACACATTTTCCCTAATGGTCGAGGCATCTTTGTCTTTCCCATTAGAAAAATTATTAGTTTTAGATTCCAAATCCATTTGCTCTATAGAATCTTTTTTCAAAAGTCTCTTACCAATGGGGCATCAAATTTTAGTTGGTTGGCAAGCCAATGGCTTCTAGGTGTAAGGAACTCTCACCTTATCCTCTAACATATTATCATCATCATTTTAGACGCATTAGAGGAATTGTATTCGAAAGGTCGTTTTAGCTTTCAACAAGCATACAAATTCTTACGTAGTTGATTCTCCATAATGTAATCGTAACCTCATCCAAACACAAGAGTTGTCCAACCAAAATAACAATATGAGTAAGCCCTTTTAAATTCAAATATTTTAATGGAATATTGTGAATATTAATCCAAATAAGAATATGGTTATACGTGAGGCTTTGCAGTAAAATCCCAGGTCTCTTCTTTTGTATAGATAACAACTTATTACTTAAATCCCAAGGCCCTACATCTATGACCATTTGTACTTGCTCTAAAGTCTCAAACTTGAAGAGGAACAAGTTGTCCTCATTAGCTAACACCTCCTTCAAAGAAGGCACCTTCTAATTCATCTATGCCTAGTGATACATGATTAGGAACGGAGGTCTTTCTCTAAAAAATCCCTAAATATAGTAGATTCCCATCTGGAGACTCCTTCTTTCAAAATTTCAAGTGTTGGAGCCACTATGCTTATACCATAAAACTTAGAAGGAGGGAATAATGTAGCTTTATAGAAGGAGAGGGGTCCCCCAAAACTTGCTTCTAGGTCTTCTTACTACATATGGGGCAAAATGGTCAACATTTCCCAAAATGGGGAAAATTTTAGCAAAATTAAAAAGCAACAAGGAAAAAAGGAGAGGAAATTAAAGTGGGAAAAATAAATAGGAACAAAAAATAAATAAAAGTAATGAAAGATAATGTTGCAATTAGAACCAAGTGAAGAGACCTATTAATGGAGAATGACATAAATGAACCATCTAAGTAAGGAATGAGAAACAGGTAACAGGGAACTTGTACAGAAACTAAGAAGAAGTGAAAGGAAGAATCAAAAGAAGAAAGAAATAACAAATATAGCAAGTAAGAAGAATATCATAGAGAAGGGATGAGATCACAAGACTACAAAAAGAAAGCAATCTAAGGCGATATGAAACTATCAACGTGTCAGCCATACATCTAAGCTCTCATAGATGATATCAATTTTGATAAAACTGAAAACTATTAACCCTGGTTTATTCTTATATTAAAGGAAGACAATAATTATATTTTAAAATATACTTAATATTTTATCTCAAGATTTATTATCAAAGAGTCTCATAAAGCATAAATTACATGTTAGATGTTGCATATTTAAACATACAATCAATATGCATACATAATATATCAAACATAAAAAATACAATTATGAAAACATAATGAAATTATATGCATAAAATATTAAGCCTTGTTTGATTTTATTTATTTATATAGTCTTCATAATCTAAAATAATATTTCTAACTCTTTGTATAATTAAATTATGTTAAACTCATTAAT
>JAOQMP010000210.1:39264605-39278485 GCA_027563575.1 Erythroxylum pedicellare
GTACAACAATTACATGTGCAAACAAAAATCACTATTTACTATGCATGTGCATATATGAATGCATGCATATGTCGCTATGCATTTAAACACTCCTAAACATGACAATTTATCAATATACCCTTTCTATTGGTGAGGGGATGTTACACTTCTGCTAGGTAAGGAACACGTATGGGTGATGGATATCCATACAAGACCTCAAATGGTGTTGAGCTAATGGTTGTGTGATCGGTGGTATTATGCACCATTTAACTAAAGGAATCCACTCAACCCATTTATGAAAAAGCATCACAACAAAACCTCCTTAGGTAATTATAATTATTTTTTTGACAACCTTGGTTTGCCCATCAAATTGGGTGATAAGCTGTGGAGAATCCTAGGCTAAGCCTTGGTAGCTTAAAATTTTTTTGCCAAAAAGTACTCATAAACAAAGGACCCCAATAATTTACTATTGCGTTTGGCATTCCATAAAGTTTAAAGATGTAACTAATGAATAATTGAGCCACTTTAGAAGCTGGATAAGGATGCTTCATGGCGATGAAATGGGCATATTTGGTAAACCTATCAATAACTACCAATGTAAGCGAATTACTTCCGGATAATAATAACCCTTCAATGAAATCCATGCTTATTTCTATCTAGCATCCCTTAGGTATAGGCAATGGTTGAAAGAGACCTAGTTAAGTTGATGAATCTATCTAATTTCTCTGACAGATCAAACATTGTTTTAATGGGATTCCTCACAAATTAGGCTAACCCTTTCCAGTAAAATAGGTTGTGTAGCTTTTTTGTAGTGACCAAGACACTTGAAAGCTCCCTTGTGCCTCATCATTCTCTATGGAGACCTCCTTGGCCTCAATTTTGGATTAAACCCCACTACCATTCTCTTTCCATCTCAACAACTCTTCTCTCCATTTATAACCTTCAGATCTTACCAGTCTAGCTTCCAAACTTTTAATGAGGACTTAAATTGAAGAATCTTGTTTTCAACTCTTGTTGGTTTCTTCCATTAAGCCTGTATGTACTTGAGAGATTGAAATTGCTAGCAGCTAAGTGTTGGTGAGCCTTGATAAAGCATCAGTTGGCAGCATGCTCTTTGTCACTCCTGTAATGCTCCTCAAAAGTCGTATCTTAGCAATTTAGACAGCGAAGTCTTCTGGAATGGAGTGGTGACTCTTTGTTCTAGTAGATATTTAAGGCTTTTATGGTCTGTTTGCACAATGAATGGTCTTCCATTGAGATAATGGTGCCAATGTTTGATGTGGCTTTATTCACAACACCAAGAATTCCTTTTCATAAGTAGACAATCCTCTGTGCTTAACTGCCAACACCTTGCTTAAGAAGGCTATAGAATGTTCACTTGTTCTAAGATTGTTCCAATTCCCCATTCTACTTGCAACAATCTCATTTTCAAATGATTTGGAAAAATTAGGTTGTGAAAGGACAGGTGCAAATATTGTTGCCCTTTTCAGATCCTCGAATGCTTATTGTGCTTCTGTAAACCCAAGCTGGTCGTGTTTGTTTCTTCAGCAATTTTGTTAGGGTATTAGCTAATTCTCCCTTTAATGTTCTAGGTGGTGGCCAATACAAAATGTTGTTCACCTTTTTGGGGACTGTTGCCTCTCCAGTTTTAGAGATTGAATAGCCCAAATAATCCACATGCCTTGCTCCAAAAACAAACTTGCTTCCTTTAACAAAACTGATTCTCCTGAAGTATTTTCATAGTTCTGTCAATGTCCTCCAAATGTAGTTGGAAAGAACTGTTGTAGATCAAGATATCGTCAAAGAACACCAATATGAATAGCCTTAAGAAGGGTTTGAAGATGTCATTCATCAAACTTTGAAAGGTTGAAGGGCCATTGGTTATGCCAAAAGGCATAACCAAGAACTCATAATGCCTTTCATATGTCCGAAAAGCTGTTTTGGGTGTATCTCAAGGGTGCATCCTTATTTGGTGATATTCTAACCTTAGATCAAGCTTAAAATAAGAGTTAGAACCATGCAACTCATGTAATAGTTCTTCGATAAGTGGAATTGGAAACTTGTCCTTAATAATATGCTTATTCTACTCCCTTTAGTTTATGTACTTCTTCATGACTTGTCCTTCTTCTTAACAAGGACTCCATGAATTGATGCATAAGGCTCAAAGCTATGGCCAATAAACCTTTGTTTCATCAACTCCTAACCCATGAATAAAGATAGGGTCTAATAATATTAACAGCTTCTACCCCCTCCCTCAAGTGAATTTTGTGGTTTTGCTTACTGTTGGGAGGTAATTGATTAAGCTCTTGGAACACTAATGCTTAACCAGCCAACACCCCATTGATTTAACCAAAAGCACTCAACTGATCCTCTTTAATGTTAACTACTTGTAATTGACATTCAATTGGTTATGTCAATTGTAGCATATGCAGCAGCCCTTTCCTTGAATTTTTGAGCATTTTATGAGAACCCTTTCCTGAAATCACAATGGATTTTTACTGCGATTTCCACTAAGAGTAACCACATGATTATTCCGCTTGAAAGTTCTTTTCCTAAAGTTGCACAACACATCATCAAGGCTAACCAGCCATTGCATTCCAAGCAGTACATCATAACTGCCCAATGCTATTACCAAGGCATTTGTGGTAGACTCATTCCCTGCATGGACTGTATAAGATTCATATAACATTGATTACATTCCTGCTTCAATCCTCCGTAATGTAATTTGAAAAGGTTTCACCTCATGAACTTCACACTTGCTTTTCTTAATCACTGATAAAGCAACAAAATTATGGGTGCTTTAATTGTTTACTAGAATATTTATCATCTTTTCTCGGATGGATTCTAGAAATCTTCATTTGCTTAAATTCTCACTCTCCTTCAATTCCCACCATAGCCTGCAAGGACACATTGAGAAAAATAGGTTCTGGACCTTCTCCCACAAATTCTTCTTCTTCTTCCTCCTTCACAGATTCTTCCTCCCCCTCCATCATATACAAGTGCAATTATATTTTCTTACGATTATGAGTTGGTGCATATCTCTTATAACACAAAAAACAAAGACCCTTGGCCCTTTTTTCATCAAACTCTTAATTACTAACATGCTTGGACAATGTATTAGTTCTCAATTGAGTCAGCTTGTTGACTTGATTACGTGGTCCGGTTAACATTCCCTTTGATTGATTAAGCTTATTGTGATGGTTCTTTGGGGTGATCCTCAGACCAGGGAGCCATTATTTGAGTTACCTCTACAGTGAGGTAACTTCATACTGCCTCCTCTATTTTGTTTTGCACTTAAATTGTTCGCCACCAACGCTTCCTATTTTCGAGCAAGAACATAAGCTTGTTGAAGGTTTATTGGATCTAGCAGCTTCACCATCAGTTCTGACTCTAGTTTTAGCCCCTTCGCAAAAAATCCCACCGAATAATTCTCTGGTAGTGACAGATGATTTGAGTAACAATCAAATTTTGCACAGTATTCCTATACTATTCTATCTTGTCTCAATTCCTTTAAATCAGCTACTGGATCTTTGAAAATCTCTTTATAGAATTGTTGTTTGAGAGTGGTTATAAATTCCTCCCATTCGGTTGGCTCCACCTTTTGTTCGATTGTTCAAGTAAAGATGGTAGCACTCTTGTGCTTGTTCCTCCAAATGCATCGTTACCATTCCCACCTTTAGATGATCGAATGTTAGTTGAGAACAAAGATTGCCCACCCTTTTCTAACTATTCCTTAACATGAGCTCCATCAAATGTGGAACAATTGATTTTACTGAATCTGGTCGGTATGGTGTGATTGTCATTCTCGTTAGACCTGTAGATGTCCCTTGATTCATTCCAAATTTCTGCATGACTTAACATAGATTTGAGCTACATCATCTCACACTCTTGCTTCGTCATTCTCATTAGACCCCTTGGTATGGCTCCCATATTTTCCTTGCCACCGGTAGATGTCCCTTGTTTCACTCCAAATTTCTGAATGAATTAAGTGAACATAAATTTGAGCTCCATCATCTCATGCTCTTGCTCGTCTGTTCTCTTTTTGACTTTCCAATAGGATCTCATACCTGGCTTTGCGTTTCCACCAAGGTTTGAATATTTTCTTCAATCAGGAGCAGCTCTACTCTTCTAGTTCCTTATGCTATAGTTTCTCCAGTGCTAAGGTTCAATTGCTCTGATACCAAATGTTTTGGTTGAATTGCCCTTTAATAATTTAGTCACTCCCAAAAGAAGAACAATCGAGAAGAGAAGAGTCAGAGAAGGATAAAGAGAGAAACTAGGGAGAGAGAGAAACAATTGTGTTCTCTTATGGCCAGAGGAGATCCATTACACTTTGCATACTTTTAACAGAAAAAAGAAACAACCAGCACTCTGGGGACTCGAAGCATAGTTTGTTGTTCTCAGAAACTTATATAAATGGTGCGTATAAGTAAAATTTGTAAATACAAATTTTGGTGTGCTATTTAAATTTGGCTGCGATCTATTTAAGTTTGGCTCTTCTTTCCTGTGATTATCGTCGCTTATTATCCGCAACAGTTTCTCATATATTCCTTTTGCATCACCATCATTTAATTCTTTCTTTTGGAAATTGTAGAGCATAAATCCAAGAATTTGAAGGATGAACAAGACAAAAGGACAACAAACAAATTGGGAACCCTTGATTCGCCGCAAAGAGAGCAGAAATCAGAATTGAATGATCGCAATGGAATGTGGGGCCATGATGGTTTTCTAAAACTGGAGACTGAACCTCCATCACCTGCGAGAAAAAGACCTCCTTTTAGGGAGAAAAAGGTACCCATGGACAACACCAACAATGACAAAGTTACTGCTAATCCTGTTAGAGTGGGCAACTCAGTACGACCCATGTCTGGTGGTGAGAAAAGAGATGAAAGAGACCACAATCCCCGCTATTCAGACAAATCTGAGAGGTCATTTTCTGGTAATAGGGGTGAAGCACAAAGACACAGCCTTCTGCCTAGAGAAAGGTATAGAGGTGGAGGTAGCATCAGCAGCAATTACAGGGGAAGAGACAGACTCAGTGAAAAGCAAGGTTACCGCCCTAGGGGTAGAGGAGAGAAGTGGAAGCATGATTTGTTTGATGAAGCTAATAAGAGCCAATCCATAAAGAATGAAGAGGATCAGATTGCAAAAGTTGAAGCACTCTTGGCTTCATAGGAGCAGTGTTAAAGAGTTTTTATGAATGCGTTCAGCGTTTGCTGGGATCCTTGACAAAAATTTTAGAATTTTATGTTCAATATCTTGCCTTTTTCTGAATATTTTTTGTTCTTAAGGGTTGTCAAAATTGGATTATGATGTGCTCTTGGTAATGCAACTTTGATGAATTTTCTTATTTGACATGATGAATTTTCTTTTTGTTACAAAAACCGAGCCAGGTGATTATACGCCAGAAAGGATGTTGCCAATCGGAACCAAAGCTCGTTGGCATTAAATTTGATATTGTTCAAAGCATTGCTTGTGCTGTGGCTGAATTCTGACTCAATGTTATAACCGCAAGTTCTGGCCGTCCTCATAATCCAAGGTTTGTTTTCCTTCAGCATTATGGTTCTACTACAATTATGTTGCTACAAAGATACCTGTCCCAATAATTTATAAACCATTCTGGTGATGTACTCGTAGTTACTGGACAAAACTAAAATCCAATTCTGATTCAAGTTCCTCGAATGCCCAATATGGTTAACTGAATAATTGCTACAAGTCGTTATACCTACCATCAAAAACATGGTTTATCTCTTGACGGACCAAGATCTTCAATGTCAGTTGATGCGTCCATCGTCTTATCAGATGAATTCACCACCAATTGACCACAAGCACCACTTATGTCTTGGCCCATTTGCTTGCGAATTGTAGTCCGTATGTTGTATGTACCTCTAAGAGTTTTCTGGAATCTTGATACTTTTTCTTCACCACTAGTTCTGTATCGACTCAAACTGCCAATGGAGTTGAAAGGTATCAAGTTCACTACCTGCTTGGAAATTAACAAATACGTGAGTATCCATTTCTCTTGCCAGCAAAGAATTGCATTCAAATATGCATTGACATCAGTAAATAAAAAACAGGCAGGTCGCCCTGCACTACGACTTGCATAAGAACTGCGCAAAGTCGGAGATGTACTGAACTGACAGATAAAGAAAAATAATCGACGTAACTGGATCGAAACAGGCACCATTGAACGTGTGCCTGTCATCAGTTAGCTCAACTTCATACACATTGCAAATTGAAACCAGTTATCAGACCATGGTGTTGTCACTTCAAGAGGTTCCACATCTTACAAGTAACATACTTATCAAACCAACCATTGGACCATCGTCTGATCTATAAATCATAGTTTTGATTTCCTCCTTGTGCTTCAATCTTAGACCATCACATATTTTGCTAGCATCAGTAAAACTAATTACCTTGGGGGTTCTTGAACCTAAGTACGGATAAGACTATTAAATAAAAACTTGAACTTGATACCAAAATTGCATATTTTGACAAATTATGTGAAAAGCTGAATTAAAAAAGAATTGGGTAATAATATTCATGAACAAAGAGATTTTAGAGAAAAACGTAGAATGGTCAGAATAGAGCAGAAATTTTGCAACCAAAAGGAAAAAAGTACATTAGGTGACAACTTTTTACTGGACAATCAAAACTCCACCCATAAACACACAACTGTTATTGGAAGAACAAAACATTGGTCTAAATTAGTAAAACTTACGTTAATACCCCTAGCATTACCCAATATTTTAATGCTTCATAGGCTTCTCATAGATAATGGACGCAGTTTGCCATCAAGATATTCATTGGTGCAAACATAAGATCACCTTATGGATTCAAAGGTCAGTACAGTAGTAATATAGCTTGAAACATAATTCCATTTTCTGCAATCAGGTTTGAATTTTTGAGCGCTCACCACTTCAAATGACTCTAATAATTTTCCCAGCTGATGGGCATGCTGCTCTTCATCATTGATCGCATCAAGCATTATGTACTCGATAAAAATTTTCTGTTTACTGTGGATTAAGACAATACTAGATATCTTATGCAACAATTCCCAGAAAACGCAAGTAGATCTTTAACTGCAGAAACTTGAACAATGAGCATATGAACCTGTTCTTTTGATATACTTGTAAAGTATCCATAAGCTTTTCTAAAGGAAAAGCCCTAGCAGCAGGCATAATATGGCAGCGTATATCTTGAACGGGTGCATGCAATGAGACTGCCAAGTTCAAACCTGGTAGATCTTTCTGAAGCTTATTAATTGCATGAATAACCCCAACCTACAAAAGAATATATTTTCCAGAATATGGCTTGTAAGTCACTTTTTCCCGCATTCATGAACCAATTTTAAATTTCAATTTATCCCTGTTTATTGAACTATGCTTGTGAAAGTGGTTGACCATGCCTAACAATTCATTCATAGACTAGCAATTGAACACAGTAACGAACTGATTTTGCATTAAATCACACCATTTTCATTCAAAATTTCAACCAACACATTTCCTATTCTTCTTTTTTAACTTTTTTTGAGGAAAGCTGGTGGGGTATGCAAGGAGCCGAGATTATAAAATTTAAGTGAAATAGTAAAGTATGTACGGTTGAGACTGTAATTCTTTTTGGTGACAGCCTAAATGGGGATCCCAGCATAATACGAATTGCTTCAACCACAGCAGTATAGTTATTCAAAGGTTCTCCCATCCCCTGATAAACAAAAGAAACAGAAATGAATAGTTTTAGCCACATTACTGGATTGATAAGTACACAGACAATAAAGGAAAAGATGAAACAAAGAAATGAAAAAAGGACATAGAATCAATTGCTTGTGTTATATGTAGGTACTCATGTTTGACATTCAATCTTTATAAGCTTGTGCCCAGACGTAAATGGATAATAAAAAACAAAGAAATGAAAACTTTAACCGTAATTCAGTCACATATTCTTGCTGCTGAAATAAAAGAGGTCTCCTTTTTGTTTAACAAAACCATCACAGAGATCACCAATTCAATTGCCAACATTCTCAAAAGAGACCAAAAAGAACCAATTCATTATTGAAGTTGGCCCTTACAGCCATTAGTGGAACCCTTTCCACATTATGAAAAGGTGTTTTGCATACCATCTTAATGAGTCCTGAAGAAGGAGGTCATTGTAGCACATTCTATCTGATCAACAGTTAGCTCAATGCACGTTGAGGAGAAAGCTTAAAATGCATAAGGCAAGTAATAAAACAAAGCATTGTCAGGCTGAAAGGTGAAATGCCCTTACCATGAAAACAACATTCCGTATCTCTGAAAAATGAGAAGCATGCACTAATTGTTCAACAATCTCACCCGAGGATAGGTTGTTTTTAAACCCCATACTTCCAGTCGCACAAAACTTACAGCCCATCTTACAACCAACCTGTAACAAACAAAAATGTTGAGGAAGACATCTATATATAACCTGTGTAATAGATGATATATCTTGGTCAACAGTAAACACAGAACAAATTATTAATACTCTTGGAATGATGATAGCAATAGAATTCCTTGTTGCCCAAAGTTGGATTCACACATGCAAGAGCAGAAATTAACTGCCATGAAGATTATAACATACCTGTGACGATATGCATAGTGTTGACCTAGGGCCACCAGAACGAGGTTTTCCACCGTACTTGCCCAGCCGAGTGTCATATCTCATAATTACAGCCTCCACGAATTCTCCATTCTAAAGATCATTCAAAAGAGGCAGGATAATAAGTAGCAGCCACACATAAAGAACCATCCTTTGCAAATGTGAGCATGCACTCTCTCCCTCTGTAACTGTATCAGTGTTTACAAGAGAATCATATAAAGATGTGTATTTAGCTAATATAAACCCTAACTGACAATCAAAAAAAGATTCCCAAAGTAGGATGCAGATAAAAACGCCAAGAGAAGTTCTTAAATGAGCATTAAAACATGCAAAAAGTCTACCATCATTTTAGAAATTGGAGCACTAGATAACCACCCATAAACAACAGACATTCAAACTCAAGTTCCCTTTATAGTTTCTCTAAGGAAAGCACAAAATTGAACCAAATTTATAAAATTAAACAATCCTACCTAATCATACATCAGCTAATCTTTCGTCCGATTTCCATAGTATTAATCATATATTGGCCAATCTTTCGTCTCACTCCCATAGTATTAATCATATGTTCGCTAATATTTCATCTCACTTTCGTATTATTATTAGTGTAAGAGGAGTACGTGGAGCTTGATGAGGAGCTTAGTCGTGACCTCGTCGCTAGAATCAATGACAGAGTGCACATTAGAAGTTAAAGTTTTGAACTTTGAACGCAGAAGTGGATATGCAGATAAAGGCAAACTGGGTATTTCATCCCATTCCAGATTAGGATTCTTAATCACATACCTATCATCCACAATAGGAGAAAATCAGCATAAATCAACCAATAAAGTGAAAAGCAAAAAGATGTGTAATCAAATTTGTGAAAAGTCAAATCTTTCACACACTTCCAAATGACGGGGATGAAGTTGATGTTAATTCCTGACTTCTCAAAGTTGTCTCTGAGATGGGAAGCGTCAAAAATCGACCGTGCGGACATTCTTGCGGAGTTCTGCGAGTGCAGATGCTAGATGTCTCCTCTTCATACGAGACAACGTTATTGCGTAGTTTTCAGTTTGGTTTACACTCTCTCCTGCCAAGCAACCACATCGTGTGCTGTGATTTCAATTTTTCCCTTTTGTCTACAGCTTTTTATCAAACTAAGGAAGTTAGGAACAATTAATGGATCCAGACATCTGGTAGCAAATATGCTGCACATTACTTGAACTAGCTATCATATTACAATTTATTGGACTCAAATAGAAAACCATCTAGCGAAAATGTTAGACTATCAAAAATTAGTTACCCGGACAAGGCTATCTTTCATATAATTTTTTAAAGATGAAATGAGTTAAAAGGGAAAAGTTTTTACATATATTTTTTTAAAAGATGAAATGAGTTAAAAGGGAAAAGTTTTTACATATATTTCAACACGTATATTAAAAGAATCCAAACATTTCACATATATTTAAAAAGGATTGTATTATTTTACAAATATTTATCAAAAACTCCAACTAACAAAATATAATTAATAATTTTATTATTTTTTGTGAACCCTTATCACGTGTGTATGGCATATGAGCCCTCTAGGGATGGTCGAGTTGGTAGAGTGGGAGAGGGATGGAGCCAAAAGGTCAATGTACTCGAATCCTCTTACTTACGCTCTCTCAATTAAACTTGTCGTATAGGGCTTGCCTAGTGCAGAGTACCTGGTTGACGAGATTTGCAAATTATTGCGTCAATCCGAAGGTTTACTCAGTGCGTATCTAAAGGATAGTAACTATGGGTTCCTCCATTCCAAAAAAAAAAAGAAAGTATATGGCATATGACAAGTGATCCCAAAATAAAAAATTTTGCAGCTTAAGTTTTTTTTTATGACAACGTCTGGGAGTTTGATATCAGATGTTGCCTCTTGAGGTGGTTACTAATTATTTGAATTCCACTCGTCGTTTGATGGAGAAACTCTACACTAGTAGCTAGCGAATTCTATTCGAACAGACTATGTCGAAGGACTTGGTTCATCGACTACAAGTTCATTAAGTTGTGTGATTATTCACTTCATTTCTCTTGGTTCATCAACTATAGGTTCATTAAGTTGTGTGATTATTCACTTCATTTCTTCTCATAGTATGCGAAGATAAGTCCCTTTTGTAAAAGCTTGAGAGCAACTCAATAACTCTTTGCCTCAGTGAGTGACCTGGAATTGAGGCATATAAGATCCTATTGTTTGTAAGTAAGCATGGCTAAGAATACTAGTAGAACTAAAACTGAAGCTACACTAGCAATCAAGAAGAGACCATAGAAACTTTTGATACCAAGACTATTTGATGAAAGAAAGTTGTTTGGCTCTAGATAACTTACTTCTTTGCCAAACCATTGTTTCTCCTTTTGTCATGCCTAGAATTGCCCTAGAAACATCGCTCACTAGTGGAGAACCTCCAGGAAACACGTAAAATAATGATACATAGTTTGAATAATAAACTAAATCCATATCAAAAAATAAATACAATTTATTCAAACTAAATCCATATCAAAAAATAAATACAATATGAGAGGGAGTTGAATTTACGAAGACAAATCCATTGACTTTAAATTTAAGGCTCAACACTAATGTATTTGGAGCAATACTTTACTAGAAATAGTTTTATACATTTGGAGGAATCGGTGAAGTTGATCCTCAAGTCAAAGAAATAGCTTCTTTGTAAAAATGCAAAGAAAAGACTGCAAAGTCGGTAGTTTTGTATACTGGATGTGTTGACTTCATCAAATGCTACAGTTATACCACTGTTGCCCTTTCCTTTGGTGAATAATGCGTCCCATTCATCTAGAAACTAAGAGATTGTATTCGTCTAAACCTAGGTATTTCAAGAGACGTAAAACAAATGAACCCTCCTAATAGACAACATAAGCTCCATTCCTCAAAAGCTCCTTCGCGTCAGTAATTGTCAGTTGAAGCTTTTGGACTGTTAGAATTAGTGTTATGCATTGAGGTGGTTAGACTCCTTGCTGTTGACTACCTGCCTAATCAACGAGTCCTTGCTAATTGACTTGCATAAGCCATTTGCTAAACGACAATGTTTGGGAAATCCTATAAATTGTCATCTAGAAAAACTCAGACTGCAATTTTTTTAACCCACTTACCATATGACATACGTATGTGACAAGGGCCTATAAAAATAGTAAAAATTATCAATTGTATTTTCTTAGCCCTAGATTGATAAAAATTTTAAGTTGAAGTTATTAATAAACATTTATAAAATGACAGGGTCTTCTTTTGAACATTTTTAAACATTAAAATTATTTATGTAAATATTAAGACTTTAAAGTTTAAATTAACTTTTGACAAAAACTTTAGGGTTTAATTTGACTATTTCACTGATTAATTAGTTCAAAGCATTGAAAAACAAGTAAGATAGTTCTTTGTTACATGACGATAAGGATATCGACTGAAGAATCTATAATAAGCCCCAAAGGAAAATAAACACAAATACAATATTAATACGTCTTAAAGCTACGTTCATATACTTAAAAGTAGTAGTCCATGCACTAAAAGGAATTATGTCTTTAACGATCTGTGTCATTTAATTAGCTTATCATAATTGACATTGCATAACAATTGGACTTTGTTCCACAATTGTCTAGTAAATTGACAATTGAAATATAAATGACTCACTTTTTTAATATCTTGATTTCAGACAAAGTAGCTTGAGCTAATATGGAGAAAATAAAAGCCTATTTTTTATTCTAAGTTTGTTCTTGATAATTAGTCGGAGGATAAATGAGGACTTCAAACTAACTTATGCCATAAAACATTCCAATGCAAAATTATGAAGATCTCTCTATGAGATTTATTTTTGAAAGTAAGAGATTTATGATGATGCCAAGTTAGTTTATCCTTTTCTTCCACTCCATAATTATAATTAGGCGTATCATCTTTAATTAATGAAAATTCTCTCAAGGAATGAACTAGCCATGGCTAGTTTCCCTTTTGAATCACTAATTTTACTTTGGTTGTGTTTGATTCACTTACTCTTAGAGATTTGTAGGTAAATAGTTTTTATAAAGGGCTTAGTTGGTGTCAATTATCAAACTAAAATAAATCGGATTTCCCATTCCATATAATGCACTTGAATTCTTTACTAATTGTGTCCCTCATATTTATGATCTGTCTATGTGATTATGAGGTTTTTATTTTTAGTTTTGCTTTTTAAATATCTTTTAAGAAGTGAGAGTGCATCCTTTTGCCTATAAAGACTCCTTATTTGTTAGGAGTTTTTAAATTCTCTTTGTCAGTAATACTTTATTCATTGCATTGATATATTTAATGCCCATACCATCTTTCTTTTTTGACAAGCTGACCTCTAACTATTTGGCCTTTGCTTCCTTCTCTTATATATAAAAAGTCCTTGAATAGTTTTTTTAATTTCTTTGATGAAGTTTTAGGGCAAAAAAAGATAAGAGCACCAATACCTATGTATACTATTCAGTACATATATAATTAACTACTTTCTAGCTATATAAGACAAGAAGTTATTGTTCCACTTACCTATTCTTTTAAGTATTTAGTTGAATAATGAGTAGCAACTCTTGGAAGTTAGTCTTGTTATAACTAGAATTTCAAGATATTATAAAGGAATTTGCTCTATTTTGAAACTTAACATTTATGATATTTGATCTAACAGGTCAAATAAACCTAAGAAAATAAAGAAGTTGAATTTTTACTCATTAACAGTGAGTCTTGAGAGTTTGAATTTCTATAAGGATTGTAAGAAGATTTTAATAGAATCTAAGTTTGTCCCAAAAAAAAAAAAGATATAGATTGTATGTAAATGGTAACTTGAAAATTTAGAGTTTAGCATACTTGTAATGGATTTTAAACCTCCTTTTTTCTCTATTCTATATCCTTATTATGATGCTGGAATGAGCCTCTATACATAAGGTAAATAGGTAAGATGAAATAGGTTCACCTTGCCTTAACCCTTTAGCCCTTTTGTATATATATCGTTTCCCATTGAGAATGATACTATATGTGTAGCACCTCCTTTACCATAGGATACACAGTGGGATGCCCGGAGGTCATTCTGGTACATATCCTATGATAACGGTATGCTATATTTAATTACTATATTCACTTTACATGGCATCATAACATTAATCCCTTATAAGCATAAAAAGAAAATCACAATATTTTAAAAACTAACTTTTTCCTCATTTTATTGCATAAAACCGAAAGTCTATATTGTGTCTTTCAACTTTTACTACATGTGCATCATCAAAACCTAGTACAAAAGTACTATATGAAAGAGGAAAATATA
>JAOQMP010000210.1:39298827-39326170 GCA_027563575.1 Erythroxylum pedicellare
CATGCATGTACAAACATATTATGAGCAAATATTCACTATTTATTATTCATGTGCATATATGAATGCATGAATATATCAGAAACACTTTTAATGATTCTAACCCATTCAAAATGACCAAAATACCCTTTCCAATTGGTGAGGGGATGTTACATCATCATCATCATCATTATTATTATTGTTGTTGTTGTTGTTGTTGTTGTTGTTGTTGTTGTTCTATTATTATTATTGTTGTTGTTGTTGTTGTTGTTGTTGTTGTTGTTGTTGTTGTTGTTGTTGTTATTAGTATTCTTCTTCTTATTATTGTTATTATAATAATAATTATTGTTGTTGTTGTTGTTGTTATTATTATTATTATTATTATTATTATTATGTGTTCTATTTTTTATTAAAGTTATAAACTTAATTTTTGTAAAATTAAATATCTAAAATTTTAATTCTTAGAAGAATATTCAATGAAATGCTAAGATATATAATAGTCATAAGTTTATAATTTTTTTAAAAGTCATATCTTCATAAGTCATTTCATACATAAAGAACTAATACTAAACAACTAATTTTACCAAACATCTTTAATAAACAACTAATGCAATCTGCTGGTCAAATAAGCTAATATAATCATCTATCAACTAACAATTGATAAAATCAGCTGATTGCCAAACAAGGCCTATAACTATGTTGAATAATTTCTTACAGATAATACCATTTGTATCAGAAAAAGAGAAAGCAGTAACATGAAGCTATAAACAAAAGAAAATTAAGTTTAATCTATCATAATAAATCAGTACAACCATATTATTCTCTCCAAAGACCAAGAACTTAGAATCTCACAACAATGTTGGTAATGCAATGGCTTTGGGACTTAGTTTATCTCTCTTTTTCTTATTGAGCTTGTCCCATATTGCTAGTTTATACTTGCTCACTGGGGTTTATATACTACTATGTTTATTGGAATTTGTGAGCTAGTGTCCTCGCTAATTTTATAGTGAGAGGAATAAGGGTATCTTCACACGCACGCCGTTTGGCTAGCTTGGCTCGTGCACATTTCTGATTCTTGATCTTATATGTAACGTCTCTTTTAAATTCTATTGATTTTGCTGCTTCAGTTACGGATGTGGGGTTGAGTGGAGTCGTTTATCTTCTCCATGATATGGTCCTCTCTTCTATCTTATCAGCTATTCAGAAACACAACAACTTCTTTTCTCTAAATTATCCCTAGTTCTGAGCAAACAATGTTGAGTTCCAACACTCTTCTCTTGAGTGCACGAGAGAGGAGTGTCACCGTGTAAACCTTAGGGAGCAACTTCTAAGCAGTTGATTGCACCATAGTCGAAGACGAAATCACTTTTAAGTCAGTAGTCCTTGTCCATAACACAATTTTTTTTCCTATGTTCATTCATTCATTTCGATTTCGGTCCTATATTTGATTACTTTTTAGTGATCCTTTGATAACAAATAATTGTGTAGCAAAGTAACTTATCAATAGATACTATTATAAGAGGGGTTATCCTTGATTAATAAAATTGATTCGATCATCTGCTAACAAAAATGATCATTAATGTAAAAAGACCTCTTTCAAAGCTAAAACAGAAACCGTTTTAGAAATTAAATTATTCAAGAAAATATAGATGAAGGCAAAGAAATATAAAGAAAACGCGTAGGAAGTAGATTTTCCATCTTCACTAAAATCTCTCCCAAATTAAATTCAACATTGCAATTAGATAATATGTACAATCTCTCCTATCAACAAAGCAGATAATGAATTAGAAATTCAATATTAAACTAGCCTTAGTAAACCTCTCTAATGGGATATAATCAGTAGTCACATTGACACATTCTCATCTAGTTAAATATAGAGTGGGTTATCATTATCATCTACTTGTACATTCATTAGTCTTATTAAAAAATAAAATCTAAGTAAACAAAAAACAGAGAATGGGTTACCATTTTTGTAGAGTGTTATGGGAATTATTATGTCTTACTAGATAGTTACAAAAACTTTTGAGAAGATGACAATGATAACTAGAAGCACATAAAATACAAGAAGAAAGTGGAGATGGCAATCAAAATGGAAATAGCAAGATGAAAGGAAAAAAAGCTTCGAATAGATGCTTTATGCCTATTTTTAGTTCAAATATACTATTTCCACTTTCATAAAAAAGAATATTGCCCTTTAACTATTAAGAAGTATTACATATATCATTTAATATATAAAAATCTACTGTATAAATGGTGGCTAACTTGTCAACCCTTTTAATATATCATTAATTAATTTGTGACTAATTTTTGAGAATTTTATTTTTCTTTATTTTTTGAACTAAATATTTATTCAAGTTTACCTTTACCTTAGAAAATGACAATATTAAATTCTATTATACTATAATACTTATTTTCTTTGTTTTGAATATGTTTAAAATTAAGATTACTCACTGCAAATAACGAGTCTAATACATAATTGCCTAGAGAAAGTTTGAGAATTACACTCTAAGTAATAAAAGTAATAAAATAGGTGTATAGCCACTTACAAACTGCTAGTTATACATTATAAAATAATATAGTATGAGAACATTGTAAACAAAAATTGAAAATATATATTTGAAGTAATTTGCATAATTTGCCTACCAAATTACTTTTGTAATCTTTATGCTTAAATTATAATAGAATAGCACTCATTGTTAGCAAACTTAATGTTTTGAACAATGTCAAAGCGAACAAATTTGCATAAATAATTGAAAAAAATGAATCAATGTTAAATAATATATTACATACATTATCAAATTTACTCGAAACTTGCACCAATAATAATACTATCTTATAAATTAACTACAAAGCCTCTTTTTTTATGTAGCTTTTCTTTATAGAAATTTTACATATATGAAATTGAAAGTTAAAAGTCTGCTAAAGCAAACTTTTTCTAACTTCCCCCAACCTTAACCATATAGCATCACTCACACTTGCCTTTGGATTAATTAACTTGTATTCCCTCATTCTTGAAGCTCAATATATGGTGTCTTCATCTTCATCATGATTCACTTATACTTAGTTAAGGTTTTATTGATCTTACCTCATTCATGCCTTTTTTTTTCCTATCTCTTCTTCTTCTTCTTTTTATTTGTTACCTTTAATGTCCACCATTGATATCTTCTCACACCCCTGATCTTCCTTGATACTTGCATTTTAGATATAATGTTAGAAATCATTTTAATAATTCTCTATTTGTACCAAAGGCTTCTTCAAGATATGACATAATCTTCAACCACTTCTTTTTCGTGTTCTTCATTGTTAGATTCTCCTCATGACTTAAGACAATTTCATCCTTTTTCTTCTCCATTTTTGGTGTTTCCTTAAACCTTAGAATTGGTTATTCACTTACCTTCTTCATTATTAGCGTCTCCTAACACCTCAAAACTTCTTTTCTTCATTATCATTGAACTAAAATGTCAACAACTATTCACACATTCACTACAAATAATGATATTTATATAGAAAAATCAACTTAATAATTTATTACTTTTGCATCTTCTAACTTCTGCAATACTTTCCTGAATTTGTTTGTAACCTCTTACCTTTTATAATGTTCTTTAGGTTTTTCTTATTATAATCAAGCTTCCATATCGAATAATATTTCTAAATGCTAACATATCAAATAAAATAACATTATATTCAGTCTCCTATACTCGTGCAGGGACACAATCAATATCTGACAACTCATTAATATCAGTATCATCCTAAACTATAATTATTGCCATCTATTCCCACTTAAATGGATGGTTTAATTGTACCCTATCCAGAGAAAAATTTACAAATAAATAAAAATTGAATTCATAAATTATGAATGCACATTTTGTATAAGAATAAATGTTTATTGATACTTTAAAATTGTTATCTGCTGAATTCACTATCAAGATAGCTATGCATCTACCAGTGTAAGGTAAAACACCTTTGGCCTTTATAACTTGGTGGAATTTGTAAAAGTGCTTATAAAATAGTTCATAATAAAATTTTCCCAACTTAACTTCTCGTAGACATCAACATTGACTATATTGTCTAGCAGCTATATTCTGATACTTTAGTTAGCATTTGGAAACTATCTAACACATAGACAGGGAAGTTCTGTTGAAAAATTTTATACAATCCTCCACCCCCTAAATATTTTACTACACATTGAGTAATTATTTGGTGATCATTGAATTGTACTCTTTATGAAGTCTTAATACTTTATCCTCATCGGATTTTATACATACTTGTTTGTTTTTATTCAAAACACCTATGACCTATGCCATAATGTCCCCACAAATATCCTATGCTTGATCATGCCTTATTATCAGCATAAGGTCATTTGGATCAAAACAAAGAGACAACTAGTAGCAGAGGTCCCTTTTTACTTAAAACCTCTCCATTTCTTTAAGCTTATCGAATCCTATATAGATCACCCACTTCGACTACTCTAGAGTAAGGCTATCCATCATTTCATATACCTTCTTTAAATAACATCTCATTTCACTACAACAAAGTAGACAATAGTTACAGAACAAAAACATAGCCACTTTGTCAAAAAAAGTCAAGTATAATTATTTATGACGTTTCTACTTTGTCGTATGAAATATTGATAATTCCCTATAGCAAAAAATTATAGGTGATTTTCTAGAATCATAGAAAAATATTATTAGCTACTAATTTTTTATACCTAAAATACCATAAATAGATAGTCAAATATTGAGTATAAGTTAACGTTGATAGGGAAAAAAATTGACATCACATAATAGGCAATGAAAAAAGCATAACCAATACTTTTTGGCTACATTTTATGATTTGTAGTGATATATGATTTGCTATGTTTTTTAGTTTCATAAGTAAAATATTTTAACTACCTGTTCATATTTTCTTAAGTAAATTCTTTTAACTATAAGTGTATGAAAAAGTTACCTAACATTGTTTGTAACTTTTTGCATAATCCATACTATTGAGCATTTTGTGATGTTCTGTATATAATATTCTAACACATATTTTGCTATGAATTATTTGGTTATTATTATCGAATTAAATCATAAATAAATATTATTAATTCAAGTTGTTAAGCATTCCTTAAATGAGTAAAATTATATAATATAATCAAATTGTACTAACAAAAGTAATATAACATTAATAGATGATCCTTGGTTAATATTAATAATAGTTTGAGCATTCCTTATAATTTGTAAACTAAAATATAGAGAAAAACTTCATAAATTGGATTATGTTTGGACATATTGTTAAATATTGGTGAAATGTGTTAACCAAGTCCATAAACATGTAACGAATCACAAAGTTGGTTGAAGTCAACTAAAATTATTATAAGAAAATTGATGCACTAATTATTTGGTTCAAATTAAGCAAACATCACATAACTTTACCATTTACAATGTGATCACTCATCAGTTACATCTTCATCCATTTTGTAATTCTAGAAAATAGTAGTAGGGCCTGATGAGATACCCATGGAGGTGTGAAAGAGCTTATGAAATGGGTATTACTTAGCTACCCAAGCTTTTAAAAGTGATTCTTAGTTTGCTAAAATGTTGAACTAGTGGAGATTTAGTATGGTATTTCCTTTATAAAAGAACAAAGGGGACGTCTAAAGCTATAACAACTATAGAGGCATCAAATTACTTAGTCACACTATAAAGTTATGAGAGAAGGTGAGTGAGACAATAGTGAGAAAGGATGCTTCTATCTCAGAAAACCAATTTGACTTTATGCTAGAAAGGTCCATAATAGAAACTTTGCGTCTCCTTAGAAGGTTAATGGAATACTATAGGGAAAGACAACGTAATCTTCACATGGTTTTTATTAATTTAGAGAAGGCATAGGATAAGGTTTCAAAGGAAATCATGTGGAGGTGTTTAGAAGTCAAAGGGGTTGCTATGACTTTTATACAAATTATTAGGGATATATATGAAGTTGTAAAAACTAGAGTAAGAATGATAGGAGGAGATATAGAGCATTTGTCTATAGATATTGGGCTACACCAAGGCTCCTCTTTGTGCCCCTTCCTATTTGCAGTAATGAATGATGAGCACATCAAGTATATCCAAGGGAATGTGCCTTGCTACAGGTTGCTTACTAATAACATTATTTTAGTGGATGAGACAAAAGAGGGATCAATGTCAAGCTTGAACTTTGGAGGGATACATTAGAGTTTAAGGGCTTTGGATTGAGTAGGACTAAGACTGAGTATGTGGAATGTAACTTTTCAGGACATAGGTGGTTACTAATGAAGGTAAAGATTGGTTCAAAAGTTATATTGCAAAAAAGTGTTTTAAATATCTAGGATCTATCATCCAGAGCAACGGAGAGGTTGAGGAAGACATATTTCACTAGATCAAATAGGGTGGCTTAAATAGAGAAGTGCACCAGGAGTTTTGTGAGATAAGAGGATACCACTCAAGCTTAAAGGTAGATTCTATCTTTTAAAGATTAGGTTAGCCATGCTTTATGAGGTGGAGTGTTAGCCCATTAAACAAATGCATAGTTATAAGCTAATGGTGAAAAAGATAAGGATGCTACGTTAGATTTGCAACCTTACTAAAAGAGATAAGGTCATAAATGCAATGGTAAGGGATAAATTAAAGGTAGCCAATATTATTAACAAATTAAGAGAAACAAGTTCTAGGTGGTTTGGGTATGTTAAGAGGAGACACCCAGATGTGTCAGTGAGAAGATGTGAGAAGATCATACTTAGAGACCATAAGAGGGAAAAAGGGAGGCTTAAGAAGAATTGGGGGGAGGTGGTCAAGAATGATATGACAATGTTGGAACTTACCAAGGACATAACCCGTAATAGAAAACTTTGATGTTGTAGGACTCAAATAAAGGATCCCTTGTAGAGAGATCATTGTAGTTCCCAAAAGTCTTTTATCTTTTTCCTTTTGTAGTTGGCCTAAAATTGTAAATAGATAGTACTTACCTCTTAGAGTTTTAGTGTAAGCTTTTTACTATAATATTATTATTACTACTATTATCATCATCATCATCATTATTATTATTATTATATTTATTTCTTCTTCTTTTTCTTCTTGTTCATATGGCTCATTTGGAAATAACCTCTTAACTAGTTAGGGATAAAGTTGCATACTATTAAATCTATACAGAGTCCACGTGTCAACGATATTTTTACTAGGTGTTATTGTTATTGTTGTTGTTGTACATGAAGTGATAGAACAACGCTAGGACTTATAATCAATACTCTTCACTTTCCTCTTTATTTCCATCATAATCTAAACTAAGTAACCTTTTTAATACATATCATGTTTTGCTAATTTAGCTAGAGTTTCTTTTCCCTTGATTACTTTAGCCTTTAATGCAGCCTTAAGTTTGTTGTTTTCATCTTGAAGTTGTTCAATGATTATCTTATATGTAGATATTGAAAAATTTAGCATAGGGTCATTAATGTGGCCTTTAACATAACCCGAACAAGTACTAAATGTTGTATCATAAATTTCATTTGTATTAGGCTCATTATCCTTAGATTTAGACTTCTCAAATATCTCACACTTCAAGGTCCTTCTCAAGCTATTTTATGGAATAAAAAATTAAAGCACAATAAATAACTTAATGCTTATTTAATAAAGTATAACTTGCAAATATTGATGTTACATATTCATTTTGAACAACTACAAATGAATTGGGCCCTTAATTATAAGTTTTTTTAAAATTTTTTTCTGTTCACCCTTTCCTTCCCATAATTGTCCTAAATTAAAAAAAACATAGCTTAGTCGTTAATTCTTCTAACAAGATCAATGCAAGCAAACTTGAAGGCAAAAATCAAACCTGAACTTTTGGGCTAAACCAATAGTCACTTAAACCTTTCCAATTTTGTTTAATCAATTGTTTAGGTATATGGTTTCATACCTTTGCATCAGAAGTAAAAGACTTCTAATACTTATGCAACTAACAACAATTCCTAGTACTTTGTTTCAATAATAAAGTAACACAATTTAAAACAATTGGGTTCTCAGTATCCAAAACATTCAATTTCAACTGTGAAAAATAAAAAGATTTTAATTAATATTAAATTCATTGAAACAATGTTATATATAGTTAAAGATTTTGAATAATTACCACAACTTTTCCAAAGCATTTTCAAGTAATATGCCTTCCTTTAAGTCTTTTACATGTTTTTATACAAGGTAGTTCTATCATTGAAATAATTTCCAACTCAGTTGATAATACGCATAAATATATGTGCATAATTTGTAATTCGTTACAACATTCATTCATTACAATTCATAATTTCTAGCTTTATCTCAACCCCTTTTTATAGTACTAGCATTGGAAGCTAACAACAAATGGATATGATAAGAAAATGTTTAACTATAAAAATAGATATTAGAGAATAAGTATACTTTAAGAAATAAAAAATGGCAAAAGGGAAAAAATAACCCTAATTTTTATAATTGAATACTAATTAAACCTTAATATTATATTGTGTTCAAATTAAACCCTAACATTTCATAAATTTTCAAATTGAACTTTGTGTGGATAAAAATATAAAGGAGTAACAACCGAATCGTCTATTTGCCACGTCATTACTGATGTGACAATTTTTAAATTTAAGATGACATGGCATTATGGGACCCAATTATTAAAGATTAATTATTAATGTTATTAATTTAATATTATTAAGTTTAATTTAATTAAAATAAAATAAATTGATCTAATTAATTTTATTACCTAACAATTCTTTGAGATAAAGATCCCAAAATCTAGGAATCCATCCATTTTTATTTCAATCCAAACTCTAAAACCTATCTCCTCCACCCTAAAATAATCCAACTACAAAACAAGAAATGCCTGATCCCAAAATCTGCAGTTGTCGACTACTCGAGGCTTTTCACATCACAAATGTTTGTGTATCTAGTTTCCCTAGTCTCATTGCAATTTATCTATGAAATTCCCTCCTAACTACTTGTCTCTGTTGTTTAGTCGGAGAACTTGAAACCATCTCTTTCTTCCCTATGCAAAGACGCTTCATTGGTGCTTTTAGGGGTGATCTATTAACTTTCTTATTGCTTATTGCCTTGTATGTCTATATTGTGGTAGTGGATGAAGTTGTTGTCACCATCGAAAGGGTGTTTATTACATTGTTTCAAATCACTGCGGTTTAAGAGATTTCTAGGGTTTTGTCTATGCCTTCTCTTTCTTCTTACTTATGCTTTTAGTTGGAAAACAAAAAGAGCTTAAACTTTAGGTTGTTGGATAATGAGGATTTGTTTGTTATTGTGATTGTTTAGACAAGAAAGGGATGATAGTTTGGAAATGAGTGTCTCAATGAGAACATCCTTAATTGTTTCCTTCGAGAGAAACTGGTTGTAGTGAAGTTACATTGAGATGTGGTATATGGGATTTAGAGGAAGAAAGTTAGTGGCCTGAGGAAGCTTTTGGTTTATGACATATTTTCTTAATGGTTGAATTATTACGCAAAAATTATTGGTTAACAAAATTAATTAGATTAATTAATTTTATTTTAATTACATTAAACTTAATAATATTAACCTAATAAATTTAATAATTAATCTTTAATAATTGGGTTTCACAATGCCATATGGTGCTTATGTGGCATAGTGAGACCTAATCTTAAATTAAAAAGTTATTATCTTTTTCCACGTTATTCACCAATACCGTTATCACTTTTTTATATTTTCCATCCACACATGATTCAATTTGAATGATTATAAAATGTTAGAGTTTAATTTGAATATAGTAAAACCTTAAGGTTTAATTTATATTCAATTGTAAATGTTAGTTAGTTTTACCCTTTTTGCCAATAAAAAATCACAACCATGCATTATTAGCTTCGTTGTTATTTAAGGTAGAATGATATTGTTATATATGACTTGGAGGAAGAATCTTGTTGTTGCTACATTATGGCACTATGCTAGAAGAAGCTATATTGCCTATAACAACAAAAGGATATAATAAAAGAATTATTTAAATTGTAAAGATATATATCAGAGTATGTGTATACTTGAAGTTCTAAAGAAATTTGAAACTTTCATTTAAGGTAAAATGATATTGTTAGCTAATAATTGAATTTCTTCCATTAACTGACTGATAAGGTAAAAGTTGCACGTTGTTATGTTCTAAAATTTTTTCTAACAACCACCTTCTTCTCTTTGTTTCTACAAGGTGTCATAATGTTATGGATATCTATAAGAAAAAATAGACATCATATAAAAAAGGTAAATATAACGTACACGAAATAAAAAAGAAAACTCATCATTAGTAACAAATATAACATATATGAAATAAAATAAAGGAAAATATCATGTTTGGTGATCATTGAATTTTTACTCCTTTTGAAGCCTGGATACTTTATCCTTATCAACTTTTATGCATACTTGTTTATTTTCTTTAAGAACACCTATGATCCATTCCATAATGTCCCTATAAATATCCTATACTTGATCTTACCTTGTTATCAATATAAGTTATTAGGATCGAAAAGAAAAGACAATTAGTAGTAGAGGTCCCTTCTTACCTAAAACCTCTCCATATCCCTAAGCTTATTAGATCTTATATTGATCTCCTACTTCAACTTCTCTAGAGTATTGATATACCTTTTTAAAATAACATCTCACTTTAAAAGTATACAAATATTCAAATAATCTTGTCAACAACCAAATATGTTAATACTTTAAGGAATAAACTTTAGTAATTTTGTTTAAATTATTCAAAATTTATTATCTTGTTCTTTCAATCACTGTTTTTCTTACTTGTGATGCCAATTATAACATTTTTTATGATGTATAGATTTATGTTATAAATCAAATTACGATAACATTGTCACAAAACTTATTTTTACATACATTATCAATATCTATTCTAAATATTTATGCGTACTGGTTGCCTTCCATTTCTCTTCTATGAAATTTTTATTTCTTTATTACATAAGATATAGTAATTTGACAATAGCTTTTAGCTTCTTTTATAGAGTTTGAGGATAAAGATATAAATGACAAAACTTTTACATTTTTATGCATAACTATGTTAGAAGTACCTCTTAATTAAACAACAGTTGTGCACAAAGTATAGTTACTACCATTGAATTCTATAAAATATGTCACCATATTTGTTAAAAAAAAACAACTACTACATTTAATAATAAATATCATTATATACTACTATAATATACATATAATAGCACCACATTATATAAAATATAGGACCATATTATCCTAAACATATTTCCATATTATTGTAAATGTACCACTTTATTATAAAAAGTTTACCCCTACATATTATAAAATTTTTTACCACATTCTGCAAAACATCCTACAATAAAGAAACTTATAATTATTTTTTTGAAAAATGAATAAATTCCATTAACCATAGTAAAGCTATTTTAACATTACAACACTACTACATTTGTATGATATAACAAGATCTTGCATCACTTAACTAATCTAACAAAAAAGATAGGATCACAAAATTTTATAGATTTACAAGTGCCATCTATTCTTTAATTCAGTCGAAATGTTGTTATGAGCAATTTTGGATATTATTGTAGCCCTAATCCAATTGATAATGTCCTCTACTAGTTTATTTATGCTTGTTTATTCACCTGTATAAATTCTCCTATTTTTTCTTTCCATAGGGAATAAATTGTTGTAGTGAATGCTACCTTGAAGATTGCTCCATTATGCTTTTTCACTTTAGCCATCCTAGTGATCCAAATTAGTGTTTCATTCCAATTATAAGTTTGGAAGTATTTTACCAACATATGTATGATTCTACTCCAAACTGATCTAGAATACCTGCATTGAAAGAACATATGATCTCTATCTTCCTCAACTTCTTTGTACACCATATATATTGAATCATAAGAACCAAACCACCTGTTCTTGGTTTTGAGTTTGTTCTTAATTGCCAGCAATGTAATCAATTCGCCTTTAAGGCTGAGAGGGCCTTTCCACAATAAATTAAACTAGTGAACATTCTCTTTATGAGGTTGAAAGATTTCACTACAAGATTTGTTAGTAAGCACTCGTTTAGAGTCTGCTAACCAACTGATACTGTCATCTCTATGTCAGTGGGTGATTTGGGGATATTACTCAAGTAAGGTGGTGAAACCTCTAAATTTTCCTGACCACAAGCCATTCTGAATGAGTGAAGAGGCTTTGACATTTAGTGGAAGTCTATTCCTAAGCTGAGAGATCTCATTCCTTTACCCTAGTGGAATATATTTTGTCAAATTATCATACCATAGCCAAATGATTTCTCCATTCTAAGCCTCTATTTATCTAGAGGTAGATAGTGTTTCTCAAGTTCATCATGTGAATGAAACACCACAAAGTGTCCCTAGTAATTTGTAGCTACCAGAAGCTTTGATTTCTAAGATAATTTTCATGAATCCCTTTGATCCATCTATAACTCTCGTCTATGTGCAATCTCCATATCCTTTTATAAATAAACACATTCTGCATTATAAGTATTAATACAATTCCTAATCCCCCTTGTCTCTTTGGAATTGTTACGTCACTCCATTTGATTTTAGCCCCTTTTAAGTTTCCTATTTTGCCTGAATAAAGAAAAGCTTTAATGATTCGATCAGGTTCCTTGATAACCTTTCTAGGTAAGATAATATGTGCTGCCAGCGAAAATGCATACTAGTAAGTACTGGGATGATTATTTTAACTTTTGTAGCAAATGACAGAAACCTACTTTGACAAGCATTGGTCCTGGTCTTATACTTCTAAATAAGGGGAATGCACTCTGAGTACTTGGGCTTAGCATGTGAGATAGTAACACCAAGATATTTGAAGGGTAAAGAATGAGACTGCAAACCTGAAATTCTGCTTAGTTCATCTACATTACTAACATCCATTAAAAAAAATAAGTTACTTTTCTCTGCATTGATTCTTAGCCCTGACTATTCTGAGAAGGTTTTAAATATTTCCACTAGGATCCTGAAAGTTTGCAAATCAGATCCACTCATCAATATCAATTCATCTACAAATATCAAATGTGTGAGATTGGATACTTTACAGCAGTTGTGATGAAACAAAAATTTTCCATTAGCACTTGTTAGTAGGAACACCATTAAAAAGGATACTAAGAGATAAAGTTTTGATACACAACATAATCCTTGCTATGAATTGAGCTAGGAAACCATGTGCTTCCATGCAAGAACTTCCAACTCACTATATCAAAAGCCTCGTAAAAATCAATTTTCCATAGGCAACTATTAATCCTTCTACCTGAATTATGTTCCTTAAGCAGCTGAACATCCCAAAAGGTTTAAGTAAATTTTAAATTAAAGATTTCGACAGATTACATGAAAAGGTAATAGGAGAAAAGCACTACATGCAGAGGTTTTGTCGATTGATTCATATTTTATTTCATAGGATGTGATCCATTACCAATAAGAACATTTTCCATATGCTCAACAATATCATAAAACTGTTTCATAACTTCCATATAAATCATTAAATTCTCCTTCCTGTAATTTCAAATTGTTAAAAGTTTTGAGATGTTTATTTTTCTAGTTTGATTTTTCATCTAGATCCTTCCATTAGTAAAGATTTTGTTTTTACATTTGAGAAAATAAATTAACCTTTCAAAAATAGTCATCAATGAAAATATGTACTAAACTTCATCTTTCAAAGCACTTAGCATATTCCCAAAGATATAAATTGTAGTGACCAAGACTTTTAATTCTGTGAATAATTTAAATAAAGACAGTCTTTTGTTCTTTCGAAAGGTGCAATATTCACATAAGTTTAATTTTGATATACTCTACTCGCTTATAATCCTCTCTTAATAAGGTAATATATTTCTTGCTCATATGTCATTATCTCATGTATCATAACTTGGTACCATCATAATTTACAAACGAAAATGTAGTTATTGAAAATATTCATGTAATAGAATTTCCATCTAAAATTTATAAAGTATAAATAGTATCCAAAACCCATTTATGATGAATTATAAACTTTGCGTCAGTCATTATAAGAATATTTTCTGCAAACTCTTTATATAATCCAACGGCTTCAAGAGGTTTGTAATCATCACCCTTCCCGATTGTAATAATCAGCCTTACATTCCCTTTTTATTATAATAGTGATAAGTCAAAATCTTAATTTTTTATTTTGACCGTAGTGATATTTTGGAGGTGTATTTGAATTTCTTTAGGTAAATTTACCAATAACAATTAGGCTTTGATGTTTACATTAAATAATATTACTATATTTTTTTTTAATAACCTCTCTGAAAAATAAAGATGATTTAACATCTTTTAGAGTGGAAGTATCTATTTGGATGAGTTTATATCGGTAGAGTTTTTATCAGTAGAGTTTTTTTAGAAGAGCTTTTTTAAAAAGCCAGTTGACTGTTTGACTGTCAATTAAAAAAACAACTTTTTTAAAAGAGCTTCATAAAATAAACTGTTTGGTAACATAAAAATAAAAAACACTTTTATTAATTTTAACTATATTTTATTTTGTAATAAAAATTATTTTTGCATATAAATATTATTTAAAGTATATTAAACAATATGCAAAGCACAATATATTAATTATTATATAATTTTAAACTATATGAACATAAATGAAAATATATCTAACCAAATCTTTTACATGAATTATAATATAAGTAAAACTAATATAAAAATTAAATATTAAAACATAAAAAATCCAAATAATATTATATAAATCTCAAAATAAACATGAAGATGAGTTTGTGGGTATTGTGAAAATTATGTGTAAAACATAAGGGCAAAATGAACTAAAAAATAAGCTCATTAATTGATCTGAAAAATCTACTTGAAAAGTGCTTTTTTGAGAAGTTCTAGATTTGAGCTTTTTAAAAACTATATTTTGGCTGAAAAAAACTATGTGCCTATTTTGTTTAAGTTTTTGGATGATGAATAAGCACTTTTTTTCACCGCAAAAGCTTTTTAAAAGAAAAATAAGTGTTTGACTATAAAATAAAAAATCACTTTTTTAGGTGATATAGTTTTTTTGGCAACCAAAAGATAGCTTTTTAAAAACTCAAATTTGGAGCTTCTCAAAAAAGCACTTTTCAGGTTGATTTTTCAGATCAATTAATGAGCCTATTTTTTAGTTCCTTTTGCCCTTATGTTTTACACATAATTTTCACAATACCTACAAACTCATCTTCACATTTATTTTGAGATTTATATAATATTATTTAACTTTTTATATGTTTTAATATTTATTTTTGATATTAGTTTTACTTATGTTATAGTCCATATAAAAGATTTGGTTAGATGTATTTTTATTTATGTTTCATATGGTTTAAAATTATATAATAATTAATATATTGTACTTTGCATATTTTTAAATATATTTTAAATAATATATGCATAAATAATTTTTATTACAAAATAACATATAATTAAAGTTAATAAAAATGCCTTTTATTTTTATGTTGCCAAACAGTCTACTGTACGAAGCTCTTTCAAAAAAGCTATTTTTTTAATTAGCAGTCAACTGACTTCTTAAAAAAATTCTTATAAAAAAGGCTCTACTGACAAAAGCTTTACTGATATAAGCCCATCCAAATAGACACTATAGCTACTAAAAAAGTACTTTTTTTATTTTACTGTCAAACACTCATTTAAAAAATAACCTTTTGCGGTGAAAAAAATACTTATTCACCCTCTAAAAGCTTAACCAATCAGGTATGAAGTCCCTGGATCATTAATTAAAGTTATTCTAAGTTGATTTCAACGACGACAGCAATGGCTTTATCATCCTCATCTAATCTTCGCGTTTCTTAAACTAGAAAGTCAAATTTAATAGAAGTAGCTTACACCATTTGTAACATGAGAAACGTTATTTTATACTAGTGAGGATCTTTGATCAATGCGATCTCTGACTTTTGCCATCAACACTTTGTTGTTGATAACCTCTCTTAAAAATAAAGATGTTTTAACATCTTTTAGAATGCAGATAGCCTCTACATCATAAATTAATTTATTCTAATTTGATTGTATGATGACAGTAATGACTGTCATCCTTATCTAATCTTCATGTTTCAGAAAATTAAATTTAATAGAAGTACCTTCCACCATTCGTATTTATGATCAACTTAATAGAAGCACCTTCCACCATTCGTAACAAGATTTTATTTTTCATTTATCATCAAAAATTCAATTTTTAAAATTTTATTTTATTTAAATAAAGTTTTAAAAATTTTATAAGTTATTTGTTAATGTTAGATTGTTCAATTTGATTTATATTTTATTATTTAAAAAGAGTATAGGAGTTCATAAATATTTTGTAGATATATTTACATGACCATTATTATCAATATAAATTATTTATCAATATAAAGCATAGTTAATAGGAAACATATGGCACCGAAATAATGGCTACCCAATTTTGTTCATTTTTATATCTTATGCACATGCAAGGTGGTTCACGTTGGCTTAAACTACTGCTTCTATGATATGTTCCAACTAACCGTAGACTTTTGTGTATAATATTTAGAAATAAACAATAAAAGACAATCCATGTGCTGGCCATGAAACAATAGAAAAGAATTTATATGCCGGCCACTAATAATAAACAATAAAAAGGTAGTCTTGTGTGCCAAAAGAAAAAACATGATAAAAATTTATACGATTCCTTCCAAAGTAACTTGGCCGAAGTGATATGAATAATTGACAGTCGTATTTTACACTAATAAAATAGAATTGCTTATATATACAATTTATGTTTCGTGAATCATGTTGTTTGCTATTAGCCTAAGTTTTAATAGTGGAGTCATGCAGGTATTGGCGAGCTTTGACCATTATTTGACACTCAAGATCACATAACAAGGTAAGACTTACGAGTTGGTAAGGAAAACGAATATTGTCAATAAGTTTGGCATACAAGGGTGCACATTGGCAGAGATCTTCAATAAGATGCAAAGATTCAAATGTCAAACTAAAAGATAGCTTGAGATAGATCTTAAGATAAATGTTAGCCGTATCACACACATGAGGGAGGCATATGAGAGCTCCAAGAACTTAATGTGCTCAAATAGACGGACTATAACTAATAGACTTAAATATAGATCAAAAAGAAATGCTTTGGGCTTAGATGACTCATCATCAAATAGAGTCTTATTTGGACAGGGGTGTCATCCAATTTGTTAGTGTGGTATTATCTGATAAGGATAGAGGTGATCTAATTAGTTGAGGTCAATTAAGATTCTGAATTATAAAGTTAGAGGTGTTATAAATAGCTTATTTGAGCCTTACCCCAAAGTAGAGAACAAAGATAGAGAGGAAGGGAATACATTAAGAGAGAGCATTCCTTTGTATATTTTTATGAAAATAATAAATGTTAGCTTTTATCGTAGCTTTTGTGAGTCTATTATTGCATATAATTATTTAATACTTTCATAGTATTCTTACTCGAGTATGAGTGTTAAACCCTTAGAGGGTTGTGAGACGTTCGAGAACAAGGCTTTGTTAATCAGTGATCACGTGGAAAGGTTAAGTCTCACCAAAATGGGCCTAAGCGAGATTGTCATGGAAAGGAGTAGGTTTGACTTTAGTATAAGTTCAATGTCTAGGAAAACCTTTTTAAAAATTGGTATCAGAGCCAAAATATTGATATGATAGGAGGCAACAATTTGACAGAACGTGTCAATAGAGTGAAGGCAGGAAGATTGATAATGGTTGATTGCATAATATTTTAATGGATAGTTTAGTATGTGTTTAGTTGTTAAATTGAATAATTAACGCATGTTTAGGTTAGGATTATTTTATTTAGTTAGACATTTGTGTTTCGAGGGTTATATGGGTTAGAGTATGCCATTGAGTTTAAATTTTGTGTATTTTAGGTGCCTTGGTGTGTTTATTAGTGTTTAAGGTCAAATATAAAAGAACAGAGGAGATTAAGAGGAATCTGGGTTTTTATTAGTGTTTAAGGTCAAATATAAAAGAACAGAGGAGATTCAGAGGAATCTCGGGACAAAACCCAGGACCACGATCATGATAGAAGCCTGATGAAGGTGCCAGGATTGTGATAGAAGAAAAATTTGATGCCATGATTATGGCATTATGGGCCACGATTATGGCCTACGCGCCAGATGACATGAACAACCTTCCGAACTTAAGTTTTTTAGGGACTTTTTGGGCATGGAAAAACCTTAGGGTTTACCCTAAATGGAAAATACTATATAAATAAAGAGAAATGTCCTAGAAAACAACTCCCACCTCTGCCACTTTGAGAAAGATCCAAGGAGAGAGAAAGAAGAAGAGAGTAGGAGAAAAAGGTTGTTGTGATGCCATCTTTCCGATTGATTCTGACCCTTCCAAGTGACTTCATTTCACCCTTATTGTTCTTTCTTTTAAGTGTATAAGATGGATTTGTTGGTGATGGATTTGGGTTTGATAATGATGTTCTAAACTTCTTTAGGGATTTATTCTTGAATCAATGTTAATGTGATTTCTTTTGATGTTAATACATTGGGTGTTGTGAATATTTGTTGTATTTGCATTCTTCGGTAATAAATATTTGCATACTTCAGTAATAAATTAAGAGAGTGAATCGATAGGAAAACGATTAGATTGGGTAATGAGAGTTAAACAATCTAATAAATCATGCAAATAATCAAATTGGGAATTTAGACGAAGAGAGATCTCATATGAGGACCCGTCTATCTATTAGAGGGCTTAAGATTTGATTGTAATTGTGGCGTTTTTGTTAATCAAGAGATTGCAAATTCCATAATTCAATTAGGGGTTATAATTTAGGATTTAATGATTATAACTCGAGAGAGAGTAATCTACCCTTCGAAAGTCTAGGACCGATACTGCATTAACTCAAAAGTAGTCATGTTAGCATTATTAACTCAAAAATAGTCATGTTAGCATTTGATGGTAGGATAAATCCTCCTTATCATATTCGGCTAATCTTCCTTGTGTGATTTCCATTGTTAATTTGGTGGTGCTCACTTTGACTCTCTTTGTGTGTTAATTTTACATTTTTATTCCACTTAATCATCTTGATGTGACTACTTTTCTGTGTAATTTTATTTCCTTTTTAATAATTCTTTAGGCCTTAGATAATTGTAATTAGATTACTTCAACAACTCCTCCAGGGATCGACATCTCATATACTACACCCATGACCTATGTGTTTGTAGTATTTTGAGGATTTTAAATAGATTAACACTTGTCTAAACAAGTTTTTGGCGTCGTTGCTAGGTAATAGTAAGATTAGTTTAGTGCTAGTAGTCTAAGGCGTTCTCATCACTCTTGTGTCCATGCATTTGCATGAACAAAAGAGTCACTCAAAGTTCAAGTTAGATCACTGAAACCCTAGCATTCAACATCACTCGCCTAGAATGAGCCATTCAAAAAACCAAACATCAAGAAGAAGAAATTGAAGGACTGATGGCTAAGGAAGTTGATCAAGAGTTTTAGCAAGGAGGAACCCAAGGGAACCAACCTCGAACCCTTATGGATTTCATGAGACTGGGATTTAATGCAACCAATCAAGGAGTTGCTAGAACTCCTATTCAAACACCGTCATTTGAAATTAAGTCAACCCTACTGAACATGTTGCAATCAAGTGTGCAATTCTATGGGCTAACCAATGAGGATCCAAATACACATATAGTGAACTTTCTCGAAATATGTGATACCTTTCAATATCATGGGATGTCAAAAGATGCGGTTAAGATAAGGCTTGTCTGTTTACATTAAGGGTTAGAGACAAAGCTTGGTATCACTCTCTTAATCCCTTAAATGTCACAACGTCAGAGCAATTGGTACATGCATTCCTAGACAAGTATTTCCCCTCACTAAAACTATGAAGATGACAAAAGAAATCACTCAATTATGTGTCAAATTGTCTTGAAAAAAACTGAAACTAATAAGAGTTCAACTAAAGAACTTTTTCAATTATGGTGCATAGATCATAATGTCTAAGTTTATACCTCCATCTATATCTTTAATACAATTATTGCTTCTCTAAGAAAGAGAAGCAATAATTTGGGCATAGGGTACTTGGTCATGGCCATTGTAGAGTACTATAGTGTTAATTGCAATGGACTAATTGTCCATCGTCCTGAGTTTCTTAACATTCGTCACTTGATGAGAGTTGAAATCTTGAAGTCCTATAAAATGGAACTTCGAGATATCAATGCTAAATCTCATGTCAAGGCCAGGGCAGGACAGGCTAATTCGAGCTCATCACCGTTGCAACAGGAGGAGGACTTAACCAGTGAGAAGTCCGAAGAGGAAGAACAAACGAGATGGGAGAAGGTAATTGAAACAGTCTCACACATTAATAAAGCCATTTCTGAAAATGCCAAGGTGTTGAAGGAGATGGTTAGAGAACAAAGACACCAAAGTTAGGGCATACAACGTATTCATAGATATTTCGAGGCTCAAGGTGTTCAATTACCACCTCCAACACCATCACCATCTCTAACTTTTGTCTTTTATTTTATTATTATTTTCAGTTATTCTCTTGTTTCTCTTGTTTTGTTATTTTTATTCCTATCTTATATATTGTTTGTTTGTTCTTCTCACATTGAGGATAATCTGTTGTCCAAGTGTAGGGAGGGTTGTATATATTATATGTATTTTTTATTTAAATGTGAATTTTGCATGTTGTATGTTAGTTTTGTTTAGGATTGCATGGTGTGATTTATGTCAACATGTCAATGGCTAAGACTTAACGAAATCGATTTAACTTTGAGCATAGTCTTTTAGGTTGCAAAGCTTTATTAGCTTGTGAAATTAGTGCTCTAGGTTATTTCGAAAAAAAATGTAGGTTAATTAGGATATGATGTTGGTTCATTCACTCTAGAATTTATCACATTCATTTATAATTTTAGGTCAATCAAATTCATAGCATTGTTAGTATCTTTTCATGAGAATGATTAGTTAAAAATGAGGTAGGGAATTAAATAAAATTAAAAAATGTGTGTTTTCATTAATTAATAACTATTGTGCTATCACTTTTTAAAAAATCGAGTTATGAATAGAGCTAGTAGTTAGTTGAGAATGTGATGTAGATGAGTAATCGGGGGACATTCATCACAAATGTTTGCCTTTGTGTTAAAAGGTTATAATGACATTCCAACCAAACCGCTTAGTAAAAACATGACCTAGTTGAGAAACCGGGGGACATTCATCACAAATGTTTGCTTTCACATCAAAAGGCTACATTTATGTCAATTAAAAGTAACAAAAATAGTGCATTGGTTAATAAATCCAACCGATCTTAGTGAATAGCTTGAATTTTTATGAAAAGCTACTTAAGGATAGTTATAAATTTGATTAATCGAATAATTCTCAATGTGTTTTTAAGTGATAGGAGTGAATGAGTTTGAAATTAAGGTCGTGATTAGTATGTATATTTGGTTCGAAATGCTTAGACACAAATTTTACAAGTTAATAAATTAGAACAACTTGAGGAATTGTGTTTGTAGTTAAATTTGTTTCGTGAAGTTTAATGTCATTGAACCATTATTGCATATGTGTGTGTTTTGTTGATTGTGTTTAGTGTGTTGTGTTTTGCTTGTTTTGTCTTTACTTAAGAATAAGTAAAAGTTTAAGTGTGGGGATGTTGATAGTGGTAGATTGCATAATATTTTAGTCGGTAGTTTACTATGCGTTTAGTTGTTAAATTGAATAATTAGTGCATGTTTAGGTTAGGATTGTGTTCTTCAGTTAGACATTTGTGTTTAAGTGTTTTATGGGTTAGAGTATGTCATTAAGCTTAAATTTTGTGTATTGGAGGTGTTTTGATGTGTTTGTTAGTGTTTCAGGTCAAATATAGAAGAATGGAGGAGATTCGAAGGAAACTCTGGGCAAAACCAAACAATCTAATAGATCACACAAATAATCAAATCGGGAATTTAGACGAAGAGAGATCTCGTGTGAGGACCTAGCTATTTATTAGAGGGCTAAATCTAATTGTAATTGTGGGTTTTTGTTAAATGAGATATTGCAAATTCTATAATCTAATTAAGAGTTATAATTTAGGGTTTAATGAATATAACTCGAGAGAGAGTAATCCATCCTTTGAAAGTCTAGGACTGATACCGTATTAACTTAAAAGTAATCATGTTAGCATTTGATGATAGGAAAAATCCTGCTTCTTATATTCAACTAATCTTCCTTGTACGATTTCCATTATTAATTTGGTGGTACTCACTTTGATTCCCTTTGTGTGTTAATTTTACATTTTTACTCTAATAAATCATCTTCATGTGTTTACTTTTCTGTGCAATTTTTATTTCCTTTTTAATAATTCTTTAGGACTTAGATAATTAAAATTAGTTTAGTTTAACAACTCCTTGAGGGATCAGCACCTCACATACTACACCTATAACCTGCACACTTGTAGTATTTTGAGGGTTTTAAATAGATTAAAACTTTCCTCAATAAAGATGACACTTCTTAGTCATCAGATTGAGATTTTGAAGGCACAGATCCAATAATTATGACATCAAATAACAGACTTGATGAAGGTATACCAGCATTCTAAATTGGAGATCACAATCATAAGATGTGTCATTGCAATATAGGGTGTTGGGCATGTCGAAAGCACTTTGGTGAAGATGCCAGTGCCCTAAGTTTTTTATAGTAAGCAAAGTGTCAAGGAGCTCGAGCAATTTTTTGTGATACATAGAGTAATACATTATAGTGGTAAAGGTATTCGATTCAGAGAAGGTGTCGATCATAACTATGTATATGGTGGAGGATACAAAGATATAGTGGAGAACTAGATCTGACGACAACATCAGTGTAAGTAGGCCTCCCATTGACGTTTAAGAGAAGATGAAGAAAGAGTTAAAGGACCGATTCCTCCCCAACAACACTTCATGACTCATAAAGTAAGCTTTAAAGAGCTTAAAACAAGACACATTAATGTGGGAACATGTTAGGAAATTCATATATTTAATGTCCGACTTGTATAATATCTCTAAGGAAGATAAGTTGTTCAACTTTATAAGAGGCTCGTAAGGTTGGGAAAAAATAGAGCTTCAAAGACAGAATAAGAAAGACCTCCCAAGCTCGATAGTGGTTGCGAATGTCTTGGTGGATCTCCAAATGCCACCATCAATTCAAACTAGCAATAAAGGCTAAAAGAACGATGGGATATAAAATGAATTAGAGAAAGGCAAGAGAAGGTATATGAATATTCTCAATGTAAGTCTATGAAACAAACAAAATATGATATTATTATTTTCATTTATGAAAAGACATATTTTGCTCATGAATTCTTAAAACGAAAGGTGGATGAAGAGCAAAGGAATTCTAGGGTTATGAAGGATTAAGAAAAAGGAGAGGATGTGTAATAGCCCACTCCACAGAAGAAGTATGTCTTAATAATTATGCTTTGTTTGGAGCAATAGGCCTTATAAAGGAGCATTCGAACAAAAACAAGGACAAACCTGATGAAGGAAAATGGTTTATTAGAGATGTGCCGATAAATAAGGAGTCTTGGAGAAAAACATATTTTGAGGAGTGCCCACGGATTATTTCGACAAGGGTGTTGAGTTCTTCTAGTGACAGTGGTTTGCTAGACTCATAAGTCTTAATAGGGAATTGTATAGGCATTGGCGAGCCTTGACCAATGTTTAGCGCTCAGGATGACAGAATAAGGCAGAGACTTGCTAGTGGGCAAGGAAAACCTGTATTGTCGAGGAGTTGGCATGCATTGGTGCATATTGGTAGGGATCTTTGACGAGATATTAAAATTTAGATGTGAGACCAAAAGATAATTTGAGATAGACCTTAGCTTGAAGGTTAGCTGGATCACACACATTAGGGAGGCATATAGGAGCTTTAACAACTTAACGTGTGCTTAAGTAGATAGACCATGACTAATAGACTTGATATGGGTAAGCATTAGACCGGACTACTGTGTTATAAAAGCTTTGGCCTTAGATGACTCATCATTAATGGATAGAGATTAAGAGGAGATCTTAGATAATGAGACAAATAAGATCGCAATAGATATACATCAACACTAAAAGATAAAGACCATGTGGGAGGTTCATGTGAAGATAGTGAAGTTCTTTACAGATATGGATGTATTTTTCTTAACTAAATGTGATCTCTTATCTTGTTAGTTATGATGTAGCTAAATCCTATTTGGATGGGGGTATCAGCTAATTGGTTACTGTAATGTAATCTAATAAGGATAAAGATAATCTAGTTAATTCAGTTCAATTAAGATTCTAAATTATAATGCTAGAGATGCCTATAAATAGTTTATTTGAGCCTTGTCTCAAAATAGGGAACAACGATAGAGAGGAAGGGAACATAATCAAAGAAAGCATTCCTTTGTATGCTTTTTGGAGAGTAATAAGGGTATATTTTTATTATAACTCGTGTGTGTTAATTATTGCCTATAATTATTTAATACTTTCGTAGTATTCTTACTCGAGTGTGAAAGTTAAACACTTCAAAGGGTGCGAGGAGTTCGAGAACAATGTTTTGTTGATCAACAATTACATGATAAGGTAAAGTTTCACTTAAGCAGACCTAAGTGAGATTGTCGAGTAAAAGAGTTGGTGCGACTCAGTATAAGCTTGATGACTTATTTGTTAATGTTAGATTGTTCAATTTAATTTATCTTTTTAAATACAATTTAAGTTAATTTTTATTATTTAAAAAGAGTATAGGAGTACATAAATATTTTGTAGAAATAAATACATGACCATTATTATATTATAATTTATATTGATTAAACTATTTATTAATATAAAATAGTTAATAGGAAATATATGCCACCAAAATAATGGCTACCCAATTTTATTCACTATTATATCTTATACACATGCAAGGTGGTTCACCTTTAAAGATTGGCTCCAACTAACCAATGACTTTTGTGTATAATATTTAGAGACAAACAATAAAAGAGAATCCATGTGCGGGCCAGGAAACAATAAAAAAGATATTATATGCTGGCCACTAATAATAATCAACAAAAAGAAGGTCATGTGTGCCAAAAAAAAAATAAAAATAAAAATGTATTCGATTCCTTCCAAAGTAAATTACAATAAAATAGAATTGCTTATATTCGTCAATCATGACGCTTGCCATGTTCTCTTTGTATATTTTCCATAAAAAAAGACGTGTAACCAACCATTTCAATTTTAAAAAAAAGGTATAAGGACCGATTTAATCCTAAAATTTACCTAAAAATTTTGACTTGAAGTAAAAGAATTTTTAAAAATCTAATATTGTAAAAATCTTCTAATTAAATATCAAAATTAACAAAATAAACGTCTTTTTTTTATATTAGTGTATTAAATAAACTATTAATCTGATTAAATTTTTATGAATGAAATTCTTTTGTTTCTTTTTAATATTTTGGTTGAGTGTGGGTATATATACCTTAGGACTTGAACTCTTCTCTTTCCTTCTCTGTGTAACCAATTATTGACATTGCAATTGAGCTTAGTATTTCCTTTTGTTTACCATCTATTTTTTAATCTTTCAATTCCAAGATTATATGAACTGATATCTCCAATTCACATTCTTTAATACAGCGCCCAATTAGAATTTATGAATTAAGTATAAATTATCATTAAAAATTATGAGAATTCATGTAAAACCATTATATCCAACACACATCATAGAGACTAATCCCCGACGTAATTCATAAGATATTTATATCATAAAATTTACTTAGTTTAAAAAGGAAATAAGTGACTCTTGTAATGAATTGCATTCGCTTGACATTACTCGATCATAAAAGCTACTTTCAAATCTCTTAAAATGCAAGTAATAAGTGCTAGGATTGATACCTTATAAAATTAATTGATATTAATATAAACTTTCATAATTCTTCTTTTAAATAAAAATAACGTAAAGAAATGAACCTACCATAATCTCATATCTATATGTCCAATACCCATACTAAAATTCTAAACACTACAACATAACATATTATTAGATACGATTTTTTTTTTCCTGACAAATTGTAAATCATCTCCAATTGTAGACTTTTGGTGATGATTTAGCATTTCATCGCCAAAAGTAACGATTTGGAGATGTTAAAGTAAATCGTCAATAAAGCAGATTATTGGCGACGATTTCCTGGAGTTGTCGCTAAAATTGAATAATTTTGCGACGGTTTACTCATGTTGTCGCCAAAGATTGAGCTTTTGGAGATGATAATGTAAAACGCCTCTAAATATTCCAACTGTTTGTGACGAAGTATATAATTTATCGCCAAATGTAAACTTTTGGCGACTAACATTGTAATCGTCGCGAAAAATGTTGATTAAAGAATTATGTATTAATAATGTTAATTTGATAATTTTTAATAGTAAGTATGCTTAATAATCCTAAGGCTAATTATAATTGACATCTACATATGATTTTTCATATTTTGACTTATATTTTATTTTTAAATTTGTTTAAATATATAGTTAATGCATAAAAACTTTGTAAATTTTCTTTTTTGGATATAAAAAGATAAACATACCTAAAATTTAACATATTAATAAGAATAAAAGTTAATAAATTTAAGTTGACTATTATTTGTAATCATTAATATTTATTAAAATAAAATAATAATACATACAAAATTGAAAATTGTAAGCAATATAATATAATGATTATGCAGATAAGTAGTATAAAATTGTGATTAAAAGTTTAACAATTCTTATAGACATAGAACAACAACAATAATAACAACAATAACCACAACATCAACATCCAATATGAATCTCACTGATACGCGGGATTTGGAGAGGTCCAACAGTATGCAGCCTTACCCCTAACTAGTAGAGAGATTGTTTCCAAAATTCTTAGAAACATAATAACAAATAAAGTTTCATACTTATTCTATCGAAAAGGAAATGAAATAATTATTATTTTTTGACTCCAAGTGACATAGAGTTAGTAAAGGTAAATGAGTTCACTATGTTTGGATTTCTAAGAAGGGTCCTTGCACATTCAAAAGCATCAATTGAAAACGTCAAAGATCATCCCTCAAATGTTGGGTTATTGACACGTTCTTCCAATAACTTCTTGGCTATAGCTAAACTTTCAGAGGATATAACGAATGAATCCTCATATGCAGTATGAATCACTGAATTAGATGAATTGTCAGTGAGATAAGTTTTACCTAAGACACAATTCATATGGATATTAAATAGCTATTTAAGTTAAATCGTATTATGAAGCTAAATTCAAACACATTCATACCTGATTGAACAAACATGGTAATTGGAATCAACGATTACAGATTGCCCTAATCCTATACCAGCCATCGAGATATTGCCACCGTTTTGTTAGCTTAAGGTTTATTATTAACAATTTTGATGATAACTGTATAGTATTTCAAAATTCAAATTGGATTTATTT
>JAOQMP010000210.1:39369933-39382646 GCA_027563575.1 Erythroxylum pedicellare
GTCAATTATTTGGGACTTGGGAATCTGTTGATATTGAGTCAAGTCTTGTGATTGTTGTCGTTTTCAATAACATGTTGTCATGTGAAGTTTTGTCATCCCATATCAACATCACCACACATACTCCTTCTTGTGACTTGTATTTCAACAAATGATGTTGTTGGTTCCCTAACAAGCTTGACACGATGGTATATAGACCAACCAATAATGTATATGAGGTGGTGTTGGTAAGATAGTCCCAATATTTGTATAGTCCTCAAGGAAATCACGTTTATAAGCTGATGTCATGGGTAGCCTAAAAAATCTTTCCTCCTTGTTTCCATAATTTTTATTAAAAATAAATAAATAAATAAATAGAGAGAGAGAGATCCTTTACACTTTCCTATTTCTTGAATAATTGTTTCCATTTCATTTGAGTTGTTATTACCCTTTTTCCTTGGTCTAAGTCGAGTTTAAACCCCAACAACCGCATTACAACCCTAATAAGACCTTTTGATCCTTTGAAAGGAGTGCTAAAAATTAGTGGAGATGGAATAGAGAATCTTTTCCTATGGGAGTGGTTAATATGATAATACCTTTAGAGTCTCTTGGGTTGTAAATTGCCTTTGAATTTATTTGGTTTTTCTCCACTCTTGTGAGATGGTTGGTTTCTGATTAGACTTGAATTAAGGAGTGTGTGTTTGAGCGAGCTTTGTACACTATGAAGGTGGATATAGTTTGATAAGTGACTAAAGGTAAATTTTAATGGGTTATTGCAATTATGAAAATTCCAATTGTTGAGTGCTCCTTAATCTGTTCTGAACGGTCTTCTAAATTTTGCTTAGGGACAAGCAAGAGTTTGAGTTTGGGGGCATTTGTTTAATGCATTTTCTTATTAGAATGAGTGGCATTTTCCCTTAGTTTTTGGATTAGTTATTAGGTTTTATACATATTTTACCTATTAATTTGTTTAGTTCCTTTGAATATGCATTTATTGTGGTTTCTGTTTAATTTGTAAATAAAAAATTGACAATGAATAGGACTTTGGTTGAAAAAGACACAGCTAAAATTTAGTTAGGAATGCACAGATTAGGATCGCTGTCTCCTGTTTGCTGCCAGCTAGGAGGTCCAAAACGCAAACGTATCAGTAGAGAGGACTAGCCCAAAACATAGGCTGGAAAGGAGAAAATGCAGGAAGTAGCTACGAAGGTGCTAGGTTTTGAATCTAGAGGTTTCAATTTGAGGGGCACCATGGGACAACACAGAGAGAGATGCACCAAAGATGCACCAGAGGGCTGACTCGCTAGCGGGGAGAGACGCACGCACCCACCAGGGGACACGCAACATAGAGACAAAAAAAAGGACCACAGCTCTTAGACACATGCAGCAACGCAGATAGGGATGCACAGCGAAGGAGTAGGACATGCAACGTAAAAATAAAGAGTGGAGGTGCAACACAGAGCTGGGAGACGCTGAGACAAAGATCCTAAAACCCATTCATTTTTATATTTGGTTTCTCTCTTTCTATATTGTTGTGCTTATATTGAGAATTGTGAATTAATTGTGTTGAAAATCGATGTGGAGAATATATGTATTGATTTAGAAATTTTAATGAATTTTGGGGAAAATTTTCCAAAAATATTGAGTATTGTTAGACTAAGAAAAATGCCATTTGGCAAGTAAAATGATGGAAGGAAATAGAAATTAGCGTCAAATGATATTGGAGAAATTTTATAGACGACTTTAGAATTTTTAAGAAAATGATATTAAAAATTTAAAGACAATTGGAGTAAAATATGGGAGGTGGTTGAACTAGCTTAATAAGAGAAACTAGTTTAAAGAATTAGTAATTGGACCAATAGATGAGTGACATGTGTCACTTGTCTTGTTAAAATTGTACTATACAATTCTATCTGAAAGACCCAGTTACTGGGTAGATCTTGTCTCTTCTTCGAGAATTTTATTTATCTTTTGGAAGCTTCATTCTTTCAGAAAAATCTATCACCCTCACAAAGAAAGTTTTGCTATCATTTTTCACTCAACATCTCTTTTTGTTACCTTCTTCGCTATAACCAAAATACCTAATCCTACAACCTCAAACTGTTAATGATCGGGTGTTGTTGGAAAGATAGGGCTCACATGATTTAAAAGATTTTGGAGCTTTAGACAAGTAAGAAATTTATTTTTCTTGATGGTTGCATAAGATGAAACATGCATCATGTTAGTTATACGTTAAGGTTATAAAATGAAAATGTACATAGGCTGAAACGTGAGTGAAAAACCAAAGCATACAACATGTGTTAATTTTTTGGATTTGAGGATAAATATGTTACAAGATAGCATAGAAATGATTTCTTAATTAGAAATATCAATGAAAATATGCATGAGAAGAGTGCAAATAGTTATGAAAGATTAAAGCATATATGCTCTGTTTTCTTCTCAATATATATATATATATATATGATATTTTGAGTGTTTTAGAGATGACCAAAAGAATGGTTTTAGAGTTCAATAATAGTTGTGAGATGATGGTCTGAGGTGAGAAAGATTGTATAAATGATAGTTAGAGGAAGAGAATTAATAAAATGCAAAGATTGAAGTGACAAAAAGTTTATAAAGAATGATGAAGTGTAGAACATGAAGAGGATGATCTGATGATTTTAAGAATTTTGAGTAAACTTGAATATTTAAGGGTACCATGAACTTGTGGTGTATTAGTTGAATGAAAATGGAGTGGAAAAACTAAATGGAAATTGAAGTGTTGAATTTAGTGAAGAAAGACATATAGAGAAGTTGACTGTGAATGAAACAAAGAAAAGATAAAGAGAGGTAAAAAAATTTGATCTGAAACTTCCTTGATTAAACTATATTAATCTAGGATGAATTTGACAAGTTGTCTTCATGGAATTTGCATCTTGTCTTTCTAGCTTTTCAACGCTATAAAGTATGAAATTTTTGGATATCGGAGTCAAAAGTTATGGTCCTTTTAAGTGGAGATGGTCAAGAGTATAGGACGTATCCTCTGGTGAGGACGCATCGTTTGGAGAGGACGTATCATCTAGTAAAGGTGTATCATTTGATGATGACGTATCATCTAGTGATGACATGTCATCTACTGAGGATGTATCTTCTGGTGAGGATGTATTGTCTGGTGATGACGTATCGTCTGGTGACGTTATATCATCTGGTGATGACGTCACATCATCTGGTGCACTGTTCATCTGATTCTATCGTCTGGTCAAATTTTTGACCCTATATACAATCAAATTTCAATTTGGAGTCTTCACAGAAGTTGTAGATCTAGAAGTTCTATGTTAAACCGTATAATAATGACCCCAATCCCAGGTTTGCAGAGAAAGTTATTCTAATTCTTCCAAGAAAGGTACAATACGATTGAGGACATAAACATACTTGATTCTTTTGGCCATAACCTCATCACTTGACCTCTAAATGAAGTGATTCTTGAAGGAATAGATTCCTAATACATTTTAATACCTATCCTTAAAAATTGATAACTTTGGATGTAGATTTGAAAAGATTTGATCAAATGAAAATGTGGAAATCTGTTGGAACAGTGTGAATAGGAATATCTTACTGAACACACTTCAGTATTTTTATTATATTTGGATCTGTGGGATTCCAAATGAGATTTTTTTGATTTGGAGCAAACTATAGAAATAGGGATACAAATCATATGTAAAAATTCGAATTGTGATTTTGTCTCTAAGATGTTCAATTTCTGGCTGGAAGATGTGTATAATCAACTGTTTTGGATAAGAGCAGTCAGAAAATCTTTGAGGCACATCTTCGAAATTACTAAACCAAATTAAATGATTTTAGTGTCAATAGAAACATAAGACGTGGACGAACAGTTTTCTAGAAGAGAGTATTGCTAAATTACTTCTTTTTTATTATCGAAATGATTAAGAAAAGTAGACTAAAAAGTTAGTTGTTGGGAAAAATTTGAAAATGATACAATGAGAAATGAATTATGATTTAAATGGTTTTAGTGAGGCATAAACCTAAGTATAAATTATACTTAGATGGTTTTTGATATAAGAATGATGTTTTGATGAAATTGATGGAAAGATACTCAAGATTGTCATTGAGCATGCATTGTAAATAGTCCATATATATAATTGTGCATAAATAAATGCTTAAAGGTGCAATTATTAATATGTGTGCAACATGTGTCTTGTATAAATGGGTTGTGCAGGTTAAATGTCCGCATTTAAGCATTTCTAGAATTTGGAAGCAAATGCTAATCTGGAGCGTACTATGAGTAGACCTAGATGGTCTCATTTCATTGTTTGTTTTGTTTGAATTTTTGTATTGACTGACTACTGAATGCTCATATGAATGTGGTTGATTGCATTGAATTCCGGAAAGAAGGTCTGATGATTGTGAAATGTGGATGAGATATTGAAGTGCTACTTGCTTGTGAATGTGATGAACCAAATGTTCCATGATATGATTGATTGAAAATGTAAGATGCATTCCATACATGAAGGCATGATCAGATAATGGGAGTTGTGACCAGAGTAGCCACGGATTAGAGCTTAAAGCTCAAAGTGTGAAAAGAGCTTCGAGCTCAGAAAGTGATTCAGAGCCTCAGACTTAATGTTTAATGAGCCTAGTATCCACAATGGATATGGGACAGTTTAGGTACTCGGTCACAACAAAGTAATAAATGGAAAGTGGGTCTTATATGCATGACATATGCATAATATGAATGATTTAAGTGTATTGAGTGTGAAATGTGAACTGATGTGAATGTGAATTACACATTATATGACTAGGTAAGCCATCGATGATGGTCGCTCATTGAGTTTGCAAAACTCACCCAACATTTGCAAATATTTTTCAGGATTAGAAGAATACCACATTAGGCAAACGGGAGTATCCTTACAACATTCAAATGAGGAATATAGGTCAGGATCAATTCACGTTTGCATTGTATTTCTTTATTTTTTTACTGAATTGTATTTTCCACAAATTTTGTATTAAGGAATGTGTTATGAAATTATTGTACAATGTGTATGTGAATGTAATCATATTGTATTGACGTCGTGATTGTAAGCGTTTTGTTTCTAGAATGGACCCTAGAGATTAACGATATTCTGATGATTTTAAAAATGTTCATGGAATAAAGTGGGCCCTATTTGATCAATGATTTCCGCGTACTATGTTTTTGGTTTCAAAAAAGAAAATTTGTACTGAGTTTTGACTTATTGAGTGTTCTAGCATGCCGCCCTTACAGGGCAAAGACTCGGATATTACACAAGATCTCGGGTATGTGTCTTACGGGAGTACGGTGCTACATATATGGTATTAGAGCCTAGAATTACTATCTCGTATGGGCATTTTTGAAATATATGTCAAGTTACATGCATTTTTTTAACATGTCATAGCAGATGATAGCAACTGTTCCCTAGTCTGAGTTACATGAGTATGAGTCACACACATGAGTATGTGTTAAGAGTTTGAGTTAATAAAATTAGTGAGAAGAGTGATGCTCTTTCAGAATGTGAGAAAATGAAAGTTTGTGGATAATTAGAAATGAGAAATAGTATGTGGGTAAAATATGACAAATAATGATTCAATGTATTTGTATTAGTGGTTGTATTATTAAACATGATATCAATATTGCACTGTGATGGTATACCTTTGAATAAGGTATAGATGTGAGTGGAATGTCATGGATTGATTGAGGAAAATAAGGATATAAGTAGAAATGATGAGATTAAAGTGTATAAGCCTAGTTTAAAGAAAATGAATTTTTTTATGACCTTGATAGGTTGAACTTGGACTTAGAATGGTTGTGTGATTATCGATATAAGAGTTTATGATTTAGTACGAAAATATATCTGTGGAATGAAGATTTGAGTTTCATAATGGTTATGCCTCTATAATTATGAATTGATCGAGAATATACATGGGAGATGAAATAAATGACAATAGGAAGATAAGATAAAGAAAAAGATGATGACTCAAAGGAGAAGAGTTAATGGACCCAATATAGTAGTTGAATTGTTATAACATGATGTAACATTAGAAGAGGTAAATTCGGAAAAATTGAGGTAAAGTTGATGTTGTATAAGATGAAACATGCATCATGTTAGTTATACGTTGAGGTTATAAAATGAAAATGTACATGTGCTGAAATGTGAGTGAAAAACCAAAGCATACAACATGTGTTGATTCTTCGAATTTGAGGATAAATATGTTACTAGATCGTGTAGAAATGATTTTTGGAGTTGAAGATTTTGGAATCTTTAACAAGTAAGTATTGAGAAAATCCTTTAGAGTTTTGGATGTATGAAATGAAATTGATGAATTTATGTCATCTGCATAGAAAATGGCATATACATATATATATATTCATGAATACGATGTGGGTGGAATGAAAATTTTGATTATAGTGTTAATTTAGTTTTTGATGGAATTTAGTTTTTGATGGATTGTTAGTGATTAGGTGATGTAAAAATGTTTCTGGAGTTAAAATAGCAAGGAAATAGTGTATAAGATGAGTGTCGGAAATGAAAGTATATAAAGGTGGTATGCTATGTTTTCTGTTTCTTCACTGTGCATACATATATATGTGTGTGTGTGTGTGTGTGTGTTTACGTGAGCTCCATAGAGATGATTAAGAAAATGATTTTTGAGTTGAAGAGTAGTTGTAAAGTGATGGTCTGAGATGAGAATGAGTGTATGAATGAAAGTTGAATAGAGAATAGTGAATGTGAACAAAAGTTGAAAATACAGAGAAAGGTGTAGAACATGAAGATTGGAATACTGAGGTCTGTTTCTTTTTGATGAATTTGAGGATTTTGAATAAGTTTGCATTTTTAGAGGTAGTGTAAATTTGCATTTTTAGAGGTAGTGTAAATTTGTGATGAATGATTTTAATGAAATAGAGTAGAAAAACTAGAAATAAAAATTTAAAGTGTTGGATTTTTGTAATGGAAGTCATTTGGAAAATTTCTGACAATGAATAGTTAAGAGGTTGAATTTTTGATATGATCTTCCATGAATTTTCTGTAATGATATAGAGAGATTTTGATAAAGTCTTCTTCATGGAAGTTGTAGCTCTTTCTTTAATCTTTCCATTGATATAAAATTTGCAATTTTTGGAGTTTTGAATCAAAATTTACGAAAGCTGGAAGTTGGGTATGTGACAGGGATTGAAGGGTGAAAGTCGCCATCGTACAAATGCACGATAGCGACTTTGGTGACTTATAAGTGAATGTCGCTATTATGCTATCGTGCAAATGCACAATAGCGACTTTGGTGACTTATAAGTGAATGTCACTATCGTGCTATCGTGCAAATGCATGATAGCGACTTTGGAGGATGAGTATTGAATGTTGCTATCATGCAAACGCACGATAGCGACTTTAGAGGTTGAATACCGAAAGTCACAATCGTGTAATTGCACGATAGCGACTTGGAAGTTTTCAGAGCTGATGAACATCCGATGGGATTTTGGCTATAACTTCTTCTATAGACATCAAAATGACTTGGTTCTTAAACCATTAGATTAGTAAGAGATTGTTATACCTCTTCACAAAAATTGGTAGCATTATAAATAAAAATGAAAAAGATAGATCAAATCAAAGTGTGGAATCTTTTGGAACAGTGAAATAGGATTATGTTACTGAATACACTTCAGTATTTTGATTATATCTGGATATATAGGATTCTAAATGAGATGATTTTTGATTTGGAGTAAATTAGAGATATAGGAATACAAATTATATGAAGAAGTATAATTTGGATTTAGTCTCTAAGATATTGAATTACTGGATGGAAGTGGTGCATAGTACACTGTTTTTGGACATGGACAACCCGATAATTTTTGAGGCATATCTTCTAAATTACTGCATCAAATTGAGTAATTTTGGTGTCAATGGAAAAATAAGACATAGAGTAACACTTTTCTAGAAGAGAGTATGACCAAATTACCTCATTTTCACTTTTTGATTGAACATGAACAATATACCTGAAAGGGGTGTCTTGGAAAAATCTGAAGTGATTTAATGAGAAATGAATTGTGATTTTAATGGTATAGTGAGGCATAAACCTAAGTATAAATTATACTTAGGTGAGTTTTGATATGGGAATGATTTTGTAATGAAATTAAAGGAAAGATGCCCGGAATTATCATGAACCTGCATTGTACATAGTCCATATACACATGTATGCATAAATGAATGTTTATAATTGTGCAAAGTTATTAATGTGTGTGCAATGTGCGTATTGCAGGATAAATGTTCGCTTTCAGATATTTTCAAAATTTGGAAGCAAATGCTAAACTGGAGCGTACTGTGAGTAGACCTAGATGGTCTCATTCCACTGTTTATTTTGTTTGACTTTTTGGTATTGATTGATTTCTGAATGATTGTGTGAATGTGATTCACTGTGTTGGTTTCTGGATAGAAGGTCCGATGAATGCGTTGTATGAGTGAAATATTGAAGTGCTCATTGAATGTGAATTGAATGAACTAAGTGTACATAATTGATTGTTAAAAGTGTTCTGAAAGTGCATTTGTATATAAATGAAAGTGTGATTCTCAACTTTAATGTTGAATGTTGGATGATATGGGAAAGTGATTGAATGAGATTATGAAAATATGAATGATGCATTCCATTTCATGAGTGCTTGAAATATAATGGCTGTTGTGACCAGAGTAGCCACCGATCAGAGCTTAAAGCTCAACGAGTGAAAATGAGTTTCAAGCTCAAAAGTGAATCAGAGCCTTAGGCTCAATATTTAATGAGCCTTGTATCCCCCAAGCAGATAAGGGACAGTTATCAATGAGCCCTATATGGGAAAGTTTAGGCACTCAGTCACAACAAAGTAACAAATGGAAAGTGAGTTTCATGTGCATTGCATATGCATTATATGGCTGATTAAATTGTATTGAATGTGAAATGTTGTGAATGTGATTATGTGTTATGTGACTGGGTGAGCCATCGATGATGATCAGTCATTGAGTTTGCAAAACTCACCCAAAATTTGTAAATATTTTTCAGGATCAGAAAAAATACCCCGTTAGGTAAATGAGAGTATACCTACTGCATGCAAGTTAGAGATAGAGGTCGAGATCACTTGGCGTTTGTATTTGTATTTTCCTATTTTTGTATAAATTTGTATATTCAGAAATTATTGTATATATGTGTTTATGTTGTAATGCAAAGACATTATGTCTAAAGTATTTTGTATTTGTAACGGGGCCCAAGTGATTAGTGAATCTCTGATGAGTTGTGTAATAGTTATTACGTGTAACTGAAAATGTTTATGAATGAAATTGGGCCCAATTTGGTTATGGATTTTCGTACTTTATGTTTGTGGTTTTAAAAAATAATTTGTACTGAAAGTTGAATGTTTGAGTACTATAGCATAAAACTCTCGCATGGTACGGGCTTGGATATCACCCATCGATGTCAGGTTTGGGTCTTATGGGAGTAGGGTGCTACAATCATACACTGAATTTTGTTTTGAACTAGTTTCCCATTGAATTCTACAAAAGATATCATGCGTTAGGTGGAGTTACTTCCTTGTAGCTGATGGAAAAAAGGGATCCAACTTACAAAAGTCCACATCTTGATGATTCCTGAAGTAGAAAGAGAATGAATTAAAGGAAAAATACATAGAAAAAAGGTTATTTAATAATAGTGATATATAAGTTAAACGATATAGTTTGAAAAAAATAGTATTTGTTAAGCTCTATTACAATCTTTTCAATATCGTTGCAGAAAGAGGTAATAATTAGATTGATAAAACATGGACTGCATTTTGTCTTGTAAGGCTTGAATTTGAGCAAATTTACTATTCAACATTCCCTACTATTAAAAATATTTTAGCCTAAAAAGCGGAATATGTACTTAAATTTATGATATGACAAAAATAAAATGCCTATGTCAAGTCATAGCTTTTCGCAATTATGAAGCTCTTCAAGCATGGACTATGGACTATACCAAGTTGTTAAGCTGCGGTTTGAGAGCAGGTCACACCATTTTAGGTTCATTGGTAAGAAAGACAAAAAAAGGTAGGAAGATAGTAGAAAGTTCTTATTATGGAAAAGAATGAAGGGTGTTGACATCCTTATAATCAGTCTAGCATATTCATTATTGCCCTCCTTGAAAAGGCTCTCCTTTTGGCATGTGTCTTTCATGATCAAAAATTCTACGCTTGGAATATGTTTTATGGAATGAGTTACAAGGTCTACACAACATTTACATTCAATAATTATGACAATCCATTTGGCTAAGGAAGCATATACTTTTCTAAGCTAGATAATGATGAGAAGATAAAACATAATCATATTGGATAAGTTGAATCCAAAATGAATAAAATTGAGAAGAGGACAGGTTGAATAGATATGAAATGGTTGCTTTTAGTGTGCATGTGAGTGAAGAAGAGCAGTTGCCCTTGAGAAAGTGGAAGGTTGTCATAATTCTATCTCTCAGGGTGACAAGATGTGTTCCTAATTCCAAATGCCTTATGAGTTAGGTCTTTGGGACTTGTGTGTATGTATTTTCGTGCCACTGCAATGTCTCCATATTAATATATGCTTGGTTGTAAAGATGGATAAAAGATCACCCTTTTTCTCATATGAATCTATAGATACTAAGATGTGCATACATACATACAATTTAAGAAGAGGCATATTAGGTAACATAGATCATCATTTTAACTTTCATTGTAATAATTTCAAGTAATTTAGATTCCTTAAAGGTACTAGTCTCCCTCCCAGGTAGAAGAAGTCCAATTTTAGTCCTTTCTTACATAGATAACATAAAGTATCCCTCATCGATGATCCAATAGGTCATATTAGATTATATTTATTATTACAAAAACTTTGCAAAGAACTTTAAATTCACACATAAAATGAACCAAAATTTAAGTACAATAGTTGAACTTTTTCTATTCAACTCAACCTTATTTAAGGTGTTTTCCACAAAGGCAAAGTAAACATACAAAATGCACTAAGCCAACATAATATAATGGACAACAATAAGAAGAGAAAGGTATCCAAAGCTTTACATCAAAATTGTCAACCTTTATATTACGTTTAATTGATACAAAGGATATAAAAGCTCCAACTCTCTCTAATTGAATGAAGTCTTTGCTCAAATGAGCTATTTATAAGCTTTTGGAAAGTTGTTGGGACAATAATACAAAAAAGTGTGCATAAGACCACTAAGTCACTAACTTAGTTGATGGTTGACATGGACAACCCCTTTAGGCACTACTTTAGTGGGTGATTTATATATGTTATCATTATCCCAGTCCTCAATAAAAGGAACATGTGTAAAATGAAGACAAGATTCCTTATCTATGTTCTTTGTCATATTCTCCTACTTCTTTGATGATTCATCCTACTAACTTTACCACACCATCCATGATTATCTATGTTCTTTGTCATATTCTCCTACTTCTTTGATGATTCATCCTACTTACTTTACCACACCGTCCACGATCTTCATCAAAAGGTGAATGTTAGTTAAGTTTCGAGCCAATGTGCACATGGTCTGACCAATGCACACCTACGATCTAGTTCATTCATCTATGGTCTATCATTTGAGCATAATTTCATCCTTAGTCCCTCAAATATGTTTTAAAAAACTCCAACTCACCCCAACCAAGTTGATATTTGTTTAATTGTTGATATATTTAATCATTTATACGTAGCGATTAATGATATGAAATTGCTTAAGATATTCACTTTAATTCATATATGATTTTAGGTACAATTTGGAAGCAAATAAATTAAAGTAAGCCAAACGTACTGTATTTGGGTTACTTTCTGAAGTTCAATTTTTACTTGTCTTCATGAACAAGAAGAAAAAAAAACAAGAAGAAGAAAGACAAGAAAAATCAAAATACAAAGAAGGAAAAATGGAAAGCAGTGAAATGACAGCTCCAAAAGAATAAAACGCCAATAGCCCAGCATTTAGTAGACGTTGTTTTACGTAAGTTTCATGTGTTTCATGAAATGAAACGCATGAAACGCAGATGCAAACAACGTTTTATGTTGTTTTATACACGAGTTGCAGATGAACAAAGCAACAACGTATAAGACGTGGGCAGAAGAGCCAAAACGTAGGCATGCACTATGTTGCGTCCACTGCTTTGGCGTAGGATGTTGTGCGTTTTATTGAAAATGTACAGTAAAAGGAGAGGAACGTATATACGCCTGGTTTGAGCAGAAACAGAAAAAAAGAGGAGGCGTGAAGAGAAAATTAGTGCTACATGGACCAGTTGATGGGACCTTTAATTGTCTTATTAGCTATAGTAGAATAGAGGGGAGCTGGTAGTGCTTGAGAGGAGCGCACAGTGAACAGCAACAAAGAAGTTTGCGGCAGTGACAAGAAACCAAGGGTATTCAGTTAGGGTTACAAGATGAGGGCTGAAATATTTTTTTGGAAAAGACTCATGAAGGGTTAGACGTCCCGATACCGGTTTGGAGGTGACATTGACGCCGATGACTCGGGTTAATCAATTTTTTTTATTATTTTGTTGTTTCTTTCTCTCATTAGAAATTGATTGTGTTATCCTGTGTTAATTGATTTGGGTTTTATATATGGATAATCGGATTTTCGTTATTGTTCGGTTATTTGTGTATAAATCCGTTGGGTATTGTGAATTGATGATTTTAATGCGTTCATTGAATCGTTAATTTCAAACCCATTGCTAGAATTTCGATATAATCCGTAATTGTTATGTTGAA
>JAOQMP010000210.1:39400866-39426284 GCA_027563575.1 Erythroxylum pedicellare
AATGTCATTTATATTTTAATTAATTTCTTTAATATATATGATTTCATAATTTAATGTGGTATCATAAAACTGTATTTATTATATATAATTTCTATTATAATTTATGTTTATGATATGTTTAAAATTTTAGCAAAATTTAAAAATCTATTAAAAAAAGTATAGTATTAGCGACAACTCGTAAATTAGAAGCCATATTATTCACAATGATTGTAAGTATAAACATAAATTTACTTTAAAATAATGTAATTTAAAAAATTTATAAAACAAAACATTATATATATGTATGCATATTATATTTATTTATATTTTTTATTTTCAAACTTTAATATATATGATATTAAAATTTTATGTGGTCTCACTAAACTCTATTTATTATGTATAATTTTTTTTTACAATTTTATAAAAATATTATATTTCAAAAAATACTAAAACTGTAAAAATTAAAAAATTTATATTATTAGTGACGATTATGCAAAATCTTAGCCTACTGCGTATCATTTCGCAATGAATTTCTAAATTTATCGCTAAATGTTACAGACTTAAAAAAAATGTAGGCAAAAATGACGTCGTTTAGGTGAACCTTTACTTTTCTCGTCGTCTGTTCGTCCTCTTCTCGTCATCCGTTCATCGTCGAGGTTAGTACTTTTTTTATTTTATATTAGGTTTTATGTTTACTTTTAATTTTGTTGTTCAATGGTACATTCATGGTCAATTTTTAGGTTAACCTTTGAGTTGTTTGCGTATAAATGGAGTATTAATATTGCTTGTATGTGTTTGTACGTGTGAAGAAAGAGAAATGACATTTTTTTAGTTAGGATTTAATTTCTGAAGCCTATAAGGTGTTCGATGAAAGTCCTCTTATGTATTTAGTGTTCTATTTTGGTAGGGAATGAATTACCTTTCCACGCATGCTTTGAGTGTTCTATTTTTAGTGTTCAAACATTCAAGAAATTCACCTAATATTTTGCTATTGTTAATGTTATTTGACTATTATGTTTTTAGTGACCAAAACATTCAAGAAATGTTAAAGTTGTTGGACTATTAATGTGACTTGAGTGTTCTGTTTTTAGTGTTCAAAACATTCAAGAAATTCACCTAATGTTACACTATTATCAATGTTATTTGAATGTTATGTTTTTAGGGTCCAAAACATTGAAGCAATGTTATTGCTATTGGACTGTTAATGTTACTTGAGTGTTCTATTTTTAGTATTCAAACATTCAGGAAATTCACCTAATGTTGCACTACTGTTAATGTTATTTGACTATTATATATTTAGTGTCCTCTTTGTAATAAATGTATTCTTGCTATAAAACGACATGAAAGAACTTATGATACATATTTAAATTATACTAAACTAAACAATAAATGTATGTTAAAGTTCTCATTTTAATGATCCAACAATATATGTTAATAAACATAATTGTTGCTCTTTCCTTTTATCATGTAATTAGTAATTAAATGTACTCTAATTTGGTTATTCTTCTTGAATTTTCAATTCACTAGAAGCAATTAATCCTTTTCATAAGCCAAATGAGATAGAAAGGGATAAATTATTGCAATAATAGTGACAAGTCCTCTTTTTATCTTTCATTTAATAATTTTTTATATCATCTTTATTATGTCTTTTTTTATCAAATTTCATAGGTGAAAAAAATGATTAAAGATAATGGAGCTGACAACTACCTAACTAAAAGAAAGATAGAATGAACCCTAATTATTGTAACCAAATGTTTAAACACAAAGTTAAGAAGTTATTACGCATCCTAATTTAGTTGCCTAAATCTTATAATAGTAAAGAATTATTAAATCACGCACACTTTAAAGGTAAAGCTTATTAAACATAAAAGAAGAAATATTATACCATTTTTCAACTAACTTAAATAAAATAACATAAAATAGATAATTGTTTAAAGAGATGATGCCTAATGAATTAGATTGACTTTTAATTTCTTATTAATTCCAAGGATCATGACTTAAAGATTGAAATGCATATATCTAGGGTTTTATTGAATTGACTTTGACTTGGACATATATTAAGATTGGAAGTTAGTTTTATACATGAATGCTTAAGAGTATGAATTATTCTTGGACTTAGGGTTTGGAAATTAAGATATGGATTATGTGTGTTGAATGGGCTGATTGAATGTGAATATAAGTTAGGAATTTTGTTTTACTACTGTGTATAAGATGTTCGACTAAATTACCCTTTGAATCTCTACTTTTACTCTCAAATTATAATCCTCTCACTTTTTGTCAATCGTCGAACTTTTCATCATTCACAAACTATCATGAGCCCATCATTGCCACAAAGTCGTTAAAACTTTATTAATGGTAAGCTACTGGTTATATGTCCCAAAACTTTAGTTATAAGCCTTTTCTACATTTTAAGTCCTAAGACCCAACTCTATGAACAAGTGTATTATATTAAATACGAAATTGTCTTTTTTCCAGACAATGTTTTTTGTTAAAGAGCATCAATAATCGTCCAACCTCATCCTTCTTCTTTGTAGTCTGTGGTTGTCCATCTGTCAAGGTAAGTTGTCCAACTAATTGATGTCTACAATATGTTTGGGTTTTGTGTTGTTCTTTACAGTTTTTTTATAATGATTGATGAGTTTCTAAGTTGGCCTTTAATAATCTAAGTATTTATGTTTGGGTGGTTTTGTTTGAATAATTGATGATACTGATGTTTGAATTATATAATTATTTAATTTGTTCATTTATCACACCTGTTGGTTTCATTCTAGAGCAGACAATATGAAATTCCTTCAAGTATTTATGTGGCTTTTCACCTGCGTGACCACAAAAAATAGACAGTAAGTGAATCAAACTAGATTTCAATTTGAAATCTACCCCAACATCCAGAAGTTGAATGCATAAAGGTTGTTGATTCAAATTTGGTGCTGCTAACCCCCTCAACGTTCTAGGGTTGAGACTTGCCATCTTTTTGTCTGCTTCTTGAAAATTAGAGTCTTCACTAATTGTTAGATTTGCTTCAACTTTCACGTCGAAAGGTGAATGACCACTTCTTTACTTAGCCTCTTTTCTCAAACAACCCACTGTCATCTCAATTTCTGGATTATAATGAAATTTACCTGTCTGATAAGCACGAGTTATACAAGATAAGAGGTTAGGAGGAACTATAAAATAAAAATGTAAAGAAACTAAGAAACTAAAATATTTCTCGATGTGCCAAATTTTGGTTAGGTTGTCGAATCCCCAAAATACTTCTGATTCTCTAAACTTCTTGTAGCAGTCGTAGAGCCGGGTTGAATCCCTAGAGAACTAAACAGTAGTTTCTTAATTTCAAGTAATGAAATTAAAAGGGGGTTTGATTAAGTAACTGATTAACTAAAATTAATAAAAAATCAAATTAAATCAACAAAATATAAAAGTGAGAAAGTCAAGATTACCAAACTCCAATTCAAGGGAAAGATATCATCTAATTGTAACATTGACCATTAGCTTAAAAAGAATATTTTCACAATTCAAGAAGTTAGTTCGAAACATACTAAAATAGTCATAATAAGTCTTAAATTTTTCTAAATTAATTGGTTCAAACCCAGCATCCAAATCAAAACTTATCATCCATTGACTGAGTATGATAATATTCTATAACAAATAAATGATAGCAATGAGCTTAGTGAAAAGCATTAACCATAAATTAAATAATCGAGATAGCTGCAATTATTCAACTTAGTTTTCTTGTTTATCATAAGTTAAATACGCAATTTCATAAATAACTTATTTTCTACTTATACTAATCTTTCATGAAAATTACAGATCACTGAGTTCATGAATAACGATAGAATAATTAATATTAAATTAAATTGTCATATTAATCAAATATTAATCATTCATCAAATATGAGAACTCAAAAAAAGAAATGCTTGAATTAAAACATGAATAAAATTTAAGAACACAAAACCTCAAAATTATAACTAGAATATCGAATCCCCTTGAATTAAAACGATTGTGTTTAGCCACATATGGTTTTTTCTCCAATGACAAAAATAGAAGAAAGATACAGAATTGCGAAAAACTTAAGAAGAGAGAACCCTTTTCTGTTGTGAGAAACATCCCTTTTATAGGGTTTTCTAATCTAATTCTAACTTTTAAAGATGTCTATTTAAAACAAATTCAAATTCCTAAATGATAAGGATAGATGGAAGTTTCCCAGCTAAACTCCAACTCTTCGAATGATCAGCATTATCTATTATAATAATCTCTTCACTTCATCCAAAATGCGTGATTATCATCAATAGAGTCCCAATTTGATGCAACCTCCACTTTTTATCTCGTAAAACAAAACAAACATCAATTTTAATATTTAAGCACTAAAATAAATAAAAAAGGAGATAATATCAAATAATATAGCAAGTAACATCTTATAAATCATGATGATTGAAGGTAAAAAAATTTGTTATTTATATAAGATTGTTGTTTATATTGTTTGAAAACTAATAAGTCACCATTTTAATTAACATATGATTAGCCATTTTGTAAAAGCATTGTATTTAATTATCCTTCATTTTGTAAAAATAATGTATTTAATTATGCTTCATTTTGTAAAAGTAATGTATTTTATTATGCTTCATTTTGTAAAAATAATGTTTTTCATTATGCTTCATTTTGTAAAAACAATGTATTTCATTATGCTTAATTCATTTATCTTTCAAACGCTATGAAGTATGTATAAATTTGTTCATAAGTTAAGATCATTGAAGCACTTCTTATTATTATGTTCATTTGAGCACTTCTTATTACTATATTGATTGAAGCAAAAATGCCTTCTTTGTATGAAATGTATATCACTAAATAATTGAATGCTTACTTTCTTATTAACTTTCATTATATAAGCATGTAATAAAATTTGTAAAGAGTTAGTAACAATAGCACCAATACATATAACAAATTCATTATTAAAAGAAACTACAACCATATTAATGCTGATTTATGAAATATGATTCAAATTTTCTTTATATTTGTTAGAATTGTTATTATAGATGAAGAAAAGTTAAGACTTGTAAAGTTTTTAAGTTATACATTGTTTCTTTTAACAAATAATGAACTTTGTAATGAACGGAACACGTTAAAAATGTTTTTAATGTGATTCAAAATGTGGGGCCAAAGATCCATTCATCTTCTTTTTTTAAAAAATTGAATAATATATTTCTGTAGCCAAAACTAATACAAAATAGTAATAAGTTCACGACACAGAAGCCTTTAGGGGTCATTACAAAAGATTAGTAGAAGAAGAAACAAATAATAAGAACAAGAGCAACTAAAAGGAAAAAAAAGCTTAAAGTTGCCATCAATTCCAATCATCGTTGATTATGATTTGTTAATGTTTTGAAAAACACTCCGGAATGATTTAAGAAAAAATTGACAAGTTCTTTATGTTCTTATTCTAATTACTTTTATTTTATATTGGCAAATCATTGAGAAATAATTTAATAATATTTTATATTGGAAAATCTTTGAGAACTCATTATAGATATTTAGTATAATGGCACTTGGACAAAACAAGGGAAAGAAGGTGGCAACTAGCGAAGATGTTCCACCCCCACAATCACCATATCAATTTGACCCTATCCAACAACAACAACTGACTTCATCCACCAATAAAGTCATTCAGTAACAACCTCTATCTACCTCAACAAGTGTTGAGGGATCTTTAGGTTTGTAAATCTTACCACCTATAATTATGTTTATCCTTAAATATATATTTACGTGTTTAATGCATTTTTTTAGATTCCAATATCGACATCAAAAAAAGAGATAGAGGTATCATTAAAGGTTCTAAGTTGTAACGAATGAATGTTGCAATGAATAGTAAGTTGTATGTTATTGACACCTCACAAGGTCATCTTATTGGCAAAATCCAATCATCCAAATTGTCCAGTGAGTTAGGGGTCGTTGTCAAGCTAAGTTGCCTTACCTTCAGTATGCTAAGTAGTTGAAGGAAGACAACTTACTACAGAATGCTCTAGACAAAGTTTCAGTAATTTTTCAAGTTATTTAATTATATGCATTTTTTACTTATTTAAATACTAAATTCACTTTTACTTGTTGTTCACAGATGAAGCTCAATAGCGTTAATATCGAGAACCCTAAAATTTCAAGTTGTGTGAGTTCACTGTTGAAACAAAGGGTCAAGGATCTTTGTTATCGACTACATAAATACTAGAAAATTTTTCCTTTGAATGAGGAGGCAAGGAGAAAAGTTCCCAAACAGGTGAGTCCAGAAATTTGGAGCTAAATGTGTAATTATTGGTCCTTTGCCAATGTTAAAGTTTGTCTTATTTCTCTTCACATTTGCTTCAATTAATCTTGTTACACAATTTAATGACTATTTCCTTTCTATATTTAGGAAAAGTGTGAGAAAGCCAAGGTTAATATAAGAAAAATGAAAACTTCTCACAACCAAGGCTCCAATCATTTGTTGTCATATAAAATGAAATTGTAAGTTTTTTATTTAGAAGTTATAATTATAGCAGTAAATACAATATTATTTATTTTGTTTCAATTCTTTTTTTCATAAAATAGAGTCAAAAGGAACTACATGGAAAAGAGTGTAATAGGATCACACTCTACAAACTTACACATTACAAGGAAGGTGAAGGTTGGACATCTAAAGAAATGTAGAATAATTTTTTAAGTATAAAAATTTATTTAATTTTTATACTTATTTATGTATTTAGTATTAACTAATAATATTTAAATTAAATATTTATTTTGTTTTTTAAATTTTAGAATAAGATGCAAAAGTTGTTACAAAGACCATTATCTGACGAAAATGAGCCAAACGTAAACAAGATTTGCAACAACATCCTTGGTACAAGACCAGGGTACATCAAAGGTCTTAGGTATGACCCTAAGTCAATTGGTTTATCATCGTCATGACCAACATATGTAATGATGCTTCAAAAGGAGAATTGATCACGTAAGGCTTAGTTACAATATAATGAAAAAAAGTTAGAACGTAATGAGCAAAAGTTATATCGTACTGAATAAAAGCTAGCCAAGCTTGAAAAGATGGCCAAACAAATATTTAGCCCAAATTATGTAATTAGTAGTAACGAGGAGCACAAGTCTTACTTTGTACATAAGTTTTTTATTAACATCTGTAAACAACATGTAATAACATTTTATTTTTATATAAAAATGTTTCTAAGTTTTATTTTCATTTTCATTTTATTTAATTAATTATAAATAAAAAATCTAAATATTACAAACAATAAGATGGATTAAAAGTCTTACCATTAATTATAACTAAATTAAAAATTTATTACTAAGACTGTTTAGTCGAAAAACAAGAATTGTCACTAAAATTTTTAAAAACATGGAAAAAAAATTAAATTAAATAAAAATGTAGATAAAAAGATTTGATTATGATTTTAAAATTGTCACTAAAACTTTTTAGCTATGTTCCAAAATCGTCTTAAATAACTTTTTCCTACGTTCAAAAAATCATTGTTAAATGTATTTTGCTATGAAACACAAAACGTCGCAAAAAATTATTACCTACATATATAGTAACATAGCTAATAACTTTTACCCATAAAAAGAAAGCGTTCCAAATTATCTTTCGCAACGACTTGAGATCAGAGTGAAATATTATTTGCAACGATTTTGTAAAAATGTCGCCGATAATATTTTGCTACCGCAATTTAGTGACAATTTGTGGGATGAATATTTGTAGTCACTAAAAAGTTTTAGCGACGAAAATATTTATCACCAAAAGCCCTTTCTATCGTAGTGAAAGAATAGTACAAATAAATTCCATATTCATCACTTAGTTTACTGATGCACAAAATAGTCAAAATGTCAATTTCTTTTCAAGTTAAATTGTTACCAATATATAAAAAACAAAGATCATTACCATAAAATTAAAATACAAAGAATATAATTCTTTACTTATTTTCTTACTTTAGGAATTCTTATGGATATAAGATTGAAAATATTGAGCAAGTTGGTATAATCTTCTTCTTTATGCCTATTTGTAGTTAAAATACAATATTGCCCTTTTTAGGGAAAAAAAAAAGAACAATATTGTTCTTGTAACTATTATACGTGTAACATATATCATTTAACATATGAAAATATATTAAGTAAATGGTGTCCCTTTCAATATAACATAATTAATTGGTGGCTAACTTTTTAGAATTTTATTTTTCTTAAATTTTGGAAAGATATTGTTATTGGTCATAAAATGCTTATTTGAAAATAAACATGACCGGAAGTGGATACATTTAAGTACGTGCATCACTTCCAAACTCCAAATATTTTTAATATTTGTCACATACTTGGTAATAAAATAAAATAAATTAATGGTCATTAAATATTTATTCAAGTTTACCTCTACTTAAAAAATTACAACATCAAATTATATTTTAGGGTTAATTCTAACAAAATCTCAAACTTTGCTCAATTTTTCAATTATAACCTGAACTTCAAAAAGTGACAATAAAATGCTCAAACTTTCAATATTTTTTAATTCTAACCCGATGATAGTATCTCTATTAAATTTGTTGACATGGCTTGCCACGTGTTTCAGAAACATTGTTTAGTCACATAATTAAAATGACACTATTGTTTTAAAATGACCTGAATCAGATTACGGAGCCCCAACGATCTTACGCTTTGATTTCAGTTTTTCCCTTCATTTTTAGTTTGTTCTCTCGATGCTCTTACCATTTAATTTTTAGATTACACAGCGTTGGCACTCTTACACTGAGGGAATTAGGAGAATAAACTGAAAATAAAGAGCTTACTAGTGCAATACGCTATAATATGAGAGTTGTTTGCGGCATCAGAAGAATAAACAAAAAACAAAGGGTTGAGGGCGTTAGGAGAACAAATAGATAACAAAGGACTAAAGCTATCTAAACTGATTTAGGGATTCCATTTTTAACAACAATGCCATTTCACTAATAACTTAATGTAGACACTAACGTCAATCTAGAATTGAAAAAAAAATGAAGTTTAAGTATTTTATTGCTATATTTTGAAGTTCGTGATATAATTGAAAAAATTGAAAGTTTGAGCATTTTATTGTCAGTTTTTGAAGTTCGGGTTATAATTGAAAATTTGGGTAAAGTTTGATATTTTTTTGTAATTAACCCTATATTCTAGTATAACATTTATTTTCTTATTTTGACTACTAAAGATGCTTAAATTCAAGATTCACAAACATTGAGTTTATTATGTACTTGCCTAGGAAACATCCAAAGTCCACTCTCTCAAGTAATAAAATATGTATATACCCACTAACAAACTATGAAATATACATTATATATTCTATGAGAAAATTAAGAACAAATTTTAAAATCATATACTTAAAGTTATTTGAACAATTGGCCTACAATGTTACTTAGATGATTTCTGGGCTTAAAACATAATAAGATTTGCTTAATGTTATCTCAAACTTAATGTTTCAAACAACCTCAAAGTTAATAAACTTACAATAACAAAAATGAATAGACGTTGATTAATATATTACATACATTATCAAATTTTCAACAACATTTACACCAATATAATAATATCTCATAAATTAACTAAAAAGCCCTATTTTTGATGTACCTTTTCTTTATAGAAATTTCATATATATGAAATCAAAAATTGAAAGTCCGCCACGAGATGTAAACTTTTTCATAACTTCCCTTGATCCTAACCATGTAGCATCACCTACACTTGCCTATAGATGCCTTAAACTATATTCCCTTATTCTTAAAGCTCAAGATTTTTTGTTTTCAGTTTCAATAGGATATTAGATAATTATCAGTTCATTTACAGAGATGTAGGTTAGCTACAACATATACAATGAAATGACAACATTTCAAGAGGGCCTTTAAACTAACCACAAACGGTGACATTTAGAGCCAATGCTTCTATGTTTAAACAAGGGTAAAAAAATCATTTGCCAGAAAGGGTAAACGAAGATTGCGTCTTTCCCCTCTTCACCAATCCAACTAAATTAGGGTAGAGTGTCTAGCGGTCTTTGATCCGGATGCTAAGATGGAGGGTGCAACTCTATAGCCGATGCTGCTTCCGGTGTTCCTACAGCTGACGGTGTTTCCAGTGTTCACTTGGATCACCTCACAGTTTTAGATCGAGCTATATGCAACAAGCACAGTGTCAACAGCTACATCAGATGAGCATAGGCTCCATAGATACCTTCATTCTTCCATCTTTATTTTGCTCCTGCTCTATATTAATAATTGATTCTCCATGATGAGGCTAGATTAGGGCATATATTTTTCGACCTAGTAGTATAGAGAATTTTCTCTCTGATTCCACCAATTAGAGAGTTGATAACCTCCTTTCTAGTACGGGTAGTATTATGAAATCTTCTATTGTTTCTCTCTTGCCTTCACCTCCTTAATAAAGAAGCTGAAGGAGATGATATATATGTACTCTTTATATTTAGGAGTATGGTTCGGTTTAAGAAGCTAGTCAAATGCTTCCGTGAATGTTGTACCTGCATTAGAAATAAGACTCAATTCTTTGACTCGCTCCTATATAAACTGTGAAAATATGCATTTAAAGAAAATATGATCCCTTAATTCTACCTCTATCTCACATAGAACACATACTGTATTGGTAGTAATGAAATGCATTCTATCCATAGTGTTTAGCTTGTTTAGCACCGTAAGCCATAAGAGAATAGAGTAACTAGGCATAAGTGACTTGTGCCAAATGATAGGAAACCATATATGCCTTGTGTTGTTTTGGTTATGCCACTTCCTAAATCTTGCAATGTTAAAGGTGGTTAGAGACAAGTTAAGACATTGGAAAGTATCCTCTCTATCTAGGTTTGGTTGATAATTTGAGGTAAGATTCTGCAACTCTAGTGGAATGTTCCATTGACCTCTTAGTAAGATGGATTTAACCTTTGCCTTAATAGGAAATCCATTCAAAGTTGTAGAGCTTGAGGATATCTCATTAGGGATCCTTTACCTGTCCAATTATCAAACCATAAGTAAGCCTTATCTCCATTTCCAATCTTACAAGAGATAAAAGGTTCAAGAATAGGTCTAAGCTTCAGGAGTTGGGTCAAGAGCCAAGAGAAAAAGGGATTTATAGAAATATACCAAATACTGGAACATTTTAGATTATAGTTATGAAACCATCAAATCCGAAGAGATTTCTTTTCCAATAGGATATTCCAAAGGCTCTTAATCAATGTTGATCTATTAACGGAGGAAATAGGAATCAAACCTAATCCCCTTCTTCTTTTCTTTTGCAAACTTCTTGCCATTTAACTTTAACAAAATGATGGTTCGAATTTAAGTTTCCCCACAAGAATCTTCCTAAAAGCTTCTCAATGGTTTTGATAACCCCTTTAGCTAGAGATATGTTGGAGGACCAATATATATGAAAGGAATTCAGTACGGATTTAATAAGTTGCAATCTCCCTCCAAAAGAGAGCACCTGATTAGACCACATTCCCAATCTTCTCTGTATCTTATCTATCAAGGGAAGGCATTCCAAAAATTGAATTCTTTTTGGGGTGATGGGAAAACCCAAATAGGAAAGAGGAGTTGGCTTCTTGCTTATCCCTGTGATTGTGGAGATACTGTTTTCCATTATATTAGCACCTGCAGTTAGAATGTAATAACTTTTTATAAAGTTAATCTCCAAACTTGAGAGATCTTTAAATGGCACATGGAGAAAAGCAATAGATCATCTGCAAAACATAAGTTAATAAACCCTACCTTCTTACATTTAGTATGAAATTTAAAGAACTTGCTATTACCCACTTTCTATTGGATTAAATGACTTAGGACTTCCATACAAATGATAAAGAGATATGGGTAGGTAGGATTGCCTTGTCTCAAACCTCTTGCACTCCTGAAAATGTCGGTTGGGGTACCATTAACTAGAATGGAATAAGTAGGAGCAGTGATACAACTTGACCTAACTGACAAACTCCTTGTGGAAACCCAAGAGTTGTAAAGTTTGAAAGATGAAGTCCCATTCAACATGATCAAAAGCTTTCTTAAAGTACACTTCTATGACACAATTCAGTGGGCTATTCTTCCTTTGATACCCTTTCATCAGCTCTTGAAAAATGAAAATATTATCTCCAATTCTTCTACCATGTAGGAAACCACTTTGATTGTCAGAGATCAACGAATCCAAGACTAGCTTCAACCTATTTGCTAAGATTTTTTAGATAATCTTGTATAGGAAATTGGTGCATGCAATAGGCCTAAAGTCATCCAATATAAAGGAACAAAGGGATTTAATAATCAAGCATATATGTGTTTTGTTAATCTCCTTTAGTAGTACTCTCCTAGAAAAAAATTCGAGTATGACTCTTTTAACCATAGATCTAGTATCCTGCTATGTCTTTTGAAAAAAGTAGTCATTGAAATCATCAGGACCAGGAGATTTATTAGGGCACATATGAAACAATACCTCTTCTATTTTTCTCTTCCATTGGTTTAATGAGAGTTGTAGCTTGTTCCTGAGTAATCTTTTTATGAATAATGGATTCAAGAGTGATTGTAGTAGCTTAGTTCCATGAAGAGTCATAGAAGCTTTTGAAGAATCTCTCCGCTTTCTTTAGAAGGTCTTCTTATTTAGAAATTTCCTCCTCATCTTGTAACTTTAGTAAGCAAATTTTGTTTGCATTTCTCCTGGCTAAGATAGAGTTGAACAAAAATTTTAAGCACCATTCACCATCTTTTAGCCAATTGACTTTGTCCCTTTATTCCATTAGATTGTCATGATCCCTAGTTTTAGAAAAATAAGACACCAAAAGAGTTTTCTCATTACTCAATAGGCTAGGATTGGCAGGATCCAAATCAAGGATATGCTGGACAATTTCTAGTTACTCCCTGGCTTTGGCAACTGCTTGCTGAGTGGGGGAAGATCTTCTACTCATTAAGAATTTCATCTCCCTTTTGATATCTTTAAGCTTCTGAATACAAACAAATTGCTGACTACCTACAACCGTAGCGTCTAAACGCTTTTGTAGAGCCTCAAAGAACCCCTGATCATCGATTAATAGATTGTTAAACCTAAATGGCCCTCTTATGCCCTAGTTATGAAGAAGATTCTCAATTAATATAGGTGTATGGTTTGAGAATAAGTGGTCTAGGAAAGAAGTTACACTATTAGGAAACTGAGTAACCTAAGCTTTGTTCACCAATGTCCGATCCAGTTTTTTCCTCAAAGTCCATCTTCCTATCTGCTTATTACTCCAAGTATAGAAATGTCCCTGAGACTTTAGGTCAAAGATTTCTAGCTTACCCACACAGTCATTGAAGTCAGATGAAAAGTTTCTTAGACTGTAATTTCCTTCAGCTTATGTTCTATATAATGTAGAATTGAAATCTCCACATAAGAGTCATGTTCCATTGACCATCTTTTGGAATTGTAGTAAGCTTTCCCATAACAATTTCCTCTGGAAGACATGATTAGCACCATAGATAAAAGAGGAAAAGATGTCAACATTTACCTAAAGGAATTTACATTTCAGGTGAATGGCTTGCATCTCTGTGATAAAAACTTGAACATCCACCAAAGTAGGATCGTATCCAATAATGATTCTCCCATACCTATGGGCTTAATAGTTGGAGATAAATTTCCATCTTGATCCCAGTTTATTCAATAGATTAAGTTTTTCATATCTTATTTTAGTTTCGAAAAGAGCAAAAATCCATGGCTTTATGTTATAGACAAAATCCCTTAAAACTGAGAACTTTTTAGGGTAATTGATCCCCCTCACATTCCATGCAATGATTTTTATAATTCAAACGATTTTGTTTTTGGAGCGCTTCCTTTTGCTCCTATTGGATTTCCTTTTTGTGGTTGTCAAAAATTCTCCAATAATAGGATCCTCCTCCTTATTATCCTCCGGAAGAGAACATATAGTTGCCTTATGATTAAACCCCTTGGGATTGTCGTCAAGGTTGACTGCCAATTCATCCACCAATTTCTCCTTACCCATACTGGTGTCTTTGACATTAGGAGTAACCTCTTTAGCTTTTCTTTCACCATTGACTTCAACAAAGGCTTCTTCCCCAACAACATCTATAACCAATAATTCCCCAGCATCATCTGCACCAATAACCTTTCCCATCATCTTCTAGTTCATTTTTCTCTTGTCGATCTTCAGATGTAATCTCAGGCCTAGCTTCCTCGATCTACCTTACCTCTTTGTTTATGAGACCATCACATGTCAATTCATTATAATCCCCCCTAAGAAAAGTTTGACCCGTAGGGACCTATTTTTTACCTAGAGAAATGAGGGAAGGCTTCCATTGGTATTGGACGAACATGTTATCCTCATAAAGAGATCCACCAAGACCCAATCTCATAATAGGAATAGTTTCCAGTAAACTGTTGGAACCACCCACCACTTGCTTCCAAGTTCTCCTCCCTGACGAAGGAATAGCATAAGTTGAAGAGGGTAAGGTTGGGGTTAAGGTCGTAGTGAAAAGAGAGGAAGATGCAGTTGAAGTTTGTGTTGTAGGAGAAGATTGAGGAGCTTAGGGTAGGGGAAGGAGAGGTTTCAGTGCTACACCTGAGGGTGAGGGTGAGAAAGAGGGTAAGAGTAAGGGAGGAAAATCTTCCCTGTCTATGTTTTGTTTTGTAGGGGGATGTGGATTCTGCAAAGTCTACATAGTTAAGCAGTCTTTGTCAGATAATAGAGAAGTAGAGACAGGTTCTAAAAGAGGAAACAATAGAAGTTGGGAAAGTGAAAAGAAAATGGAAGAAACCTTACTACCCTTACAGTAGATCTGATATGGAGAAGGTGAATGGGTAATTGGTAAGGAAGAGGTTTTAGGGAATGAGTGAAGGAAGAGTGTAGAATGCTGATAGTAGGAGAGTAGAAAGAATGGAAGGAGGAGAAACAAGGATTGAAGGAGATATGTGATGGGTTGTAAGCTAGAGGTTAAAGGGCAGGCAGAGAACTTCTCTGTAACCTATGATAACAACACATCTTTTCCTTTTGTTATCTCTATCATTGGAGTGTTATCATAAGGTTCAGATCCTCTGTACCTATACCCTGTTCCGCGTCAAAAACAATGTCATTTTATGTTTGTTTACATCCAAAAGGATGTCTTTTTTAGCATAAAATAGGGTTGAAACAGGGTGTTGGGTATAGAGGATCTAATGTCATTATCATGATCGAGCTCTTTTTTTATGCCTATATTTCAAATAAAATGTCAAAATCTTTTCAACAATTCTGCAAATGTATTGAAGACTTCTTCAAGATATGACAAAAACTTCTTTTTTATCCTCTTCGTCGCTAATTTCTCCTTATGCCTTAAAATAACATCATCAAGTTTCTTCTCCATTATCGGTATCTCCTTATATCTTGAAATTGATTATTCACTTACCTTCTTTACCATTGGAGTCTCATGAAACCTTAAAACTTATTTTCTTCCTTACTATTAAACCAAAATGGCAATAACTATTCATGCATACACCATAAATAATAGGATATCTATTCATGCATACACTATAAATAATAGGATATCTATATAGCAAAATAACAACTTACTAACCTATTACTTTTACATCTTCTACCTTTCCCCCTACTTTCTTGAATTTCTTTGGCACCACCCACCTGTTGTGATGTTTTGTCGGGTGTTTCTTATTGTAATCATCCCTTAGTGTCTAAGAATATTTCTAAATGTTATCATATTGATTTCCAGTACTATTCAATCTCATCAACCCATAATCAATTGTTTTTTCTTCGGATTCTTTTCACTATATATCTTCCTCCATATCTATCTATATCTGTAAATGCACTGAAGCTCATAACTGAAAGAAGAAGTTGTGCGACTTTTCTCTCAATCCGATCCCATGGCAACCTGGTTCGCATTTCATAAAAATGAGGCAAGCAATGAAAGCCAAAGTTGCAAAGAGACCATTAGAAAGTATGATGAGCTAGTCCAAACCCTTCCTGGAGATGATGCGTGGTGGACTCGGCATCTGTATAAAGGATTTTGGTTACCATCTGGTCGCCTCATTGCTCATCTCTCACTTGAAGATCACCACTTCCATAGTAAACCTACCGATATTCTCGTAGCTAGCTCTCCCAGATGCGGTAACACCTAGATCAAGGCTCTCATTTTTGCCAGTTTGAACCGAAACGTATATGACTTCGTTACTCACCCTTTGATCACCACTAACTCTCACACCTTGGTACCCTTGGAAAAATGCTTATATCGAAATGAAAATACTGATTCTCTTCCCTCTCCTCGCCTTTTCGCTACTCACCTCCCTTACACTTTGTTGGCAGACTATGTGAAAGATTCAGGTTGCAAGTTTGTTTATGTCTGTCGAAACCCAAAAGATGCTAATGTTTCAATGTGGTTGTTCCTGAACAAGGTCATGTCTCGATATCGGCCAACCGAAGTTTCTCTACAAGATGCTTTCGAGATGTTCACCAAGGGAGCTTCTATTTTCGGGCCCTTTTGGGATCATGTGTTAAGCTACTCGAATGCTAGCTTAGATGCACCGTATCAAGTGCTGTTCCTCATGTATGAAAATTTACAGAGAGAGCCTGTGGCTCAAGTTAAGAGGTTGGCTGAGTTCTTGGACAAACCCTTCACGATGGAGGAAGAGAAGGCAGGTGTAATTCAGGATATTGTAAAACTGTGTAGCTTTGACAACTTAAATAACTTGGAAGTTAACAAAGTGGACTCGATTTCTGATCCATCTACGACCATAAAAAACCCTGACTTCTTCAGGAAGGGTAAGGTTGGAGACTGGAAGAACTATCTAACGCCAGAGATGGCTGCTTGTCTCGATCAAATCACAGCAGAGAAGCTACGCGGTTCTGGTTTGAGTTTTATTGATCAAAGTGTTTGATTTTGTATGCACAAGTAAGAAGGATCTTGTTTTTGTCTTTGACTGCGGTTTGGTTTGGCTAGGTATATGCATATAATAAGATCACGCACTTCCATGATCTAGTACTGTTCTTGATCATTATGACTTTTGGACGTCATTTTCACATAACATAGGCCTTCAATGACGCTTGTTATAAGTTGAATTAACAGCCTTCAATCCATTCCCTAGCCTAATTTTACCAAGTCCTAAATTATAGTAAAATAACTAATATGATTACAAGGAAATGATCTTGACATTTTAAAATTAAGTAGAAAAGAAGAAATTCATCATATATATTACTTTGCTCACAATAACTTTGTGTGAAATGATTTTTATACTTATATTTTATACTCTTATAATTAGCTGAGTACTTTGATTTGATTGTGAGTTCCTTCACTTGAATAAATATAATATATAGTTTTTAAAGTTAAACCTTATATTTTTTATAAATAATAAAGTTCAAGTTTAACGTTAATTTGAAATTTGAGTTGAGTGAAGTAAATAAATAAGTTTAAAACTATAATACATACAATATCGAAATATGTATAAAAAAAAATATTAGTCCGTCTATGTAATATAGTTAAGTATAAAATGAAGTAAAAAAGATACACATAAACATGATGGTTATATTCCACTTTCTACAGTGGTTTGTTGCTTCTATTCCACCTTTCTTGACATCAAGCTTGTACTCTTTTACCATTTTAGATCATCTAGCAAGCCAATCATAACATTATATTAATAACTTATTGTAGTGGTAGTAGCAAGTAATGCCACATTTCATACAAATAGCTTTATAGAAATATGTAGCCTGGTCTAATAGTCTACTGTGTAAGGAATTTGGCAATATATCAGTAATGTTGCTACTATATAGAGATAAAATGGCTCCCATGTTCGCTTTGAGCCAGTTTGAGGTCAAGATAGTGCCTAACTTGGTGCTCACTAGGTGACCCTACCAGAAAAGTGTGTGTTCCCATGACTAGCATCCTTTTTCCTTCACTGTCTGCGAGACTAAGTCTCTTGCATACATCCATTGTGATTGTCACATTAACTGTTTTACCTTTCTTCACCTTTACTCTCTCAAACCCAGCAAGTTGCACATTTGGTGCACCAGTTACATCTGATGTGGTAGGTGGCTTCCAGAACACCAACACTGCATGGGCTCCACGCATTGGGCCTCGGTTCCTCACTCCAATTACAAGATCAAATATTAAACTCGTGCAGTTTACTGAGGAAACATCAATGGCATTGGCTTGCGCATTGGAGTGAAAATTTTGATTTGTTGAAAGTATGCTTTTAGGGTAACTGGGTGTAGAATTCAATCTAACTAGTAGGGTAGCAGGAGCAGAAGCTATAAACTTGGAGAAGATTGAGTAGCTTAGCCCATGACCAAACTCATATAAGGATCTTCCCGTGTAAAACCTGTAGGTCCTTCCAGGGAGGTTCTCAGATGCATTGGCTCTCATGTTCATGTCTGTCATCGACACTTGATCTGCATATTCTTTTGGGTACCATGTAAATGGAGTCCTTCCAGCTGCAAAGACATAAATCAGCATTTGTAAGGTCTGAATATTCTTCAACATTAAATCATAGAAATGTCAAGAGGTTACCTGGATTATAGTCCCCAAATATGATTTGTGCTATAGCATCTCCCCCATCTTGACCAGGATACCCCACCCACAAAATCCCTCCAACTGTGCTCTCATTTTTGACAAAAGAAATGTCAATGGGACTAGCAGACATGATCACTATAATTACGGTTCCACTCGTTGCATTTATAACACTAGTAACCAGTTTCTCTTGAAATCCTGGCAATGTCAAGTTCACTCTATCAAACCCCTCTCGCTCTATAGATTGATCAAGCCCCAATACTAGCACCACTGCATCAGCATCCGTTGCAGCTTCAGTTGCTGCCGCAATAAGTGTGTCGTCATTACAACTTACAGACTTGCACCCAGGTTCAAATTTAGCTGTTGTAACATACTTTTGCAGCCCTTGAAAGGGGGTGGTGTACTTGCAGGGTATACCAGCATAATTACTTATCATAGTTTCAGTAACATTACCATTTGGTCCTATGACAGCTAAATTCTGAATTGTATCTTTGGACAAAGGAAGAGCTCCACTGTTTTCTAGCAAGACTATTCCTTGTTTTGCCGCATCAAGTGCCAACAGCTGATGATCATCAGTACATACATCAGATGCCCCAAGATCTCCAAATGGGAGCAACTTTGGATTCCCATCAAAGAAACCAAGCCTCATGAGAACTATGTAATTGTAAGTTAAGGCCTGATCTACTGTGGACTCATCTACTTTTGTTAGTTTAACTGCATTCTCGGTATACTTACCCAAGAAATCCCCACAGTTCATGTTTAAACCTGTATGATATGAACATATATGAAATGAAGTAATCTTTTCACGTTTCAATTTTCTAAAGAAACATTAATTTGTTATACCTGCTTTCAGTGCGAGGGCTACCGCATCTTCAGGGGTGGCAGTGTAGTGGATACTATTATGATAAACCTCAACAGAATCGCAATCAGAAACAATATATCTGCCAGAAATCACATGAAATGGCTAGTTAGACAAAATGTTGTAGGCTTCACTCATTGAAAAACTTGACAATTCAAGGAAAAAGAAAAATGTAAGAGTTAAGTTATAATGTCAGATAGGGGATTAAGCAAGCAGTTGCTCTTTGAAATTTGAAAAGGAAGAGAAAATGAGAGGCAGCTTATAAAGTGGTTAGAGTAGAACACACCCATCAAGATTCCATTGGCTTCTGACAATCCCTTTGAGCAGCTCTGGATCCGCACAAGTAGGAATACCATTTACCCTGTTGTATGAGCACATGACACTACTTACATGTCCCTCCTCTACACAGCTTCTAAATGGAGGCTGATATGTGTCCTCCATATCCTGCTTTGTTACCTGCGAAAACCTCATTGTTATGTAAAGCTTCAGCTAACCAAATACTACGTCTCAAAAACTTAACTAAGGTACAGAAATTAAATAGGTAGCAAAACATCATATCCATCACTGAACACCCGAGTTCTTAGTTATAAATAACTGGAAATTATTTTCAAAGAATTCAGGAATATATCACAAGTCAATAGTAGTGATCATGCAGTCAAATTTCCTAGTTGACTGCCCTACAAACTTCTCTGTCTGCAGCTTCTGACATCTGTTAGAAATCTCAGGTTATGTAGCATAACAAAGGTCATAGTAATTAACAAAAAAATGTCTAGCGGAAAGAAGCACGTCCTAAACAACCATTCTAATTGGCTAGCTAAGAGGGATAGATTATATATACCTTGGCATCAAAATGAAATCGATCGGTTCCTTTCCAATTATCAACATCATAGGCAGTGTAATGTTTGCAACAACTTGAAACTTTCAACTTGTCGTCACTCGTGCTTCCTCCCTCTTCACCAACTACTTGCAAGCCCTTGACATAATTTACAGCATATATGGACACAACGAGAGGGTCCTCTCCGGGTGTCTCTTGTCCACGACCCCATCTCGGGTCACGAAACACATTGACATTAGGACTCCAATATGTCAACCCAGCTAAACCCAAGTTGTACATTGCTCGAGCCTCTGTTGACACCACCTGCCCCATCTTAAGCCAGAGTGTCTTGTTGAAACTAGCAGCGGAGAGAATTGTTGCTGGGAAGCTAGTGGCACCTGGTACTGTTGCATTAAATTTGACACCAGGACCAACATTTGACACTCCATGTAGTGCTTCAGACCACCATTCATAGGCTGGAACACCTAGTCGAGGAATTCCAGTGGCAGTATTTACTAGTTGTTTTACCTTTTCTTGGAGTTTCAAGCGTGAGATCAGGTCCTTAGCACGGTCCTGATATGTTAGGGATGTGTTACAAAATGGGAATTGGCTGGTCTGAGGAATGCTCTCGTCACAAGCAAACTTTTGACTGGCACTAGGGACGATAAGGAGCAATGCGAGTAGTAGTGATGAGAGAAGTTGGCCCTTCATGGTCTCTCTTGTTATTTTGGCTACTTAGAGTTCTGATATACCAGTATAACATTATTAGTAGCAACTCAACGAAATTTATAAGGGTGAGACTCAGTGTCGACTGAGAGTTACCTTATATGCCAAACGATGTTGGTTGCTTGGAGTTTGAGACTATTCAACTGGTTTTCTAGTTCAGAAAGCAACGGATGCTTGGGTTGCTTGGCCAAAACAAAAGCCTCGTTTCTCTAACAGCAGCAGAATTTATTGACATTGTTGGGACCCAAATGTTTAACCCTAACTATTTACCTGGTCCCCATGAACTTGAGGACACTGAATATTTGCATTAATCTTAGGGATCACTCCTTTTTCTACGAGTCATCAAGGATAAGTAGAGCACAAAAGCAAATCCTTTCCAAGTCTGTTAAGTTCTTTAAGCAACGCCAATCCTGTCCAAGTAAGATATTAAGAAGCCTAATCCTGATCAACTTGGCCCATCTTGCACTTTAGATAATCCTGTTATGAGGTTTGCACTAGGCGTAACTGTTACTGATTCAGTACTTGTAGGATTCAAGTGATTGCCTTTGCTTGGTGTTTACACAAACCTCGCACTTGAAAAGATCAAACAGTACAGGTCTTCTTTATTATCACATTTTGATAGTTGTTTACTACACGGCTTACATTTGCCAAGGATCTTTGTCCAATGTTCATCACACTTCCAAAATGTGTGTGTCATGTCTCCTATGTGTGTAAAGAGAGGAAGAGGGAAAGGACGAGAGAGAGAGGAGTAGTCATGGAAGGGTGCCTTCTAAGAAAGACTAAGAGTAAGGGAATCATTCTTATCCCGTTTTACTTACGCTAAATTTATCATTGGAATGTGATGGTGACTTTCTTTCCCCAGAAAAAGAATCAGTATTGAGAGGATTATGCCTCAAGAGTCCCGTATTTTTGTTCAACTTCGTAAAGTTTTATGTTTGCTCTCAATAATAAGATATATATATACATATATTTTTTGCACCAATGCAAGACCTTCCCATGTTTAAATACTTGTTATCACATAATATAACTTAAATCCTAAAATAACATCTCTAAAAATTTGACAAGATTAATTTTTCGTAATTTTTCATATTAATATTGACGTGACATTATTTTTATATTTTATATTAAAAAGTCGGTCTCACTTTCACATAATTATTTTTTCAATTAGCCAAAAAGTGAGCCCGATTATCGTATGAATGTGATAGCCATTTTTATATATTTAAGACATAAATTCTCATTTGTTACAGTAGAATTCACTTTTTATTTAAATAATAATAAAATGTTAGTATTAATATGATATTTAATTAATAGAGAGTTAACTTGTTAAATTTGTTATTCACTTACGGTCTCTTTTGAAAATTGTGAGGTTTAATTTAAACTCTTCAAAACGTTAAGATTTATTCAATATTTTGTTGTAAATGTTGATATACAAAATGTACTTTAAGCTTTTTTTATTAGTATAAGTAATTAAGAGTCTATAGGTACCATTTAATTCACCCTGTCTCTTAAAATTAAAATTATTGAATTTTTTTAAAAATTTATTCTTTTTAGTAATTATACTCTATCTTGGTTAAACTAATAATTCATCATTCTTTATATAAAATATACATAAAAGTACTTAATAATTTAAAATAAATGAAAGAGAGAAAATCTTATGAAAATAAACTTTTAGTTTTAGTGTTAAATACAATCCACCTTCATCTCAATTTTTATATTTTTAAAATTATTATTTATTATTTTGTTTTTTAGATATTATATAAATTTCTTTTCACATTTTGTAATTTTGTCATCTATTCGTAATCTTAAATGCAATATCATATTAAAATTTAAGAATTTTAATAATATATTAATTTGGTTAAAATAAAAAGTAAGTTAATAAAAATATAACAGAAAACTCCTTATTGTTTAAATGATATAAAACATAAATGATAATTTTCAAAGCAAGAGAGTTAAAATAAAAAAAATAAGATATACACCATTTAGTACTAAAATTTAAAACCCAACTTAAAAGTGAGGGTGGACTAACAACTTTTGTTGTGGGTCTAGCCTCATTTTAGAGATTGTCAGTTCGTCAAATTCTACTAAATTTAGACTTCATAAGTGTTAATTGTTTCTATAGATCAAAAGAAAAAAGAATAGGCAGATTTGAGGTAGAAACTGATGATTGGAAGTTGGTTATGGTATCACGCACCATGTCAATAGTGGACATGACCATATGGATAAATGTGTAAGCTTTTGTAACTATGTACAAGTTGAATGATGAAACTTAAAGTTAGACACACTTGTGTGGAGTCAAACATGCCTGTGTTATTAGTTCACTAAGACCATGTGTGTTAGCAATGTCGAGTTTTAAAGATTAAAAGTTGAGCATGGTCACCACATAGGGTCGTGTAGGCGATTGTATGTAGTATAAAATCTTATCTTTTTTAGATTAAAAAATAGGTTTGGAAAATAAAAGTTACATAAGATAGAAATACTTGAAAGATGAAGAGTTTTAGAGTCCAAATAACATTGTTCAACTTGAGTTTTATTGAAGTTTGATTTCTGGGATTAATAGGGAGTATTATTGGTATATATATATATATATATATATAAGCTTTTAGAGAGGTAGAAGAGAGATTATATGTAGTGGTTTTGTGATGTGTTCTTAGCTCGAAACCTTAAACGTATGTAACTTGTTATTTTTTATTTAGAACTTATTGTCAGTTTTTCCACGTTCAAATTGTGTATCTATTTTATCTTTAATCATCTATATTTTTTGACTAATTTATTATTAGTTGAGTGATTTCATTGATCCTATGAGTGTTACTATTTAGAATCTAACAACTAGTATTAGAGCCTTAGGCATGGATAGTAACAATAGCTTTATGGTGAAGTTGACATTGACTAACTACTTAATATAGAGAACTATAATGAAAAATCTCTTGTATTTCAAAGATCTCTATGATCCAATCAATATGGAAAAAATTATAAAAGATGATGTTTCGTATAAGCTAGAGAAGACAAATAAAGAGAGGGAGAAGAAGAAGCAGAAAACCTTAGGAACTATTATACATTAGATTAATATTAGTATATTCAACCACGTATCCCAAGAGATAGATCTTTTTAAGATGTGGAAGAAAGCCCCTTCCATAATCAAGGCCTCCTTGATTAAATGACTTGTGAACTTGAAGTTGAAGGTTAGGAAATTAGCATCAGAGTATCTTTGCGATTTTTAGGATGTTATGCTTTCTTTAAAGAGACTTTTGTTGTGACTATTAGTAACTCCACTCTGGATGGTGTGTTTTCTTTATATGTGATTAAAGAGAGCATGATTTAATGATGAGATTGCAAGGAAGGAGATCAGTGTTGATAACCTACAGGCTCTTGTGGTAGAAAACAAAGGAAAAAGCAAGAGTAGAGGTCTTAAAGGGTTAGCAAGTCTAAGAGTAGGTCCAAGTCAAGAGATGGTAAGGAAATCAGGATATGTCACTATTACACTAAACGTGGTCACACAAAGAAGTCCTATTACTAACCGAAGGAAAAATAGAAGAAGCAAGATAACAAGAATGATAGAGACAATAATAAAACGATAACAACAACCTCAAGCACAAGTGATGAGATATCATTGATTTGTGTGACTAGTAAGTGTCTTCACATTAGTCACTTAGATTCTGAGTAGCTTGTCAATACAATGGCTTCCTACCATTCTATTTAAAAAAGGGAATACTTCACCAGTTACAAGAGTGGTGATTTTAGAAGTATGAAGATGGAAAATTAGAGCTCCACTAGCATTATCGACACGAGTGACATATGAGTTCAAACTAACATTGGGTGCATGTTGACCTTGAAAGTGTGACACATTCTTGACTTGTGTTCAATTTGTTATCTATGAATGTGCTTAACTAAGAAAGATATCATCACATATTTAAGGACAGCAAGTGGATGTTGTTTAAGGGAGCATTAACAGTTGCTTATGATGGATTATGCTGAACATGAAGATTAAGAGTCTCATTAACTCCTCAACTATCAATAGAATGGGCTTGAAGAATGAAGAAAAAGAAGATGCAGAAAATCAGGTGCGACAGAGAGGGAAGCAAGTCACCTTGAAAAGAAAAGGGGAAACACTTCTTTCGGAGAAACAGGCTAAAAGACCAGCTAGACTGCGCAGTCCGCGTCAAGAAAAGAAGAAGAAGGATAATGAGTTTATTCATAGCGGAGATTCTGAGAAGAAAGCTCCTCAACCTCAAGAACAACCTCCTAGGCTGATTGAAGAAACTAAGAAGCAAAAAGTCAGTCGGAAAAAGAGCACTTCAGGTGCTGTTCAACAAAAGAAAAGGTCACTTGAACACAGTCTAGCAAAAGTTAATCCTTCTCCGCCAATAACAAAAGAAGATTTAAAAATAAAGATCATTCAATCAGTTGAACCTGTCAGAAGTCGAAGCTCTATAATCATAAGGGAACCCCTCAGAAGGTTGGTCAAGGTACAATTCGAACCGATTTTAGTAAATAGTAGTACATTTCATCTGTTGAGTGATGCAGAGAAAAGGTTGTATAGTATTCTGCGAGA
>JAOQMP010000210.1:39435102-39449660 GCA_027563575.1 Erythroxylum pedicellare
TGTTATAATACAGCCGTTATGCTGCCCAATTTTTGTTAGAGTAGTATTTTGGACAAGTGTGATTGTTTTCTTTATGGAAAAAGAAAAATAAGAATAAACTATATGTTTTGATTTGAATGACATTGAATAAAGATGCGGAAAAAAAACCTGATTTTGTATTAGTTTAGTCTAAGGTTTCCAACACGATAGTTTTCTAAAGTATACGTTTTCGGATGTCGGATCCGTTTTTGCTTTGTCTCCGCTATATGATTCGATTCGATTCGTGATTTCATTCGTTTTCGATTCGTATCCATTTCTTTCGCCTTATGATTTCTGCTTCGGATTCTTTCGTTTTTTTATTTCCGTTCTCCGTTTTTCGGTTGGGGTCCGATCTCCAGATTGGGTCCCAACATTTCATACCACATGTGGCAGCCTATACTTCATGCTTATCTAAGTTCTTGCACAAGAATCCACCACCATGGGGAAAAGAACAGACTACAGCTGTCCAGCACTAAAAACAAACTTGCAAGCATCCTCCACCATTAAAAATTCCTGAAAAAGGACAGAGAATCTTACAAACCGATGGAGCTGTTCTTCTTGAAGAACTCAATGATAAACGACATTATTGTGGACATGCTAGTGGCACATTTGGCTTTTCTGAGTGTCATTATCATATCTCATATAAGGAGATTCTTGCAGTAAAAAGAGGTATCGAAAAGTTTTCAATCCACCTCACTCCTTATCATTTTATCAGTGAAATGGATAATACATCTTTTCCCAAAATCCTAGAACAGACTGGACGAAAGATTCCCAGTCATCAGCTTTTACGCTGGCAAGAGTGGTTTTCCTCCTATAAATTCACAATCAAACACCTCAAAGGTCACCATAATCTTGTTGTTGATTATCTCTCTAGACCTTCGAAACCTCTCTTGTTCTTTTCGTCTACACTCCAATTACCGATTCCTTTGTTTTGGTTAATGGAGTTTTCTCGTTTTGCCCGATATCGAAAGGATTTTCCTCCTTGGTTTTCTCGGGTTCCCTCATGTGTAAATGACCTTTATCCTCTTTTACCACAATGTCTATTTTATTACCTTCATCTTGTTTTACTTACAAGAGATATTCCTCCTAGCCCTAAGTTGTTTGATCCAACGTCACCTTACAAAATGATATATCATCTCCTTGATGATATTGATAGTCACACTCTCTGGCATCTTTGGGCTTTATCAGCAATGTATGCTTGTTCTATTGCCTTTTCACCTTTACATTTATATCGACATCTTTCAGATCCTTCTGAGTCTAAATCCTTATTATGGACATTTCTTGAATGGTTCCAACCACTGGATACATGACGAATGGAAATGTCACAGATTCTCACTCATTACCATTTATGGGATAATACCTTACATGATCGAGATACTTTTGTTATCTATCTTATTCATCGCCCATACGTGATGAGCTCCACTGGACAATTGTGCACCCTCAATCATATTCAACCATGGCGTTTTATACCTTCATGGTCATCTAATGAATCAGCTATCCTAGCTGACCTGTACACCTTGTTAGATATTTTGAATCAGTCCCATGATGTTTCCTATTCTGATGTGTGTACATCTCTTGGACCATACTACGGAGATACTGCTTTTAACGAACCTCTTCATACACCATCTCCAGCACAATGGACTTATGTGGAAGCTAATGTAATCCACATCCAACGTGGAAGTTTTGAGTATATTGGCCTACACAGTTTTACAGATTCATCTGAGCCAGTCCAAGAGACTGATCCAGTCCAAGACTCTATCTCTGTTACATCACCATGGCCCTCAAATTGGTCTCTTACCAATATTGATGATCCAATTTATCTTTGAGTCATCTATATTTTGATTTTGTAAAATTGTTGATCGGAGTCCATCATAATTAAACAATAAGGAACAGAATAAAAATGTACTAAAAAAACAATTGAGGTCTCTGAAGGCAATCCATAGGCTTCAAAGGTTCAGCAAGAAGTCCTCATCAAGTTCATAGATGCTCGCTGACATCAGACGAGTACTTTGATTGTACAATGACGTCCTTCACTAACGATTGTATTATAACTGCCTCCAAAAGACACGGAAACGCCACTGATTCTCGATGTCCCAAACTTCCACGATTCTAGCGGTTTTTAGATAATGTGTATTGAAACGGACCAACCTCAGCAGTTGTTTATTTTCCGATTTTTGATTTGAAGAGAGAGGAACAGAAGTAAAAATTGCCGTGTCCGAAATCGCAGAACAATAATAATAAGGAAACAAAAAATCCTCCCCTTTGGACTTGTAGCTTTCTTGCATTTGGTGACCAGAACAGTTCATCTGAGAAACCCTTTTGCCCCTTTTCTTCGTGTCTTTCCTGTCAACATTCATTTGGATAATCCATAGTTTTCCGTACACTGCTGCAATACGTTCTTTGATTGAGAAAATCTTGGTGAAGAAAATGGCGCAGTTGAGTTCTGGGGTCCTCGTGAAGTTTCTTCGCGAAATGAATGTCGATGGAAACCCTTTGCATGATCGCCGGCCTGTGTTGTTGCAGATAAGAAGCATTATACCTGTGTTGAGAGATGGTGATCTTTGGCCTAATAGAGGTTTCATTGTAAAGGTTTCAGATTTATCTCACGCCTTATATGTTTCCTTGCCCAAAGAACAAGATGACATGGTTCTTTGCAACAAATTGCACCTTGGGCAATTCATATGGGTGGAAAATTTGGAGGCTGCATATCCTGTTCCAATGCTTAAAGGCGTTAAGCCTATTCCTGGTAGGAACCCATGTATTGGGAGTCCTAAAGATCTTCTGCCGCTGCGCAATTTGGAGAAATCTCTTGGTCTGACTAATTTGCAGCCGATGAATGAGGAACACAACGATGATGTTACCATGAAGATCCCAGAAAAGTCTGGATCTTTAAGTGTTCCAAACGGGAATTTGGATGAGGGTATTGGTAGAACGAGTTGGATGATTGAAGATAATGTTGATGCGATGAAACAGAAACCAAACGAGAAATCTCAACCTTTAAGCATTTCAAAAGTGAGCTCCAATGAGGGAAGAGGAAAAGGAGGCCAAAATTGGACAAATGAAGAGAATGATAATGTTATAGCAATCAAGAAGCCAAGCAGGGTGTCTTTAGGTGCTCCGATGGTATCCTCAAACGGGTGGATGGTGAAGAAGGCCATGAGTTACAGACCTCGTAAGAGTGGTGCTGAAAGGACAGTGAGTTACAAGCCTAAAAGGAGCAATGTTGGAAGAAATGGTGAGGTGGTTCGGAGAAATAGACTAAGAGGGGTTGATATTGATGCGGAGAGTATGATCTCAGCAACTTCTACATTGTCAGCATATAAGCGAAAAAGCTGGACTGGAAGGGAAGCTGCAAATACAATCGTTGTCCCTGAGACCATAGTCGAAAAACATGTTTTGAAACCTGACCACAGTAATCGCAGTGCTTCCGTGAGTGCCTCAGTAACTCCCTCTATCCCTACCTCTAAAACTCGGGAAAAATCTCCTATATTGTAAGCTACGTTGACTGCTCAAGATAAAATTAGTTATGCAAGTTCAAACTAATTTTATCTTGAATTATGGACTCTTTTGCTCCTCCTGTCAATGTAGTATTAGTATCCCTAATGCTCTTTGTTTCTCAACAGATTTCTCCAGTTCATTCACATACGAATGACATCTCATGCTCCAAAGCAAAATCAGCAATTAGGGCAGCAACAGAGTCATCCAACATACCTGACAAGAGTATTGTCTCAGTTTCAGAAAAAGTAAGTGAAGATTCCGTTAATCAAAAAGTTGCTTCCAGTTCAGTCATCGACAAAAACTTCGTTTCTACTAAGACATCATGGGATTCCCTTTCTGCAGCCTTGTTGAAACTTGGCCAGGTATTTCTCCTTATGTGACTTTCATCAACTGCATTATTCCTGGATTGTAACATGAAAAGGATTTTTATATGCTCTTCAGGAGGTCTTAAAGCAAAGAGACATGGCTCTGCTTGCCGCCGTAGAGGCTTTGCAAGAGGCTTCTGCTGCTGAGAGATTGCTCAAATGTGTAAGGTGGAGCATCCTTTGAACTTTGACATTTTTCTATTCTCGTTTGAGAGTTTAGTCAGGTAGAGGTAATTTGGCAGCGGACATGTTGCTATATTGTTGCAATATTAGTATATTTATCACAGGCATAGGACGTGAAGTATCAGTAATAATCTTCGTAGTAATATATGAACACAGGTTAGAATCTCTGAATCTCCCTAGATGAAGTTAAAAATATACCAAACTGAGTAAACAGGAGGCCATGCCAACGAAGAAACTGGGAACACTTGAGATGATGTAACAAAAAGAAGGAATTCTGACAGGGAAGAAGACATTCCAAATACAAATCAACTTTATTCATCAGTTTGTTCATTATGTCTTTCTGTCTAACAACACTTGATGATTACATGTAATCCCAAGTACTAAAACCAAGTAATTAACGGACCCTTCCTTTTGCCTCCTTTCAGCATGTATTCTGAGCTGCACTTAGCGAAGGAGGACGAGGAACATCCATCAGTTGACAAGTTTTTCTGCCTCGAAGATGACTTGGCTCAGAGCATATCAATTGTTCAGTCATTAACAAGTGTCAATCCAGTAAAAATAGCTAATACTGATCATAGTGGCGATGGTTCTGCCAAGGATGCACTTCTACTTGCATCCAACAGAAAGCAAAATGCAACTTCATGGATTAAAGCAGCTTTGGCATCTGATCTCAACCCACTTTCTGACGGTATGAAAACCAATACTGCAGCTATGGAAGTTACTAGTGTGTCCAAAAGATCTAGTAGAAAAGGTTATAATGGTAAATCTAAAAGTGATACCGTGATAATGAAGCAGAAGAACAACGGAGAATCTGATTTTTCTTTGGTTCCTGATTACAAACACATTTGTTGGGTGAAGGGAAGTGCCCTTCCTGTATCGACAGAGTTAGCAAACGCCTTGCACAACGATTGTAGAGCTTGGTTCTTGACTTATGTTGAGAAATATTTAGATTGGGTTGGTAGCAAGATGACTTCAATTCCATCTGATAGCCAGGTAGCGGAAATGTTGTACCAGGTGAAGAGAGTAAATGACTGGTTAGATACTGGAAAAAGTGACTCTTCCAACGTCGACGATTCTGTTCCTGACGCAGGAGCTTATGAGAGGGTAAGGAGCAAAATATATAGGATACTTCTAAAACATGCAGAGAGAACTGCCATGAATGCAATGGCTGAAAGTTGAAAAGATTGGCACCGGCGATCACTTTTAGTTCCCTCCCTATCCGTAGAAGCCAAGCTTGACAAAGACTAATTCAGAAACACATCATCAACTTCTGCCAAAAAAATCTTTTAAGATGATAGAATCTGACACCTCGTAGTTGGCTGTGGTTCTTCCTTTTGCTGGATTTATAATTAACGAGTTTTTGCCACGTGTGGAACGGAGGAACACACCACAAAAACTTGTGCTGCATATCTTCGATACGTGCACCATGTTAATGTTATGACTATGTAATGTAGTCTATGTAAGATGATGATACATCTTTTTGAAGCATTCAAATTCTTGTACCAACCCATTACTACTGCATATAGTTGAAAGATTCAACTTGGACTATTCCATTCATTTATTTGACGGTGGATTGGATGATAAAATAGCTGTTGGAGAACTTATAGCAATGAAGTCAAGGAAAAATATAATGAAGTTGACACGTTTATTTGGCTACATCTGATCTGATTCTGACATCTATTTACTAAGACCAAAATCGTGGTGAGACACATGTTTTTATAAATAGAAACCTATTTATGTTAGGACAAGTGGAAACTGGCACAACAGCCAAAAATTACTTATTAGGACAGCTATTCTGGGATTTTGTCATATAAGTAAAGTACTTGTCTTTTTATGTTCTTAAGTATGGAGGCTTACGCCTGTTATAAAAAATTGCCTAATATTCAGTTTACGAATAATTCGGTAGGCAGGTGGAAATGGAATTCCAACTTCCAAGCCGTTGGTGTTGACTATTGAAGTCAACGAAATCAAGTGATAGGGATAATCAGTCAATACTTGTAAGAGAAGGCAAGTCGGGCATTAGAGGATTTGATCAAAATTTATAATGTCACTAACTTAGATTCGTTATTTGTATTTGCATCTTAACATTGATTAAAATAAACACAACTGATATTTTGGAATAAACTTAGACAAAAAGCGTAAGCTAGAAGATCGTAAGTGGGTGATTTTAACACACAGATGCTTGTGAGTCGTGACCGGTTTTCCTTCAAAGACTGGAGGGCTTCGTGGTAGTTTGTACTTTCAACTTTGTAGTGTGTGTCCGAGAGAGAGAGAGATGGAGCGGCACCCTTCACGCAACTAAAAGAGCGAAGAAACAAAACAAAAATCAGCGACTTTGGCACGCACTTTTGTGTATCCTCGACACAAAACAACAACATTGAAAGACAAACCCACTTCGTAGATTTAGTTTCCATAAGAATCAGAACATGTTCTTACCGCAAGTTTGGGTTCTGCTGTAAAAAAGAACCAATCTTTCCTACTTTAGATTGACTGTTTGATCCCCGAAAAACCCAAACCTCCCAAAGGCAAGTATCCTTCGCACTTAATTTGAGGTAATGGAGCTAAAGACGCAACTTTTGAGAGTTTCGTTGGGGGTTTTGTTGGTCTTATTGGTTTTGCCAAGTTCTTTATGTAGATTTGTGGTCGAAAAGAATAGTCTGAGGGTGACATCACCTGATAAAATTAAGGGGACTTATGATAGTGCAATTGGGAATTTTGGGATACCCCAATATGGGGGTAGCATGGCAGGGTTTGTGGTCTACCCTAAAGAGAACCAGAAGGGCTGCAGAGAGTTTGATGATTTTCGTATTTCGTTCAAGTCCAAGGCTGGAGCTTTACCAACTTTTGTCTTGGTTGACCGTGGAGGTATTCTTTTGGTTTTCTCGTTTCAGTGTTATGCGATTTAAAGTATGATTTGTTAAGTACTGGTCTTCTGGACATAGATTTGTTTCGGACACTTCTGATGTGTTTGTTTTGCTTTGTATTATTGGTGAGCACCCTTTTCCTAATTTGGATCGAGCTTCTATTTGTCAGTCATTGCTGCTTTTTGTTTTTTGGTATGTGTTCTGACGATTTGATCCGATTGTTTTTACGGTCACCAGAGAGATCTTTAACTTTTTATTTTATTTTCTTTTTGTACTCTACTTTGGGATGCTGGAGCTCTTTATTTTTCTTATTTAATGATTCGATTGCATGGCCAAGGTTTGGCTTAAATTTTAGTTATTGAAAGTACCATTCTGCATTACTTGATCAGTTGTTAAAGGCATGGGAGGTTTCAGTTTCTTGATATTAATAATTTCCTAAATTTTACTTCATTTTACTGAGCTTTTTATATATACGAAATTGGAAGCTCCAGGTACAATTTGTTATGTTTCAATGGATGGTGAATGTGAAATAATGCCGTTGGATTAAACTTCTCCTCTTTATTAGCTTGTGGTTATTTGCAGATTTAACTTCTTTCTCATCACGATGGTTGAGTCATTGCAGAAAACTGAATCCTCTGAAATTGTCCATTTCTTATAATATTTTGGTTTTGACGTTGCATGAATTCCCTTAACATAAATGTAGATATCAAGTCATTATTTACAACGGGTTTGTGATTGATTTTGTTGTTAATGGAGATGTTTCTTTGCATAGGTTTTTTATTTCGTTGTTACAGTAAGAGCTTTAAGTAGTACTTTTATCATTTTTGGATTTTCAGATTGCTTCTTCGCATTGAAGGTTTGGAATGCTCAGAAGGCTGGTGCTTCTGCTGTTCTTGTTGCTGATGACATTGAGGAACCATTAATAACAATGGACCAACCCCAGGAGGATGGTTCATCAGCGAAGTATATTGAGAACATAACAATACCATCTGCACTGATTGAGAAGAGCTTTGGAGAAATACTAAAGAAAGAAATAAGTAGTGGGGAGATGGTAAATGTGAATCTTGATTGGAGAGAAGCCGTCCCACATCCCGATGACCGTGTGGAGTATGAATTATGGACCAACAGCAATGATGAATGTGGGGTTAAGTGTGACATGATGATGGAATTTGTGAAAGATTTTAGAGGTGCAGCACAGATACTAGAGAAAGGGGGATACACTCAGTTTACACCCCATTATATAACCTGGTACTGTCCCAAGGCTTTCACCTTGAGCCGGCAGTGTAAATCCCAGTGCATAAACCATGGGAGATATTGTGCTCCTGATCCAGAACAAGATTTCAGCGCAGGTTATGAGGGGAAGGATGTTGTCATTGAGAATTTGAGGCAACTTTGTGTTTTTAAAGTGGCAAATGAGAACAAAAAATCTTGGATGTGGTGGGACTATGTGACTGATTTTCAGATTAGATGTCCCATGAAGGAGAAAAAGTACAACAAGGAATGTGCTGATGACGTCATTAAATCTCTTGGTGAGTACTTCATCATTGTACTGATTGATAGTCGTAATGGATATGGATGCAAGAAAGGCTATATTTTTGCCAGACATATTAAATATTCTTTACGTTAATCTGAAATCTACTCAGGACTTGATGTGAAGAAGATTGAAAAGTGTATGGGAGATCCAACTGCTGATTCTGAGAATCCTGCTTTGAAAGAAGAACAAAATGCCCAGGTAATGTTTCTTTATCTCTAAAACAGAGTGATTGATTTCAGTGCTTTAGGTAATGGGGGCTGAATGCTCCCTTTCTGTAAATATAGCTCCTGGGAGTTTTTATTATTTAGTGAATGGGTGATTGACAGTGACCTTCATTTAGGTTGGAAAAGGATCAAGGGGTGATGTGACCATATTGCCAACCATTGTTGTCAATAATCGGCAATATCGAGGTCTGCTACTGCATGCTCATGATTCCCAAACCTTTTCTGTTCTGTTCTTCATCACTTACCCACTAAAACATGTGGTTGCAGGAAAGTTGGAGAAAGGTGCTGTTTTGAAGGCCATATGTGCTGGTTTTGAGGAAACAACTGAACCAGCTGTTTGTTTGAGTGATGGTAAGTTTTCTGCACTAATTGTGGATAATTAAGTTGTTAAATTTATGCCATTATTATATGCCACAAGAAGAGACTTAAGCTGCTAAGTAAAAGAGTGTTTTAGCACTGAGAATGATAAGTTACTTGTAGGTAGAAATTGTGGTCAGTGCTTCAGAACACTTTGGCGATACTAATTTTTGTGGTAGTTGCTTATTGCAACTTCTTTATTCTGGACATGGCTATTTATTCGGGGATCTCTTTGAAACAGATGTTGAAACAAATGAGTGCTTGGAGAATAATGGAGGTTGTTGGCAAGATAAAATAGCCAACATTACAGCCTGCAAGGTTCTTCTATATCACTCTTTTTCTATCTGTATCTCTCTTTCTTTTGCTTTCTTTCCTTCCTCAGATTTCTAGTTTTGGCTTGCTTTTTGACATTTCATTTTAATCTGTTCAGGATACATTTCGTGGAAGGGTTTGTGAATGCCCCCTTATTGATGGTGTGCAGTTCAAGGGAGATGGTTACAGTCATTGCAAAGGTTAGCTTAAATACTTGTCTGAAACTTTCAGTCAATAGTTATGGCTATCCTATATAAGTTGGTGATCTTTTTCTGTCCTACTTATGACCTCTGTTTCTTCAGCTTTTATGGAGAACTGTACACTTTCATATAAAAATCTAGGAATTATGTTAATATTATTGACTATAGTCAAGAATCAACCAACTGACAAATCCATAGCCTTGTATGATAATTCTTCCATAGGGAAGTTGAGGAAAAGTCTAGTTGAAATACTAAACCCAGGCGTTGGCATATTTAGTGTCTGGTCCTTCTAGACTGTTGTGGAATCAGCCATGTACTATTTGAACACAGCCTATGACTAACATTGTCATATCTGTAGGCTTGTATTTGATTTGTGCTCTATTCAATTCTTCACCCAAAAGAAATGGTTAGAGACAGACAACATATTCATGCTTGCTGACTGGTTTTTTTAAAAAAATTACCCGGTTTCCCAATAAACATCATCTTGCATCTCTAAGGGGCTCTGACATGTCTATGGTTGTTTAATTCGCTTTACTTGGTAGCATCGGCATGAAACTCCTTTTATTGGTTGGGAAAGCTAAATGCATCGCAAGTTCATATTTACAAACGATATTATGCAATAGGTTCTTTGGAGGAAATGGGAAAAGAATTAGAAGTTTGTTTTTACCATGGAACATTTGGTAAATTTTGAACTATTCTTTTTGAAGAGGCAATATTTCTTTCAAGTTTGACTCTAAGATGGCATGCTATGTCTCAGGGTTATTTTCACTTGGAAGTCTTAGCTTGATGTGCTTTACTTTGAATTGACCATATAACCTTGAATTATGTTGCCTTTTAGTGAGTGGACCTGGGAGATGCAAGATAAATAATGGAGGCTGTTGGCACGAATCACGTGATGGGCATACATTCTCTGCTTGTTTGGTTGGTGATCTTCGTGTTTGAAATGCTTTATTCTTGACTAAACATAATCTAGTTCAGATTCTAATCGTACATGTGAACAGGATGTTGATGGTGGGAAATGTCAGTGTCCCCCAGGGTTCAAAGGTGATGGTGTGAAAAGTTGTGTAGGTAAGAGATATTACAACGTCACATACAGTGGGCTTTATTAATGTGGTAAAAATTTGGTGATTCAGCAAGAAATCTAGAGAAGTCTAACCATGGCAAAATGTATGCCAATAATATATTGGTGTTTTTTGGTTGGAGGAATAAACTATTAGCACAATGGCAAATTATGATATAATTTATGCTGCATAATATTGGTGTTTTTTGGTTGGAGGAATAAACTATTAGCACAATGGCAAATTATGATATGATTTATGCTGAATAACATGTTTACTCAGATTGCATACACATAGAAAAGGATACTATCTGTTTCTGAATGGGCATATGGCCTTAGATTGGCTTCTTTCCACTACCTGGGCCCTCAGTAATTGGTTTTTGTTCGACTTCAACCAGGGACTTATGTCCCCGTGTCCTCCTGGAACTAATTTTAGCCTCTTGACCAGTAGTTGTTGGTGATGGGATGGTTCATTCTTGTTCCCAGATTTCCACTCTCTCATGATACATTTACTCAGCTCAAATACTTCTTGTTACTTTGAAGGAAGTTTATGTGGAAGTTATCTGAGCTAGCATGAGAATCAGTTTACTTCTATGCCTCTAGCAAAAAGAACACAGAAAAACTCGAATTAAATCATTTGATTGTGTTTTTCTCTTTGATCACCGTCAAAATCTTGTCAAACAGAGCCCTTAAGCTTACATTGGTTTCTGATTAATCTGTTGCTTTCTGTTATTGATAATGCAGATATTGAAGAATGCAAAGAGAAGAAAGCTTGTCAGTGCCCTGAATGTAGCTGCAAAAATACATGGGGAAGCTATGAGTGCAATTGCAGTGGCGATCTCCTGTACATCAGAGACCATGATACCTGCATAAGTGAGTTGAAACACCGGAGTTCTCAACACTTTTTCCATACCTTTATCGTCCTTTTATTCTTGTCTTCCCCTTGATGGATTGCAGGTAAGAGAGGTACAGAAGTAAGGTCTGCATGGGCTGGCGTTTGGGTTATTATCGTAGGATTGGCAATGGCCACCGGTGGTGGATATCTAGTCTACAAATACAGATTGAGGGTATGTAACTTTGCAACACTGCTCTTTTAAGAAATAGATCCATGTTTAATGTATCTGAATCCACCAATCTGCATTTGATTATCACCCTACACTACATGTTATTTGTTGATGTTTCTTGACGTTCTCTTTGCAGTCTTATATGGATTCGGAGATCAGAGCTATCATGGCACAGTACATGCCTCTAGAAAGTGAAGCAGAAGTTCCAAACCATGTAAATGATGAACGAGCATGAACAGGAGAAGATGCAGCATCGACTGATATTTTAATGAATTCAAGTCTTGCAGAGCTGTCTACTACACGGTGCCTGTCCTTATCCAGGCCATGGATTTTGAGCATAAGTTAAATGATTGGTATTGTATGTACATGGCAAATATACAAGTGCAAGTAGAAATTGGCTGCTTGTTTATTAAAATTGTAACAGGTAGGGGATTAGATTGAAAGGAAAGTATTTCACATATAAGACCATCATTAAGCTAAGTAGATGCTAGCCCCATGATTGTAAGTTTTACATTTGATTTGGGAGTTTATGCTGCATAGATTATGGTATAAAACTTGTCCGAAAAGATAGGACCTTGACTGATGATTTCCATTAATTGCGGCAAATGAAGAGAATTTAGGTGGATAATTCAGAAACGCCGTACCAATTCGTAGTTTTTAACGGTATTAGTACAAACAAACAGACCTTTACAAAGGAGTATTCATGCCAACCAAATGATTAGAAAATGGTGAAACTCGGTAGAACTGCGAATTCGATATACCAACTACCAAGCACAACTGGATAGGGTTCTTGGCTCCCCCGGGTGGCTACAACAATCCCCTTTCACGACAGAACAATTATTTACTCTTTTTTGGTTCTGACGACCGACCTATGCTGCTTACACTACTCTGTCCCCGTTCTCGAGTTCTTGGCGATCTGTCATTTCGGTTTCAGAATGCTCGGATCACCCACTCGAGGTTTCCCGAGGTGGTGGCTCAGCATTGGAACCCGGCGGAGGGAGTCCCGTGTCGGTCTCTGGCTCAGGTCGCTCTTCATCTGACGCGGTGGAACAAACAAGAGTTTGGTAATATTTTTTTTCGGAAACGGAGGTTGGTCGCTTGGCTGGAAGGTATCCAACGCTGCATGATGACTGACCCTCGGGACTCCCTCCTGGATCTAGAGGATACTTTGAGTCGGGAACTCCTATAGGTGCTAAGTGAGGAGGAATTGTTCTGGCACCAAAGAGCCCGGTGCGACTGGATCTCTAAGGGGGATCGTAACACTCGGTACTACCATACTCTCACCCTTACTAAGAGGAAGCGCTTGCGCATTGAACGGCTTAAGGACTCTCCTGGGTCATTTGTCTCGGACCCCGTTTAGCTACGCTGGCTAGTTTACCACTATTTTGTCCATTTCTTTAGCCATACCGAGCACCCTCTCTCGCCTTTCCCAGTTACGGGAGCCTTCCCGCCCCTCCCAGCAGCGCATGTCCAGGATCTCGCTCGCCCGGTGCAGGAGGTTGAAATCAGGAGTGCGGTGTTTTTCATGAGTCCTAATAAGGCCCCGGGAGTGGACGGCTATAACGCCCTCTTTTTCTAGAACCAATGGGGGACACTCGGACCGGCTATAGTGATCTTTATCCAGTGCGTTTTTCGCATGGAATTATGGGCTCAGGAGTTAAATCGCACCATGCTGGTGCTCATCCCTAAAACACCTTCCTCGATCCAGATTTCTCAGTTTCGTCCGACCAGCCTGTGTACCGTCCTCTACAAAGTCATCGCTAAAGTGTTGGTGAATCGCCTGAAAGCGCACATGGACCACCTCGTAGCAGCCAACCAATGCAGCTTTATCCCGGGCAAACATATCACGGATAATATTATTGTCGCTCAGGAAGTTATTCATTCTATGCGCAGGAAGACGGGGCGCTCAGGGTTCCTGACTTTGAAGGTGGACCTCGAGAAAGCTTATGACCGGCTCCACTGGCAGTTTATCCGGGACACTCTGCTTGACATTGGCCTTCCTGATAACCTTATCTGGGTCATTATGCAGTGTGTGACGTCTACTTCTTTCCAGGTGGTTTGGCAAGGGACCCCCACTGAGTCTTTTCGGCCCTCGCGAGGTATCCGACAAGGTGACCCCCTTTTGCCCTACCTGTTTGTTCTCTGTATGGAGCGACTCAGGCATCTCATAGCCCAGGAGGTTTGTAGTGGTGCCTGGAAACCGGTCCGGCTTGGTCGCACGGGGCCCCCTATCTCGCACCTGTTCTTTGCGGATGACCTTGTGCTTTTTGCGGTAGCCGAAGAATCCCAAACGAGGGTCATAGCTTGTACGTTGAAGACCTTCTGTCTTGCGTCTGGCCATAAGGTTAGCTACCCTAAAACTCGGATCTTCTTCTCTCGTAATGTGTCCCCGGACTTTGCTCGACGACTTAGTCATGGCCTTCGGGTCGCCCATACTGATAACCTGGGCTGATACCTCGGGGTTCCTTTAGTCCATGAGCGGACTTCACGGCGCACGTATCAGCCCATTCTTGATCATGTCCAGCAGAAATTGTCCGATTGGCGGGCCAAGCTATTATCCCTCACGGGACGTATTACTCTCACCCAGGCTGTGATCGCTTCGATCCCTATCTTCACGATGTAGATGGTTTGTCTCCCACGCCAATTATGTGATGACTTAGAAAGACTTATGAGGGACTTTATCTGGGGGTCTACATTAGATTCCCAAAAAGTCCACCTCGTTAACTAGGAGACTGTGTGCAAGCCGAAAGCTGAAGGAGGTTTGGGGTTCAAACACATTCAAGCTACCAATGATGCGCTCTTGGCGAAATTGGGTTGGGCACTGCTCACAGAACCCCATGCGTTGTGGGTTCAGGTTCTTCGGGCCAAATATAGACTGGACA
>JAOQMP010000210.1:39474190-39495084 GCA_027563575.1 Erythroxylum pedicellare
GGTTGAGAAGCCTCCAATAGATTGTAAACTTAAGAAGAATCTTCATTTAAATCTCTCATAAGTAATATTCAACAAGAGGTAATTATTAGTTCCTAGTTTAGAAATATGTGACAATTTGTTTTATGTATCAATTGAGTCTAAATTCTTGGTGATGACTATTTTGCTTTGCATTATGAATAAGGAATTAATCATTTTTTCAAGGTATAGTGCGAGCTTTAGTACCTAAACTTAGAGATTGTTGTACAAAATAAGACATTAAATTAGAATTTATATTAATTGGGCAAAAATTTCCCTAAACTTTTGAATGAGGATAAATTAGATATGATTATTTGGGAATTCTATATGATAAGGATAACCTTATGTGATTTAACTACTAAGTTAGTTAATATGATATATATATATTTTAATAGTTTTTTATTTAATATTTGATGTTATTTTTTTAACATTTTAGAAAATACTGGTCGACCAATATCTAAGTATGATCGACTAATGTACCTAAAAACATAATATTTTCATCTTTTTTCTTAGAGCTTGTTCATGGTCTGGTCACTTAAACGACTACACTAGTCGACTAGTATCCTTCAGTGGTCGATTAATGTTCTTAATTCTAAGACTCCTTTCTTTCCTAAGAGTTTATTATGAGTTTGGTTGCATGTATTAGTCAACTAGATACCCTCAATGGTTAACTAACATTAAAAGCCACCTTTGATCGATCAACATTAAATAAAGGTCAAAAAGTAAAGCAAGTTCTCTAATATTAAAGGTTAATTAATAAGAACTGGTCGACTAGTATAATCCACTGGTTAGTAGATTGTTATTAAAACTAAATCATTTTTTAAACCATGCCTCCCCTGCTCACTCTCCCTTTTCTTTGATACACCAATACTAGTTAACCAATTGAGTCATATGATCAACCAATCCTCCAGTATTGATATCTCCTTTTCCTCTTTTCTTCTTTTCTCATATCTTATATCTTCAAAACTCCTAAAATAATTCTCTCTTTGTAAAAAACATCATACCTTATTATAACTAGCTACCCTCTTTAATTTCCCTCTTTTTGTTACAGATCATTAAAATTAATTTTTTCTTTGGATAAATAGCTAAACTTTGGAATTGCTTCATAATGTTTATGTCTTTGAACTCCATTTTCATAAATTACATGATCAAGTGTGATTGCATCATATTTGTCATTTTAGAATTTCAAATTTAAGTACCTATTTTATCATTATTTTTGAATTTTTGGGGCTTTCAAAATTATAAACTTTTTTTATTATTGGATGACAAAATTATACTTATATTTGTTTCAATTCCAACATCTAATTTTGTTAAAACTTGCCTTTGTTGCTTTAATTGAATTTTTAACTTAGGCACAATACCGAAATTAGTGACTTTTCAAAATTAAATATAATTAGGGATGAGCATTAATTTGACTCTTTATGGAACAATGGAACTCTTTGATGAGAAAGTTTATCATTCTTAATCAAATACATTTTAATTATTTTCGCCAAGTTAGTTTGAAGTATGACTCTTTACATTTTGCATTTTTAGATAATGATTTATTTTTGATGATTCCAAAAAGGGGAAGAAAGATTGATGATATTATATTTAAAAGGAGTGGTAACATTCAAGGGGAGTAATGAGATTCAAAGTGAATATTATTTTGTTGTTTTTCATTTCTTGCCCTTTATATACTATGTTTGAGCAAATTTATGTTATCTACATATATGGATATTTCTTTAATTTTGAACATCTCTTTTGTTCTTGATATTGAACTATACTCTTCATATTGAATTATGTTTTATGCAAGAATTAAAGGGAAGCTAATCACTATCTTGATATTTATTTGTGTGCTTAATCTTATTATTATTCTCTAATGTCATGAGTGTTTTTTATTATAAAAAAGGGGGAGATTATTTAACCAAAAGAGGTTCCAATTGGTATTTTGATGATAATAAAACATAATTGCTACTTGTGAATTTATTATTTTGATGAAAGTATATAAGAACAAATTGAAATCATATGCTCAAAAAGATAGCTTATGAAGTTGATAAAGATAAGTTCAAGTTTACAACTATCGAAATAAAGATTAAACTAAGAACAAAAGAATATCAAGGTTTATCAATGTCATTCTTTAGTTTTTAATATTAATTGTAATCATAATTTATTAATTTAATACTCTAAAAGGCTTACCATGCATAAGCATTTTATTTCATTTTATTTCATGGAACTTTACATTTATTAAGAGGTATTGAAGCTTTTGATTTTAATATTTTTTATCTTTTAAACAATCTTTGGGGAAAATTTTAGGAAGCGGTTAAATCATAATTGAATTTTTAAAAATTGGTTTTGAGCATTTTGAGTTATTAAAATTGCATTTTTGAAGTAAATGATCAACCTATATAAGTTAATGATTGATTAATATAAGTTAAAATTGTTAAAGACATTGGGTGACCAATGTGCTTATTAGCTGATCATTGTTCTAATGGCTAGTAAATCTGGAGCTTTTAATGCATACTGACATATAGTTATTATAATAGCTAGTTTTTGGCTCCAATTGCTAAGAAGGATCCCATGCACTATAAATAAATATTTTATCATCAATTTTTCCATCAAGAAGCATTTACGTGTATTTTACACATATTTCTAAGTGTTTTTCAATCATTTAAGTACCATAATTTCATATTTATGTGAGTGATCCTTTTAGATTTATCAATTGAATAAGTCAAATAATTTTGAGTTGTAATCCTTTGTTGTGGTATTGGAAAATGTAGTTGGGGGTGATCCAATTATGGTTAAGATTCCACTTTACCTTAAAACAAGATTGTAAAAACAGTTATTCTTTACCAAGAAAGATTGTAAAAAAAGTTATTCGTCGCTTTGAAGGAAGAATTTAATTAATTTTTATCAAACTATTTCCTTGTCCTCCTTTACATTGAATGTTGTTATTAAGTATTTTGGTTAAAAGATTATTGAATTTTGTAAATAACCAATTCACTCCCCCCTCTTAGGTACTATTAGGGAAAAACACAAAGTGTCCAAAATAGAGCTTCTAATCGAAGATGTAAAATTGGAGCTAGAGAAAACCAAAGATTTTTCCAATTTAATTTCCAAACTTGAAGCCTAAGAAAAAGTTAGAAAGCTCATTTGAGATAAAGAGCATAAAAGGTTTGAGCAGAGAAAAATAAGAGATAGCCATCGATAATGAATGGATATGACATGAAAAGATTGTCATGGAAAATACTAATCCCCTATAAACAACCTTCGCTTCTGTTAGCTATAAGGAAGTATACTCCCTACAAATTATATCCACAAACGCCAAATAAATCATATTTTAATATTTGTTTAACTAAATCATCAACCGTCCATTTCAAACATGCTCCATATATTTAAAAAAAAAACACGAAGCCGACCTTAACTAATTGGATCTATAAGCATGAATATGCCTAGTAAAAACAAGTAATCATGTGATGCACTTTTCGACATTTGTGAACTACCATTGTAAATGCAAATCAATGACGTCGTTACAGATTGCGAAAACAAACAATCAATCTACAAAAGGGTTGAAATTAAAAATAAATGTTCTCAAATTACCCTAAAGTTTAGGTAACAATATAAGTGAGAGAAAAATGAAAGTAGCATATGAGGCATTTTTTTTAATGCGTGTATATATGTATAAAAAGTTTAATTTATTTAGTTGTTATTTGACGAATGAGTAAAGTACATTTCTTAAGTCTATTCAAAATAATAATAAAAAAGTTGATGCTATTATAATGAAGGCCCATTTTTGGAAGTGAAGGCCTCGTTTTGTCGTTTCAAGATGGACCTAACACAGTTCAACCATTCAAGCTTGTTTTATACTGCTAATTTTGAAAGTTTAGTTTTACTTTTATTTTTATTGTAATTTTTAGTTTTAGTTTTATTTTTTAGTTTTGATTTTTTTATTTAATATCTCTAATATAAAAACTAAAAGTAAAAGTTTATTTGGTTGAGGTTTATAATAAAACTAAAAATTAAAACATGTTTAATTTCATGATCTTATTTCTATCTTTTTAATTATACTCTTATGATATTTATTTTTGATATAACATATTATGTTTTTAAATTAACTAATTTTCATTATGATTAGAAATAAAATATATGTATATTTATATAATTAAATAAATTTATACATTAGTTATATATAATTAAATTCTATAAATTAGTAAATTGCATTAATCACTCGTCAAGAACCTCTTACTGTTTCTTTAAAATCAGAAAAATATGACAACACATAAAGGGAGAGTTTCAACGTTAACATAAAAATCTACTAAATCCACTTTAGGAGGTCTCCCCCTGGCCAATCTACTGAATCTCGCTGATCAATTGTGTGAATCAGCCTATATCTTTTCAAAGATAATGAGCTTAATAGAACACATAATGGGATGGTGGCTTGGCTGCGACCACGTCATCTCTCTATTACATGATTTTGACTTTCCTTTTACTTTTTTTTGGGAGGAGACTAAAGAAATTCGACTGCTACCGGCCAACATTGTCACTGTTAGTCGACTGCTAATAAGAAGCTCTTTTGCCTTGCTGATTTTTGTTGTGAAGGAGCATGCACAGGGTAGTGAAGGGAAAGCGAGGCTGAAAAAGAACACAAGATAGCGAAAAAAAGGGGACCTGTTATTGTTTTTATGAAAAAAAGAAACATGTTTTAAAAACATATAAAAATATTTTTTCACATTTCTGTAAAATTCTTGTTTTTCTTTTAATTGTTAGAAACAAAAGATGGCAATAATACTTAACCAAATATATTTTAATGACTTGTTTCTTGTTTCATAAAAGCCACAACAAAAAATAGAAAAAAATGTAAACAGGCCCTTAACAACCAATCCTCCATTTTCACATCAATTTTCAAATCTCCTTCCGTCCAAATTATATGACTACCGTCACACTCCCACTACCACTGATTTCATGCTCCAAGCTTAGCACCCTGTTGGCCAATGGGATTTCTAACCTTCATTTCTCCAACTTGAATGATCACCTCCTCGTTTCTTCTAGGGACCAAGTAGGCCACGAATCTCCCTAGCCACACCTAAAATTTTGAGCTTTGTCTTTTACTACCATTGTGATTTTTTTCTTTTTTTTTGAATATAGACTGTGAGATTGTACAATGCTGGTGCTAATTCGCTGTGAGGAGAGTTCATGTACGGTGGATTCGTGCTTGACTATTGCTTACACGTGAATCCTCTGGCTTTAGTGCTAGCGTCTATAATACTGTGTGACAGTAGGTTTGATTTTGAAAATTTTTGTATTAAAAAAGATGACTTTTATACTCCCAGTACTTAGAGCTATTTTTGTTCTATTTGCATTAGTGTTTATTAATGATGAATCGAAGTGAATTATGGATGTGCATGTGTTTGATGAGAGAAAACTCACTAAAGAGGCAGTAATTATCTTGTTGAAGTTGATGATCAGCTAAACAATGCAAGATTGTATCTTCAATTAGATCACACCTTATGATTTTTAGAGTTGATGCTTCTGTAAATTGAAACTGCAATATTCTAATCAATATTTTACGTCTAGAATTCTCCCAAAATCAACTATATCACAATTTATTCAACCTATTCAATTAGGATTCATAATATAAGAGAAAGAAATAAATACTAACCTTGATCCATGCTTGTTATATGTCTACAATGATAGATCTTCAATCCCTTTTGATTGCAAACAACTTCTCTACATACAGAAGTTTATCCATTCTCTCATGCATTTCTTTATTCTTTGCCAATAGTGCAAGAATGTTTTTTTTCTTTTTGGTAACTGTTCACTGCAATGAAGGGAGAGAGAAGGGTTCTTATTAATTATAATAAGACCCTAATGATTCTAATATTCTCTACAAACCCAATAACCATTATTTTGAACCCACCTTATATTAGAATTAACCCAAGTAATATGGGTCACACCTTTATGATTATTAAATTAATCTAATAGTCACCCATTTAGCCTATTTTACAACTTAATGATCTCACAATATACGTGTGCACCATATATTGAATATATCAAGTTATCAAACTTCAATGAATTGAAATATAGGATCATAGCAATCACAAATCATCTAACGACATGATTCCTTCCATATATCACATAATAAACTTAACTCAAAATAATTGTAATCTATAAACACTTTAATTCTCAACTTTAATATTTTCTTGAAACATAATTTGTCATCACAATAAAATAATACATTTACACATCATAATATGACAACTAACAAATAAGAAAAAAATTAACTTTAATTGAGTTCATAAGTTTCAAAACAATAATAGCAAATAACCAAACATATGTATATACATAACATGATCTCATGTTAACAAGGACTGATCTATAATGCTTATCCTTTCAACATGGCCAGTAAATGTTTTAGGTGATAATCCTTTAGTTAACGAATCTACTATCATTAAACCAATTCCAGTATGCTCAATTGACACTTTTATGTTTTTACACTTCTTATTTGACTAACGAGTATTTCAAATCCATGTGATTAGTACTCTTAGAATACTTATCATTTTTTGAAGAAGACAACTATGGAATTATTACAATAAATTATTAGCAATCTAGCTATATTGTCGATAATACCTAGCCCTAAGACAAAGATTCGTAACCATAATGCTTGAGTAGTGGTCTTAAAGCATGCTACAAATTCAACGTCCATAGTGGAAGTAGTAATGATAGACGATTTGTCATTCTTATAAAAAATTGCCCCTCTTGCTAGTTGGAGTAGATAGCCGAAAGTAGATTTCTTTGAGTTTACACAACTAACATAGTCTAAATCTAAATAACCAATCACTTATAAGTGATTTGATTTCCTATATGTGAGTATATAATCCTTAATGCCTTGTAAATACCTAAGAACTTTCTTTGTAGCTTTCCAGTGGTCTGATCCAGGATTACTTTGATATTGACTGATTTCCTTAAGTCTACATAACCAGCATAGTCTAAATCTAAATAAACAATCACTTCTAAGTGATATGATTTCCTGTATATGAGCATGTAATCCTTGGTGCATTATAAATGCCTAAGAACTTTATTTATAGCTTTCCAGTGGTTTGACCTGGGATTACTTTGATATTGACCTAACATTCCAATAGCAAAACTAATATCTAGCCGAATACAAGTTTGAATCTACATCAGACTTCTAACTACAAATGTGTAGGGAATAGATTCCATTTCCTTTCGTTTTAAATCATTATTGGGACATTACGTTTCATTAAATTTATTTCCTTTATTAATTGGAACTACCCCTGCTGAGCATTTTTTCTGTCCTATATCTCTCTAATACTTTACTAATATATCCTTTCTGAGACAATCCTAATAATCCTTATGCCCTATCACAGAATATTTTTATTCCAATCATATAGGATACCTCACTTATATCTTTCATTTCAAATTTACTAGAAAGAAATTTCTTTACGTCGTGTAACAAGCCTAAATCATAAATAACCAAAAGAATATCATCAACATATAGTACCAAAATATTAAACTTGCTCCCATTGACCTTCATATAAATACACCTATTAACAGTGTTCTCTACAAAACCATACGAAGTAATGGAAACATTGAACTTAAGATAGCATTATCGAGAAGCTTATTTCAAACCATATATTGACTCTTTAATTTACACACCATATTTTCCTTTTCTATAGTCACAAAACCTTCTGGTTGGTCCATATAAACTTCTTCTTTTAAGTCACCATTAAGAAAAGTAGTCTTTACATCCATTTGGTGAAGTTCTAAATCATAATGAGCTACCAATGCTATAACAATTCTTAAAGAGTCCTTTTTAAAAACTGGAGAAATCTCTTTAAAATCAATGTCATCCTTTTGAGTATAACATTTGGCTATAATTCTGGCTTTATACCTTTCAATATTACCTTTCGAGTCTCCTTTGGTCTTAAAGACCTATTTACAGGCCACTTGTTTTGAGCCTTCAAGAAACTCAACTAGTTCTTATACTAGATTATCATTCATAGATTTTAACTTTTCTTTTATTACATTAAGCCACTTTTCATAATTGTTACATTTCAGGGCTTCTTTAACTAAGCCTAAATCCTTATCAATGCTCAAGTCACACTTATGCATTAGTGAATACAACACATATTCATCTGATATAGTTAGTCTTTTCTCCCTTATAAACCTTCACAATATTGTTTCTTGTGGTATCACTTGATCATTTGTAACTTACACATTATTTACTAGTTCGTTATTGACATTCTCTTCATGCACATCTGGAATATTAACCTGTTGCTCTGGTATATTGCTTGGCTTTGATACAACAAGGGGAACAATAATTTGAGAAGAGAAATTGGGTGAAGAATTTTCCACCTGATTCTTTTGACTATCCACCTTTCATGGTTCCCCACTCCCACTAATTTGTCCATTTTTAATGAACCTAGTATTACCAGGTTCAACTATTCTTGTACCATGGTTAGGACAATAAAATATGTACCTTTTGGACTTTTTTGAATAATCAATGATGTAATCACTAATGGTTCTTGCATCAAGCTTTCTTTCAAGAGGATTATAAATTCTTATTTCTGCTAGACAACCTCAAACATATAGGTGCCTCAAGCTAGGTTCCCTACCTGCCCATAATTTGTAAGGTGCCACAGGAATTGCTTTCCTGGGATAATTAAATATGTAAATATCTTTAATGCATACATCCATAAAGATAAAGGCACATTAGTGTAACTTAACATATTCCTAATCATATCCATAAGAGTATGATTATGTCTTTCAGTTACACCGCTCTGTTGTGGTGTAGCAGGCATTATATAATGTGCATAAATGCCCCGACTTTGAAGAAGTTTTGCAAGTGGACCTAGAACTATCTATTCTCATTATTTTACCATAATATTCACCATCTTTATTATATCTTACTACTTTCACTTTTCTATCTAACTACCTTTTCACCTTATTAATGAACACCTCAAGAATGTCCAATAATGGAACATGAAAAGGACCACATATATTAGTATGTATTAATTCAAGTAACTCAGTATTTCTTGTGGATGAATTCTTAGATATGTGTTTGGGTTACTTGTCTTTAATGCAATCCACACACACATCCTAATTAGTAAAATCTAGTTAAGTTAAATTTCACTTCTTATTAACCTCATCACCCTTTCTGTAGATATATGACCTAAACTTTGAGGCCATAAGTAAGCAGAGTTTTTGTTATTTGCACTACGTTTATTACTAATATTGTGTTCAACATGAAACAAGGATTCAGAATAATTAACATCAAGGTTAAAACGATATAATCCATCCATTAATGTACCATAACCATAATAGTACTTTCAATTTTGGTAAAGAAAAAGCACTGATTCTAACATTGCAACTACCACCTTCAACCCCCTTATCCTCCTAACCCCCACAATTCTATCAGTTGTAGAACAAGACTACTATTAACCTGCTGAGACAAAAGAACACAATGGTGGCTTGGCACTCAATCATTTTGCATAAAAGCTCTCCCCTTAGGGTGTCTTTCCTTCTCTGGCTCTTCATTAAGAACAAACTCAGCATAGCTGATAGAATTACCAAGCTTGCAATCAATAAGTCCTACCCATTTTGTTTAGTGCAAGATGAAACATGCGACCACCTTTTCTTTTTATACCCAATAACTAACACAATATGGGAACATGTTAAATCTCTCTACTATTGGAATATAACAATGACCTCACTTCCTCACATCATTCAATGGCTGACAACTCATTCATCCATTCCTACATCTAAACGTATCATCTTCATACTAGCTCTTGGACAGACGGTACAATCCATTTGAAAGGAAAGAAACCTGCATAGATTTGAGGCCAAGAACAAAGATTTGGACACACTAATTATTGAAGTCATTAGAGGGGCCAAGGAACTAATCATTCTCAATGACTTAGATCCATCCTGCATCTCTTCTTTTATTCTCTAACCATCGTATATATGTCTTTATTTTAATACCTGGTTGTTAGTTAACCTACGCATGTTGCTCGTTGCATGTCATTAGGTATACCCATGATCATCCTCTTTCTTTGTAACTTAATTCTTTATTAATACCATTTTTCCTTTTTTAAAAAACTAAAACATATCTTATCTAGCTTACTAACAAAAACTAAATTTCTAGCACATCGAGGAACATAAAGACACTTTTCAAGATCTAGAATATAACTAATGTCTAAAATCAATTTGTACACTCCAATTCCTTCTATTCGTGCCTTCATTCGGTTACTTGTATATAGGAACTCTTTAATTCTATTCATGGTTTGGATTGAAAGGGATCCATGCATAACATGTGACACATAAGTACTTGCACCTGAATCTAACCACCAAGTATTATTGGGCACCTCAATAAGGTTTAACTCAAAACATACTGAAACATAGTACTTACCTTTCTTTTCGAACCAAGCCTTTTTTTTTACAGTAATCTTTCTTAAGGTGACTAGCTTTCTTTCTAAAGAAACAACACTACTCTTTATGGATTTGGCCCTCATTAACCTTCACTGGGGCTTTATCCTTCTTGTTGTCCTTCTTTCTTAGCTTTCCCTTCCTACTGCTAGCTTCATTATGTATTGTAAGATGAATAGGGTGTTCCTTTATTTTCTTTAATTTCCTTTCCTCCTGTACCAATATGGCCTCGATTTCTTGAAAAGTCCATTTTTCCTTAAGATTGTTATAATTCACTTAGAACTTACCAAATTCAGGAGGAAGTAAGTTAATGATGAACTGAACTATGAAGGATTCACTCATATCTATGACTATTGATTTTATCTTTGTAGCCATATTTGACATATCTGTTATATGATCATGGATAGGTTGAGACTAATCAGACTTCCTAGTTGTCAATTCACTTCTCAAGTTTCCTACAATAGACTTGCCAGTTATTTCTGATTGTGAGTGCTCCTTGATTTTCATTATGAATTCCCTTGCATTTTCCATATGAGGCATTGATGGCTTAACATTTTGAGTCATTTTTAATTGCATCAAGTTTATACTTAGCCTATTAGACTCTTCCTAAGCCTCAAAATATATCTTTTGAGATTGTTTACTAGTCTCAGTAATGGTTGTAGGCTTCTCCACAACTAATGCTAGGTCCTTATCCATAATACCAAACTGAAATTAGATTTGCTCAAACCAATCAACATAATTTAGTTCATTGAACTTGATCAAAACATTACTTATAGCTAACAACTTATTGGAAGCTGCAGACATAATATAAACTCACACATTAATGCTTTGATTAAAATTAATGGATTCAGACAATAATAAACTTTAATATATATTTAAGTTAACCTTTGGGTGATAGTTAAATACATATCCTTAATCTATTATTATGCTAACAACATATATATACAAACTTTAATAAATAGTCAATCATACTCAAACTAGTATGCATGTTATCTTTGGATATCCAAACATATTCACCAAGAATGTCGATAAGTTTCTTTAATGTTATTAATTATAAGCAATGATATACCATTGGGTGATCTCCTAGCATTTTAATTAATAATCTCAATTCTTCAGTTCATCTTTTATGTCATTTATTAGCGTCATATGACATTAACAATTACAAGAATGCATAATTAAATGTCTAAATATCTTTTCAAGCAAGGTCACTTTAGTGACTAACAAGCTTTCTTTGTAGTAAATATTTAATTAAGTATAAATGAATTTGGGAATTTAACTATAATGTTGAAAGATCATACTGTAAAGTCCAAAAACTTTTAGGGACTAAACTGTAATTTTTTAGTTACTAGATTCTAATAGTCCAAAAAACTATTACCAGAACGTAATTGACCATCTTCAACCTTTTATTTTTAAAAAGAAATCAAGTTTTTTGGAAAATTGCAAAAATGTAACCTCTTATGCATTACAACTACAAACCTAAAGCCTTTCTATGGTAGACCCCACGAACACAATCATAATTGACCTTTTCTTCAACTTTTTGTTTTACACACTCACACACATTCATAAAGCGTCACATCAAGTTTGGCTCAAACTTCTATCCAGCTTTTGATCTTTCAAAAAAAAATCAAACCCTTACACTTCACTGAAAAGATTTTTTTAATAAGTAGGAAAAGTAAACTTTAAAACGTATTAGATAAATTCAGTGGAGACGTAAGCACTTGGTGAAGTAGTCAAAACCTGACACAGTGTCTCTATTAATCTTCTAATTTACTATTTTTTTCAATTTTTAACGCTATATATTATCTCAATTTCTGGCAAACATCAACCCCAAACACCATAATATTTATTCTTCATTCAAGAATACCATAATATTCAATAATTGCAGTAAACAATTCATGCATCCAATTGAACAAAAACAAAATACACATGATTATAATGGGAGCAATAAAATAATTTTAATTGCATTCTATAACCTTAAGCAATATTAATGATTACAATGAATCCTAAAGGTAACTTTAATGTAAATCAAAGTTTCATAATCTTTCTATGATACCACATGTAACTTGAAACTAAAATATTCTAAATAATATTTCAAGTCTAGAATTCATCCAAGATCAACCATAACATAATTGATTCAACCTATTTAATTAGGATTCATATTATAAGAGAGAGAGAGAAATACTAACCTTGATTTATATTTAATATTTGTCTATAATGATAGATCTTTAATCCCTTCTAATTGCAAATACCTTCTCTGCACAAAGAAGTTTATCCACTCTCTTGTTCTGCTTTTCTTCCCTTTTTTCCAATGGTGCAAGAATTTTTTTTTTCTTTTTGGTAACTATTGACTTTAATGAAGGTAGAGGAAAGGGTTCTTATTAATTATAATAAAACCCTAATTACTTTAATAATCTCTACAAACCCAATAACTATTATCTTGGACCACACCTTTATGATTATTAAAGTAATATAATAGCTTCAGGTTAGTTTTTAAGCATGGAAAGGAGGATATCTTAGGAAAGTATGATGCTTTTGTTCATTACATCAAGTACTCATATACTGCAGGTAAGTTTGACTAAGATTTGCTTGCTTATTTGAAAAGGGTACATTCTAACTTACAATGAGTTTTCAAGTACTATCTTCCATAATTAACTCAGTCAATTGGACATTAGTTGGTTAAAGCATTGAATAGTATGAGTTAAAAGCAAGTTTGAGTTCAAAACTAGTTGATTGGAATGTGGATAAGGAGTATTTCTTTATCAAATAACATCTAATTTGTATTCTAATATTTCTCATCTTCAGGATCATAGGACTAGTTATCACTGATAGTTGGGACAAGAAACTAAAGGGTTGGGACGTTAAAGGAGTCAGTGGACAAGAGCGTACTCTTGTAGGCACATATCCACAACCTTAGTGAGTTTACTTTTTGTCTATTATTAAGAATCTTTTAGTTATAGCTAATGTAGGAAGACATGTAAACATCTATGATTTGTGAAATATGTCACATCCTAATGCAGGGAATCTTCATTGAAATATCAAACAAGATATGTGCATTGTTATCCTAATGGTATAGTAGTGATCAAATTTGCAAAGTGACACCAATAATTTTGGTTGTGTCCAAAAGTTGGACGATTAGGAAGAACCATTATTACATAAGTGAGATATTGACACCAATGAAAACGAAATTCGACTATAAGTTTTGAAGGAAGCACCAACTCTTAGAAAAATATTATCGATTCTTTATTTACTGTAATCCTTTTTAGCTTGAGATATTTCTCTAATAATTTTGGACAGGAAAGGCAGATATGTATTTATACCCCTTCGTGTATCTTAAAATTATTTTGGAACTCATGTTTGAAAACCATATGCAAGATATGCTCTGTAGAAAATAACGTAGGAGAAAAGAAATGAAAGCTACAAGTATATTCTTGTACTGGAAGCAAAACTGACTTATAATCATTGAAATGCAAATCTTACATTTATAGATAGGTTAACAACCCACTAACATATCACTAACCTATGATCCTAGAAATATGGCATGATCTAAACTACTAACAACATAATCAATAACTCAAAAATAAGAAAATAATAGTCCTGAAAAATAGAAACTAACTCCAAGTTTTACTGGAAACCTAAAGCACGATTTAACACTCCTCCTTGCTTTAGGATTTGCAGACTCCATGTCTCGCTTGCAGTGTATCAAACTTGCTTATAGACAAAAGTTGATACAAACATCTTCAATTTGATCTTCAGTTTTGCAATTAACTAGAAAAACTTCACCATCTTTTTAAACATCCCTTAAAAAAAAAAACTTAATGTTTAAGTGCTTGGTTTTGCCATGGAACAATGGATTGTTTGAAATATCAATGGCAACTTGATTATCTACTTTGATCTATGTGCCTTCTTTCTACTTTAAGTTTAAATCAAATAAAATTTTCCTCATCCATAAAGTTAGATTGACGGTTGCAGTTGCAATAACAAACTCTAACTTAGTAATGGACTAAGCAACAACTGCTTGCTTCTTTGAACTCTAAGAGAAAAATCTTGAACCAACTGTAAAATAGTAACCCGATGTGCTCTTTATATCATCAATGCAACCACCCCAGTCACTATCCGAAAATCTAACTAGCTGGAATACTTTGCTGCTTGTGAACTTAACACCATAATCATAAGTTCCTTTGACATATCTGAACACTCTTTTGGTATCCTTGAGATGATTTAAGATATCAGGTATAGTTGCTGTAAGAAATAGCTAACAACTAATCATGCTTCTAAAATAGGCTTCATCAACTTTGGTAGCTCCATCTTCCTTACTAAGTTTCTCCTTTTAATTTATAAGAGTATACAGTTCTTTGCAGTCTTTAAGCTTGAATTTTTTCAAAATATCTTTGACATATTTCTAATTACAGATGAAGATTTCATGTTCTTCTTCTTTGATTTCCATTCCATGAAAGAAATTCATTATTCCAAGATTAGTCATTTAAAAAACTTCCATCATTTCTTGTTTAAACTTTTCCCCAAGCTTTGTGTTATTCTTGTCACCAATAAATCATCCACATAAAGAGAGATAATAAGAATATCAACTACTTTCTTCTTGACATGCAAAGTTAATTCAGGAAGGCTCTTATCAATGCTTAAGTTCAGCAACTGTTCATCTATTCTGTTGCACCAGGCTCTTAGAGCCCGCTTTAGGCTATAAAGTGCCTTTTTAAGGAGATATACTTTGTCCTCTTCCCCCTTCTTTGTATTAACCTTGAAGTTGTTCTAAATAAATCTCCTCCTGCAGAAACCATTCAAGAATGCAAATTTGACATCAAGTTGAAACACCTTCTAGTTGTTCTGTGCTGCAATAGCTAAAAGAAGTCTGATGGTATCAAGTCTTGCAATTAGTGCAAACATGTTTGAGTAGTCCATACTAAGAGTTTGAGCATACCCTTTTATCACCAATCTGGCCTTATATTTATTGACAGATCCATCAACATTCAACTTTGCTCTAAACACCCACCCATTTGACCCCATAATTGTCTGGCCTTGTACTTGTTGACAGATCCATCAGCATTCAACTTTTTTTTAAACACCCACTTGACCCCTATGATTTTTCTATTCTGAGGTCTATCCACCAGCTCCCAAATGTTGTTTTTCTCGATCATGGAGAGCTCGTCCTGCATTGAAACTATCCAATTTTGGTCTAGCTTGACTTCAGCATAGCATTTAGGTTAACACAAAGCAATATTACACCTCTAGTAAACATCATCAAGTGATCTAGTACCTCTAACAGTAACATTAACCATAAGTTCATCTTGAAGTAGCTAAAATTATGGCTCTCTCACTGGAGCCAAAGTATTCTTATCATGCCAACACCATTCTTTCTCCTCCACAAAATGCACATCTTTGTTTATGACAATCTTTCCTGTTTAAGGAGTGTATATTTTATAGTCCTTTGAAATAGTATTGTAGCTTATAAAAATTCCTGGCAATGCCTTCTTATCAAGTTTATCTCTCTTTATCTATGGAACATAAGTAAAACACAAACATCCAAACACTTTGAGAAAGCTCAAAGATGGTTTATAACCATACCATGCCTTAGATGGAGTTTGATCCTACAGTACTCTTGTGAATAATCTATTTTCTAAGAAAACTACAGTATTTACTACTTTTACCTAGAAATTCTTTAGCTGATTCTTGTCACGGAGCAGACTTTGTGTCATCTCCACAATAAATTTGTTCCTCCTCTCACTTACTCCATTATGTTATGGAGAATATGGAGCAGTTAACTGATACTGGATGCCTACCTCATCAAGTAACTAACTGAAGGCCTTGGAGATGTACTCCCCTCCATTATCAGACTTAAAAGTCTAAATTTTGCAACCACTTTCATTTTCTACATTTGCTTTAAAACTCCAGAACACTTAAGCAACCTCTAACTTATGTTTTAGCAAATATATCGAACATATGCGTGTGAAATCACCAATAAAGATAACATAATAGAGGCTACCATTTAAGGAAGGTGTTCTTTGTGATCCTACTATGTCAGTGTGAATCAGTTACAACTTCTTTGAAGTTCTCCAGGTTTCTTGAGGAGATGGCTTCCTCCCTAGCTTACCATACTAACATGCTTGACATTATGAAAATTAAAGATCATGGTATGGCAACCCTTTAACCATCATTTTGGACTTCATTTATAGCAAACCATGATGATGATAGTGCCCGAGCCTTTTATGCCAATGCATTGTAGGATTTTCTTTGACTGGAAAGGAAAGATGCTCCTCCTCCATTGGATTTAAGGTAAAACTCTTACCCTCCGTTTTGACCCTGAACAAATCTTAACCTCCAACATATTGGATCAAACAACTCTTATCCTCCAACACTATTTTATAACCTTCTTCCACTAACTGACTAATACTGAGCAAATTTTGATTAATTTCTGGAACATATAACACATTAGGAATGATTTTCGTACCTTAGCAACTCCACATTACAACATTCCCCTTTCCTTTCATAATGATATAGTTACCGCTTCCAATCTTCACTTTGGAGATGTTGGTGCTCCTTAAGTGTCTGAACAGGCCTTTTTCATATGACATGTGGTTAGTACAACCACTATTAATGAGCCAGGCTTCACTTGACTCTAAACAGGAAAAACATATGGTAACAAGCAGTTGATCTTCCTCTTTTTACTTAACAACTTTTGATTCATCTTGTTGCTGACCTTTGTTCTCGCAAATGACTGCCTTATGTCCTATTTGATTTCATTTTAAGCATTTAGCATTAGGTCTCCTCCAACACTTAAAATGAGGATGTGATTTTCAACCACAATGTTGACATGGAGGAAAAGACTTATTGTTACTAGACTTTCCCTTATTGTTTGCTTGGCCTTGAAATTTCTTTTCATTCTTCTTCTTGTTGTTGCCAACACCTTCTTGGTGCTTGACTGGTAGTGTACCTTCAACATCTTCTTCGATCTTTATAGATCTTCTTTACTTCTGTGCTTGTAAAGCACTTAACAATTCTATCAAAGAAATCTTTGACATAACCTTAGTATTTTCTAAGGATGCAATCGTTGCTTCAAACTTGTTAGGTACTATAACAAGGATTTTTTCAACAATCCTCGACTCTGGTAGAGATGAGTCAAGTAAGTTGACCTTGCTTGTTATGTTAAGCAACCTATCAGTGTACTACTTGATGGTCTTTGTCCTTTTCATCTTCTGTAATTTGAAGTCATGCACCAAATTTAGTGCTTGAATCCCACGAATCCTATCATCTCCTTTATACTTAGTCTTAAGAAAATCCCATATCTCTTTTTCTGATTTAAGAGTCATAAGATGAGTGAAGATAGTAGGTGATACTACAACGAACAATTAGGCCTTTTCCTTAGACTTTCTTGTCTTCTTCTCCTTATGTGTTTTGATCTGAGCCATGGTGGAATTGGCAGGAAGTGTAGGAACCTGATAGTCCTCCTCCACTGCTTTGCAAAGATCCAAAGCTTCCAAGTATATGAACTGCCCACATCTTATAGTCCTCTCCATCCAATATTGGTGGAGGAACAACAGAAAAACCAGATTCAAACTCCATAAGTAGTCACACAGATCCCTTAAAAAGAGAGCTTTGATACCAACTATAGAAAATAATGGAGGAGGAAAGAAATGAAAGCTACAAGTATATTCTTGAACAAGAAGCAAAAATGACTTAAATTCATTAAAATGCAAATCTTACGTTTATAGATAGCCAGTGGCAACCCACTAACAAATCACTAACCCATGATCCTAGAAATATGGCATCATCTATACCACTAACTGCATAATCAACAACTTAAAAACAAGAAAATAACAGTCCTAAAAAGTAGGAACTAACTCCTAGTTTTGCTGGAAACCTAAAGCACGTTTCAACATGCTCTTATTTCTGTTGAAGGGCAGGTTGCAATGCAGTTTTTTGATCTTTTAGAGGCTAGTCAAGCCAAAAAGTGAGCATTCTGAAACTCTGGCTACAATGGTAGAAGTAAGATACCTATTCTGCTTGATTTCTTGTGACTCTTCTATAAATTTGTCACTGCATGCTTCGTGCGACCTTTTGTAGACATAAATGTCTAAAGACTGTCAGCATGTCTCCCAATTGTCAGTTAATGTTTATCACTTCCTCATCTCACATAAGCGAGCCTCCAAATCCACTATTTCCTACATTGGATGCAATGCTACTCCTTCCATAACACTCACCATTCTTCCATCTGAAGAGACCGGAGACTTTTTATTAACATATTCCAATAGCATAGCTAATTGCTAAAAATAACTATTATTTTGGTTGAAAACAAATCAGCTCGGTGCATACATCTGAGAAGAATCTCTAAGAAAATATCAGAATAGTTTATCAAGTTGCATGGTGGAGAGTGTTTTTGTTAAGTTTTTATGTGAATTTAGGAGATTAAAGTGTCTTTGAACAGACATTAAAGCAATGAAAATTGTCCATTTTGTTAATCCTTTACTGATCTTCCTTTGGTCCTGTTTTATGAAATATTTGAACCTCATGGTATAGATTGACTATTTTGCTTGTTCTGCTACTCATCGCATGTGCAAATGCCATACGCTACTTACTCATGTTAGGATGTAAAAGATAGGTGCAAGTGTATACTGGTGACTTCTTTTCCACCTCTTATACTAGAATGCAGATAGGCATTTAAATGTCACCGAAAATCAGAGGCTGGAAAGGACATTGTCTATCCTGTTAATGCCATTGCTTTTCACCGTGTAAGTTATCACCTCTTAATATTTGGATCTTATTTCAAGTTATTCTTAGTTATGGGATTTGATTTCTACTTGCTAAAACTGGTTTATATACGCTTAAATTTGTACTTTAAGCTCTTATGCTTGATGATGATCCTATCACTGATTAGACCCAAGGTTTTAGCATCGTATGTATGCATTGAGTGAATGGATGTTTCAGTGGAAATGAACCCTCTTTCTATTTGTATGGTCTTGAGAATCTCCGTAATCCCTTTTGTTAGATCTGTAGCGTTTATAACTCATGGTCTCTATATAAATTTATATACTTGAAATGACAACTAATTGCTTCAGTCTACTCCATTCTTCCAATATTTGACCTGGAGCTATGGTACATTTGCAATTGGAGGTTGTGATGGTTTTGTAAACGTTTGGGATGGCAACAACAAAAGGCTGTATCGGGTTGTTGGTTATTTATTTTCTACAATCTAGCTTACCTCTGCAGAAATAATTTCTTATTCCTTTTTTAATAAATCCCTGGATTTTCCAGTACTCAAAGTACCCATCCAGCGTTGCAGCACTTTCAATTAGCAGAGATGGCCGTCTGTTGGCCGTTGCATCAAGTTACACATTTGAAGAGGGAGATGAAGTGTATATAACTTCATCATCTCTCTATCTGTTGCCTCTGGTGTTCTCTCTCGTGATGACCCTAACTATTTTGATTCTATATTGCAGTCACAAACCAGATGCCATCTTTGTACGGATTGTAAATGAGATTGAAGTGAAGCCAAAACCTAAAGTGCACCCAAACCCCCCTGCATAGCGTAATTTGAACACTTCTATTATATAGTGCTTACATGTGTGCAGCGTCATGGCTGTGTATGTGCTTCACTCTTCCTCGTGAAGCTGGAAAACTTCAAGTGAAAACTGAGTTTGGATCGAGTACGAGATAACTCTCTTATTTGTCATTTGAGGTGACTGTTGATGCATATGTCTGATTAGCCTGTGAGTTCCAAGATTATTCTGTAATTGCCTTCTCCAACTGTAATTGCTTCATCTCTAGTTGATTCTTCATTCTCTTATGCTTTTTTTTCCCTCCTTTCGGAACTTTCGATTGATTACAACTTATTGACAGAGCACATCTATAATTTGAATATGACATCACAACCCTTTGCTGAGTTTACACTTTGTAGAGTAACAGGACACCATCAAAGATAAAAGTAGCAACCTTGACATGTAAAGCTACGTCGATATTGTAACTATGCCACAATAGTAGTTTGCATTTACCTAAATCCTGGAGGAGCTGCTCTTGGACCAGCTGCTGTTGCCGTCCTGTCATGGCCTTTGTTTGAGCAAACATCGCGTCGTAATCCACAGTTTAACAAGAAATATGGCACGAGTAGAGTACGATCACCACATTTACCCGTACACTTGGGTCGATGGATATCTTTAGCAATTTCTTCCTTTGACTTCTCATTTCCTTGTGCTAATAGCCAGCTCTCTAGCGGCTAACTTACTCTAGTAAGCAGAATAAAACAAAAAGACAAACAATGAGAAATGCCACTGTTCCAGTGCTTCGTAAATAGCTAAATAGTCTAATAAATTCACTCAAAATCTTCAAATTTAGGGAGGCTCATCAGCGGTTCTATGGTAGGCGTTGGTTTATGTACTAAAAATAATCGGTTGATCATAGTTTAGTAACATAATTATTTAAAAATATTTTTATAGTAATAAATTATTTAAAAATAT
>JAOQMP010000210.1:39509822-39528255 GCA_027563575.1 Erythroxylum pedicellare
CCCCCCCCCCCCCCCCCTAATCTTTTTGTAGCATTTTTAAAGGTTTATAGAATTGTCTTTCCACTAGTTTATGAAATTGAACAAACATCAACTAGACATCACTCTTATGTTTAAGGGCATATAACTAGGTATACTTGGTAAAGTCATCAACAAACAGAACAAAGTAGCGATGTCCATTAGCAGAAGGAATAGGCGCAAGACCCCATACATCAGCATGAACAAGTGCTAAGGGCTCATGAGAAACAGAGCATGTGCTACCTAATGACAACCTATGTAACTTGCCAAGAAAACATGAGTCACATACACCAGTAGATGCACTTATTGAAGTACTATAAGGTACTTGAAAATTGCGAACAACCTTCTGGACTGCAGCAACATGCAAATGACCCATTCTGGCATGCCAATCCTCTACAGAAACCCGCTTTGCAGTATGAGCGTGAACACGTCTTTGAAGTCGTTGCAACATAGTTCTAAGGAGCTTGTAAAGTCCTCCTTCAGTTAGGCCCTGAAAAAGGGTTACCTGTGTTTTCTCATCCTTCACCATAAAATAAGAGCCATGAAACTCAAAATAACAATCATTATCCTTGGCAAACTTTTGTACTGAGAGTAATTGAGATTCTATGGCTGGAATTAAAAGGATGTCATTGAGAGTGTAATTTTTGTGACCAAATTGAGGAAAACTTTTTCCAATTCTAGTGATAGGAATATCTTTGCCATTACTCACAATGACCTGCTCACCACCATCATATTCATTAGAGATGGACAGATTAGCCATATTCGGTGTCATATGATGAGTGGCTCCTGTATTAGGGAACCAGTCAGCCTGAGAGGAAGACCCGCCAATATGTGATGGAGTACCTTGTTGGACAGTGTTCATGTTAGCCCTTGGAGGTTGAAAAGCCCTGTCAAAGCGTTTCTTGCAGGTAGCAGCAGTATGGTTATTGTAGTTACAAATTTGGCAGCAAGGCTTCCAGTTCTTTTTCTGGTTCTAATTTCTGTAAGTAGGACCACCATCATTGTTGTACTGCTTCTCCCTATGAAAGCCATTGTTGTAGGTGTTATGGATAGGACTGTGGCGTGGCTGTGGATTGAGATTGGCAATCCTATTCATGTTGGCCATAGGAGACAAGGAGGGCTTGGAATTTTCCAGCAAAGATTTATGGGCAAGCAATCGGCCTGACAATTCATGGAAGTCAATGGTATCCTCTCAGGATTGAAGATTGGCTATAATGGGATAATATTCATTCCCTAGCAACCAAAAAGTTTTGGAGCAGAACTCTTCATTGCTCATTGGTTTGCCAGCAGCAGCAAGTTCGTCAAAAATCATCTTGGCCTCCTTAAGGAATTCAGTCATACTCTTATCTTCTTTCTTTAATTTTTAAGAGGCGATGAACAACTGGATCTATTTCCCACTTGAAACTGATCCAAAAGTCTTGGATAAGGCTTTCCACACATCATAAGAAGTGGATAGGCGCACCACATACGAAAAAACTTCCTCGGTTAGAGAGGAAAGTAGCCAGCTAAAAAGAAGCTGTTCATGTTGAAACCAGGTTGCAAACTCAGGATTAGGCTTTGATAATTTTGTATCAAGATTAAAAATAGTGATTGGAGGCGCAGGGGTCCCATCAACATAGTGTTGTAATTAGTAACAATTAAGGATTGGGGTAAACTGAGTTTGCCAGGCCAAATAATTTTTGGCAGTAAGTTTCACACTAAATGAGTGTTCAGCCTGAGGAACAATTGGTTGAGGTTTCAAATAGTACAGAGATGAGGTTTGAGAAGTAGCAGTGTTGGAAGTTTGAGATTGAGAATGAGGGCTGGTCGGAGTAGTGGTCATTATTTAGGCTCTGATACCAAGTTTGTGTTATTTGATAGACAAGATTTAGGAGAAGAAGTCTATATACCATTGTATTGGTTATGACTATATTTATACAAGTTACATTTGTTACTCTCAAGGAAACCTTATCAGTTATCACTTGAGATTGTGATCCTAGCTTATCATGTAGCTACAACAGAAATATAAATAGATTTGCTAGAAAATAGGAGAGATAACTTCTAGAAACTAGGAGAGATATCTTATCTAGCTAACAATGTGATGCAATTTAATTGTAAATTATAACTAAAAAACTTACATAGTAGGGATAGGTATATGAGTTCAATTTTGAATTAAATACCATTTGACTTATTTTCAAGAATGTACTCATTACTTTTCTAGTTTGAACTCTTCAATGATGATGTTTCAAATATAATCATATAATTCTATGGTGGCATGGATTCATAGCTAGTATTTTCCATATCAATCTATGATGTTTTTAATGGTTTACATTGCCAATTGTCTAGTGATTGTTTCTCATCACAACCATCATAGGGAATGGTTGTCTAGGAATTTTGGTAAATAAATAAATAAAATTCATATTAATTTATCAAATATATAATATAATGTTTACATTGATTATATAACTTTTAGTTTTGTATACTTGCTCTTAGGCTAACTTTTGGTGGAGCTTGACTTGGATGATAAGTTTATATTAAGTCTCTAATTTCAGCACTTGTGCATTAGTTTCCTCTTAATACAACTTAGCAATTGTATGGATTAAACTTGCCTTAGTTTAACAGGTTCATCAACCTTTTTTGGTCTTACATAAGAGCTCTAATGATCTAAAAAAATAAATATAATTAAGATGAGATTCAATTATGTAAAAATTTAAAATCCTAACAAAATTTTAATAATGTTATGTAGTAGATGGTGAGTTTAATTATACTAAACCTAATCTTTTGATACTGTGAGGATTATAAAGAAAAAATGTTTTAAGGTAAATTCATATAACTATTTTCATTGAATATTATCAATGATTATTGCATATTTAGCATATTTAAGGTATAGAGTAATATGCATATCACTCATAATGATTGATCCTCGTCATAAATATTGCATATTGCATTGCTTAACTAATTGCTTTTGTATTGCATGTTGCATTGGTTAACTTCTTAAATATTGCATATTGCACTGGTTAACTTTATAAATATATGCATATTACCACTCATACCAAACTTGTTTGCTTTTGTGGATTTGTGTAGTTTTGAAGTATTATTTTTACTCGAGTTCCAATTAAGAAAATTTTTGAAATTGTATATATGTGTCCTGTTAATTGGTCGAAACCTAAAATCTCATTTTGGCGGTTTTAATGACTTATGCTGATTTTATTATTCTCTAATGGTTGCTCCACATGTTATAATGGCTTAATATAAAAGTATAAGACTTTTTATGGTGATAATTTTATGTTAGAACTTGAATTCAAATTAAGAACATTAACATTAATTTTGTCAGTAATATGCAAATATATGAGAGGAGGAAGGATTTAAGGTACCATCAAATTGATAACATGTATTATAAGGTACTTAATTTTAACTTCAAAGAGTCTTTGAGGTTTATTGAGTCGAACCAAAGTTGTATGAGGCTAGCTGGTGTTAAATTCTTCAATGTCTATAGGATTCATAAGGTAGTATTCATTTTGCTTGATTAACTGTTGCTTCATATTTTTACAATACATTAACCACACCATTTCAACTTATAAACTTATTGATGTAAACAATGCCTTTCTATCACTAAATGGGATTTGTTTGGCCATGTTCAACCTTTGTAAGTCTTATTTCAACCATACTTTAAATGAATTAGGAAAAATTGAGATCAAAACATAGATATTTGTTGTGGGAATAAGGTTTTCATTAAAAAATAATTCTCTACTATATGAGTAAAAGTAATTATTGAATAATCCAAAGTAACAACCATTGATTGTATAAAGTAGAAGAAATCAAACCCCAAAACTTAGCCAACCCCAAATTTTACGTAACATAATTCATATATAAATATAATTCAGTAAAATTTCCCCATAATATAGTTTAAAATAATATGTATCATAAGCATATCAAATTCTATTACAATATTCATTAATATAAACTTCATCTCTTTTTTTTCTCTTTTGCCAATAAATTTATGTCTTCCTTCGTGAGCTTTGTTTGTTCTTCAAACTCCTTTGTTGAGCTTGTTTCAATAGTATTTATTTTAACAATACTTATTTTAGCCCCTTTCTTTAGCATTTCTTTCTTTAATTTTGAATCCCTTCAATGACTCTCTCAATAAATTTATCATTGTAGTATTTAAAAAAGTTACATCTTCCATCCTGAAATATTTTATTTCATTATACAAACTTCAAACACAAATTTTTAATATAGTAACAAATATATTCTCATTGGATAATTGGAGCATCCCTAAAATGTTTAATTAGGATTATGATCACTTTATGAAGTCCTTAGTGGGGCTTTTAACCCATAATAGCAAACCTACATTGTTATATTAGTAGATGATGAGAATTTTATATATTTAGAAATTATCATTACAACAGTCACAGGAGTAGGTTTAGAAGTGTCTGAAAAAAAGTTAGATGTTGAAAAATCTAATGTCACAATCAAGTTTAGAAGTGTTTGGAAAAAGTTGGATGTTGAAAAAAACTAACGACAAAATTAATTAAAAGGACAATTTTGAATAATGCCAAGTTATAATTTCACGACAGGATAAGACAAACATGTATACTATAAAACGTAGAGCAAATTTAGTTCTTAATTTACAAAAAAAATGAATCTAAAATTCAAAACTAAGCTACATATATTTAATATTTTGTCTAATCACATGAACATCGAGTACTGCAAATAGCCACTAGAAATATTCAATGGAGTCATTTTATATAGTGGATGGAGCATGGATTCTGACAAGTTTAAAATCTATAGTAGACATATGTAGTAAAGATAATCATTTTACATATGAACTAAATACGATTGTTAGAAAATTTCCCATTTAATGGACAACAATTAATTGTCATTTTTGATTTTTTAATAACTTATCGGTTAAGTTACGTAATTTGATCCAGATAAAAATAATAGTGACCCAATAAATGATTTAGATTAATGGGCTGTGGTTTAGGAGAAATATGGACCCCCATCAGTGTGGATCGGACTCACATTAGGCCCCATCATATGGATGTTATATAAATAAGGTTAAGATCTCCTGTAACTGTTGTAATAAATCATGAACGTAAGGATACTCTAACCCATTCAAAGGTTCACATATACAGAAAGGTACAAAAAGGCTTTAACGCATCCCATTGAGCAGATCTCATGAAGATGGCCATAGATTCATGCTTATTTCAACCTTAAAAAACTCGTTTGAAGTCATGGAATTGAAGTCATGTATTTTTCACATTCTTCGTTTATTTCCCTTTCATGTTCGATCTGGGACACATACTAAGGCTTATGATACATGTTACACGTGGTATCAGAGTGGTTACATGATCGAGTGGTTAAAAACGAAGATTTTTTATTTTTTTCATAAGGTTCTTGAAGAATAAAGTTTTTCTTTCCAATTTTTTCTTACTTATTGTTGCAAAAAACAACCCGAAACTCTCCAAAAATTACATTTTTCAACGAGAGGGAGGGAACCGTCGGGCGTGTGTGGTGCACGCTCCTGACGGTTGCACAGTACCTACCCCCGAGTGGTACATCTGGTGTGTGCATTACATATGCCGAACATAGGCAACCACATGTGTGAACAGCTAGGAGCCACATGTCCCATGTGTCAGACGATAGGAGCACATGGGTACGCGTCTGGTGCATGCACTGCATGTGCCATATAGATGAAAGGTGCGTCAGGGTTGGTGCGTATTGCCCGCATGCACGTTGACGTCAGCGCCAGTTATACGAATAAAAAAACTTAAAATTTCAAAATTCTCGTAAAGATACCTCAGGTCACTTTGGGTCAGTTTCCAGGTCGAGGGAATTTATAAAGTGAGTTTTTTATTTTTTTGGATTTATTACATAATAATGAGGCATTTTAAAGCCAATTTTGAGTTAATTTTCATGCTTTAGCCTTCATATGAGGGAGATACTTAAGATTTTCATGTCTCAGGTCATATGGTCAGTGTTCAAAATGGCATGATAGTCACTCATATTGAAATTTTTCGCTATAAAAGTCTCAAATAAAGTTTACTAACAATGTTTTCAACATTAGTATGTGATAACTAAATGTGCATCTATTTTTCCATTTATTGATGGAATATTATCACATACGGCATGCCTATAAAAAATGTGAGGATAACATAAAAATGTATCTCTTATATTTATGGACCTTTTGAGTACTAATGAGAATGTAGTCACCAAAGTGACCTTTCAAGTCAGTATTTTGAATTGTTCTGCTTACATGCGGGGAGATGTCTCTGGTCTTATGTTTGATTATTTTGCCCAAAGATGTTGGCCTTACATAAGATTTTGAGATGTGCATCAATGCATTAGATGGAGGAAAGTTATTGCTTAAATGATTGATTCACCCAAAGGGAGTAGTGTCATGAGAGTTGATGGTTTATCCTCTGATCACCTTTATTTGGAGGTATAATTGCATATATTATGTATTCATCCTAAAGGCATGTCATAATATATGTGATTAGATTCTCGATACAGATACTTTTTAATGACTTTAAGTGTCGATATTATCCTATATTTATGTTGATCTTTGTCTTGTCATTTTGTATTCACCTTTTTGATCAACAATCACAGTGTTACTATTGAAACCTTTATTGGTTTCAATTTGAAGAAGTGGATAGAAGATGTATTGAATGCAATAGAGATGGTAGAGATTGATATGACCATACCTACGGATAGACCATCTCGAAGTTGGAGAGCTTATAAAACAACCTATGAAGCTTGGGATTGATTAAACATAATGTGTTGCATGACCATTAAGAGATTCATACCTGATCATATGCTAAGTGGACTTTCGAACACAGGCATAGCAAAGGAGTTTCTTGATAATGTCTCCTATAGGTATATGGTCTCATCTAAAATTGAGACAAGTGCCTTGATGAAATAATTATTCTCCATGAGGTATACTGGAAAAGGGAGAGTGATGGAGTACATATCAAGAATGATCCATCTCCACAATAGACTGAAGATGCTAAATATTTCTCTTCCTGATGTCTTCATAGTTTACCAGACTTTGAATACACTCCCTCCAAAGTTTAGTAATATAGTGATGACATATTACTCACTAGATGAGGAATGAGACTTCAATGCTTTGATTGCCCATTGTGTTGCTAAGAAGGAGAAACTCAAGATTGTTGCTTCTACAGCCCTTGAAACAACTAAAGGGAAGGTAAAGGTGAAGCCCACTAAGTTCAAAGATAGAAAGTATAAATATTCTCCATATGTTGATGTGGTCAATCCAGTGCTGATAAAGGACTCGTGGACATAAAGAAGCCAATAGTATAAGGCCTAGAAGGAAAGACTGACACCATCAAGTAACTCTTTGGCTTCTTAATTCATAAATCCAATTATGTTGTAGCCACATCCAACTTTTGGTGGCTAGATAGTGGAACATCTAATCATGTTGCTTCCACGATATAGGGGTTCATATCCATGATAGATCCATTTAAAGGGATGACAAGCTGATGTTATCAACAATAAAGAAGCGGATGTAATATCTATAGGGGATGTGTGTTCTAAACCTTGCTGTAAGGTTTATTTTAGTTTTATGTGACACATTTTATATTTGATATTTGTATCAAAATTTTGACAAAGAAAGTTACTATTTTTTAATTAGTGCTTCTGTTATACAGTTGTTTTTTAATGCAAAACATATTGGTATAACTTTCTTGTTATATGATTTATATAGAATGTGTCTTACTCCAAATTAGATATATGCTTCTTTATATCATGTTGAACGAGTCATGGAAAAGGACAAGTCATACATGTTGTGGCATAAAAGTTAAGCCACATTTTCAGAGCTGAGGTTGAGAGATTAATTAAGAATAACATTATCACAACTCTATATTTGATGATCTAAAAACATATGTTGATTGTTGCAGGGATAAGTTGACTAAAATAAGGAAATATCAACTTGTGCTTCTAGCCTATTGGGTTTAATGCCTACGGATATCAATAGACCTTATACAGTTGCATTATGCAATTCAAGATATGTTCTGAGATTGATTGATGATTATTCTCATTATAGTTTATATGTTCTTACTTAAGAAAAAGTCTGAAGTTCTTAATGAGCTTAAGATCTTTAAGACTGAAGGTTGAGAACCTATTGGAAAAACTATCAAAATAGTTAGATTTAACCATGGAGGAGAGTATTATGACAAACATGATATTTTAGGACATGAAAGGTCCCCTTTCCAAATATATAGAATTGGTTGAAATAGTTACTTAGTTCACTATACTGAATAGTTCTGAACAAAATGGTGTGTTGTTCAAAGGCATAATCAGACCCTAAAGGACATGATAAAACCAATGTAGAACAAGACTAATCTACCTAATTATCTAAAAAGGGTGAAACCTAGCCTTGCACACATTCGTGTATAGGGCTTCCCTACTAAGGTGCACTAGCATAATCCTTATGAAAATAAATTGCAAGGTCACTCCATTCAATACTATTTAGTAAGATATCTTGACTACTCTAAAGGCTACAGATTTTGCTATAAAGAAGGAGGAACTAAAATAGTGGAATCACAAACAGCTAAGTTTCTTGAATATGATGTCTATAATGAGGGTAGGCCTTCTCACCCTTCAAATGATAATAGGATGGATACTACAGTTATCTTGTATTTGCACTCATATGGTTAAGTTCGGTGGATCTAGGTCTAAGTACCATTTTTGTACAGGAACAATAACCCATACCTGAATAAACAGAGGTTCCTTGGGCACTAAACCAATGCAGTTGTGCAGATCTACTAGAATGAGATGACCTGTTATCTCATGTGATTACATAGTCTATTAAAGTGAACAAGACTATGATATAAGACATGTTATAGATCTAGTCACTTTTACAGAAGTTGTTTTTGGACCCATGCATATTTGTGGTAGGATGCAATGAATGATGAGATGCAATCCATGAAGCATAATAAGGTTTGGGAGTTGGTTGATTTGCCTTAACATTATAAACCCGTCAGTTGTAAATGAGTTTAAAAGACCAAAAAAAGATTTCAGGATACAGTTTAGTGGTTTAGGACCTGCTCAATTGGTAGAGGGTTCACTCAGAGAGAGATGCTTGACTTTAAATGTTACCTTTTATCTCGTATCCTCGAAGGATACATTTTGAGTGATTATGACAATTTTAGCTGATGATGATATAAAGTAACATCAAATGGCTGTCAAAACCCCTTTCGTGAATAAAGACCTTTTCTCAGAGGTCTATATGATATAACCTGAAGGATTTCGGGATCCAGATAGAACTGACATAGTTTGTACGTTAAGTAGATCAATATATGGTTTACATCAAACCTCCCGATATTAGTACCTTATATTTAATGAGGTTTTGACCTTTTTTGACTTCATGGAGAATAAAGTTAAAAGATTCTTTTATTACAAGGCTAGGGGGAGCAAAGTTATCTTCCTATTATTGCATGTGGAAGATATATTGCTCACATCAAATGACTTGACCATATTGCATGAGGTTAAGAAACTTTTGGCCAAGCATTTTCGACATGAAGGGCCTTAGTGAAGCATCTTTTATCCTAGGTATGTAAGTTTACCGAGACAGATCTTAATACTTATTAGGTCTCTCACAGAGTGCATACATTAAGTAAGTATTACCAAGGTTTAATATGGTTGACTATAAACCTATTATAGCACTAATCACTTATGGTGAGAGATTATCATTGGAATAGTATCCAAAGAATAAAGTAAAGAGAGAGGCTATGAGGAATGTTCCATGCTCTAGTACGTTTGGTAGCCTGATGTATGCCTAGGTATGCACTAGACTAGACATTGCGTTCCTTGTTAGACTGTTGGGTCGTTATTTGGCTAACACAAGTATAGACCATTCGAATGCAGTCAAGCGAGTGTTGAGCTACTTAAAGGGAACTAAGGATTATATATTGACATATAGAAATGTCAACAGTTTAAACCTTGTAGGGAATCCACATTCAGATTTTAGCTATGTGTCCAGAAGATAGGAAGTCCATATCAATATAAAGCTTAAGTTCTGCTGGTACAATGTTGTGGAAGGGTGTCAAGTAGACATAGGTGACTTCCTTAACCATGCATGCAGTGTGCATGCTATGGGGTTGCTTCATAGGCGATTTGGCTTAGAAACTTGATTTATAAGTTGTCTGTGGTTGACTTAGTGGCTAGACCCATTCATTTGTATTGTGATAGTCTCACTATTGTGTTGTTTGGAAACAACAATAAGAACATCTCAAGATCTTAGCATTTGAAGGTTAAATATTTGACCATAAAGAAGTTAATAAGGAAAAGGTGACATTAAGGTGGAGCATTTGAGGACTGAGGAAATATTAACTGATCCTTTAATTAAAGGACTTTGCCTACTTGTGTTTGAAAGACAAGTATACAATACAGATGATTTGATGTCCTTAGACACTATTAGTTAGGGATTGTTATTTTTGCTCCATGTACATTTTTACATTTATACATTTTGATGTATTATGACAATATGGTGGTTCATCAATGAAATGATCATCAATATCATCATTACTATGTGTTATCATATATAGTCATAATATATATCAAAGTATTAAGATTCGTGTTGATCTTAAGCATGTTACAAGTCATTGGGCATACATATATATTAACCTTGAGCATATGTCATTAGGACACATATAGTTCAATAAGTATACCCATGGATTTTAACATGACGTAGGGGGATATAAATGTTCAATCCCATAAAGGTTCTCTATTGCAGCTCAGTATTCAATAAAAGAACATTTCTAATGCAGTTTTGCATTTGGTGACAGAAAACATGATTTCTCTGATGCAGTTTAACATAAATTTTAGAGAAATCGAGACCTACAAACAGAAAGATGATACATAGCAGATCATACAGGTATCATCTAAGTTTGTCACACTCCATTTTTTCATTCATATTATTTAGGTATTAGATATTCATGATTATATTAGACCTATGTCACATATGACACATGTGTTTGATATCTTTTAGTATCGAATGCCTTGCGGGACAGAATGATGAACTTTTGTTATCTTTAGATCAATTTTTTTTGTTTTTAAACTTGATCGATCAATACAATAGCGTGACTTAATTGAATTTTTAAACTGGTTTTTAAACTTGAGTCAATAGCGTAATTAATTATTGTTCAAGAGGGAAAATGTTAGAAGTTTTCCCATTTAGAGGACAAAATTTAATTTTCATTTTTGGTTTTTCAATAACTTATCAGTTAAGTTACGTAATTTGATCTAGATAAAGATAATAAAGTGACCCAATAATTGATCTGGATTAACAAGTCGTAGTCTAGGAAGAAAATGGACCCCGATTAGTGTGGACCGAACTTATATTAAGCCTGTGATGGAGAGACCTGATATAGATGCTATATATAGAAGGTTAAGGTCTTTTGTAGCTATTGTAGCAAATCGTGAACATAAGGATAATTTGACCCATTCAAAGCTTCACGTATACAGAAAGCTACATAAAGGCTTTAATATATCCCGGTGAGCAGATCCCATAAAGGTGGCAGTGGATTCATGCCCATTTTACTCTTGGAAAGCTAGTTTGAAGTTATGGAACGAAAATCAGGTATTTTCTACACTTTTTTGTTTATTTCCCTTTCATGTTCAATCTACGACATGCACTAAGGCTTATGATATGTGTTACAATGATAACTTTTATGTGGTGTTCTCACAAGTTTATTTCTAAATAGCTAGACTCTTACATGAAACAAAAAGATAGAGGCTTCAATCTTGTACAAGATAAAGAAGAAGAAAAGGTTAAAAAATTATATAATAGAGCACTTTCCTCAATGGGAAGGTTTGCTGCATGTTTGATATGGTGAGTATAAGGAAAAATCACATAATATCAACTATTGACTTTTACTTCTATTTCAAATCAACTTTTATCATTTAGTAAATTCCTATACAAATTCTTTCGTCTATTATTCTTGTCCTAACCCTTGAGAATTTATATCATTAAGATAGCAAAGATATATTTCATAAAAAATGAGATTCATACGCACCTATTTAAACTTGATTTCTAACGTTATGTTAGACATTCTCAACAGAAGGAAGTAAAAATATAAACCTGGTGACAACCTTTGTAATGTTTCATCAACAACTACAATTAGAAAATCAAATCTAACCATAGATTAAAACCTTCATTTATGGAGGCCTTAAGAAGGGATCACAGTTGAACAACCCCTTACAAAAAAAAAAGAAAATCAGGACATTAGGATTACATGCAAATTCCAAGTCATTATTGAATAATTTTTAAACACAAATTACAAATGTAGAAATCCAGATTAACTTATTAAGAGAACAAAGGTGACTTTGAATATTTATTAAGAATGCATAAAATACAAAATGTATAAGCCACAAATACTAAATGCGAGCAAAGTTAAGTACAACCTAAAATGAGAACTAGTAAGGTTGAAGAGGAATAAAGCAGATAACATGTGAACAAGAAGATGGTCGTGAAAAGGGGAAATTCGAAAAAGGACAAAGCAAAAAGAAAATGTCACTAAAGAAGAGAAAAGAGGCGAAGAAGTCGTCAAAAGATTGCTACAATGATAAAAGAAGAGATGACAGTGAAAGACAACGATGAAATTAGAGCAGAGCCATGAAAAAAGACTAAGATTTAGGGTTGGGGTTGAGATTATGAGGTTAGGAATCTGTAAGGTAAAAAATTTTAGCTAGTTATAAGATTTTGTTAATTTTAAAAAATATTAGTTAAGATAATAATTTTATTAATTATAATATTTTAAGTTTTTTAAATATAAAACTAGATCTCATAGTGCCATGTCAGTGGCACTATGAACCCATTTTAAAAGGAAAATATTATTATTTTTGTAACATCAACAATGATGTGGTAAATGACTGATGACATCAGGTATCTGTTATAATTTCCATTTATATAGTATTAGGTTTGAACATTTATAAAACGCTAAGGTTTAGGGGGTGTTTGGTTCACATGGGGCAATAGTAATAGGATTTATAATGAATATAGTGATAAATAATAATGGATATAATTATTATAATTATGATAGTTGGACAGGACGAAGGAATGATTACCATTACCATTGATAGTGGTTGGTTTGTTAAAAATCTTGAAAAATAAAAATTTGTTAAAATTTGTTTTACCTCAAATTTTAATATATTTTAATTAATGATATTTAATTTATGCTCCCATTTATGATGACAAAATGTTTATTTCCTTTCTAATAGTTCTTGAAGAACAAAATGCGCTAGCATTTGCTTGTATCAACATATCATCAGCTACATAATGTCCTTAAAATACAGTTTAATCATGTTTTGTACTCTAATTAAAATGTGTAATTAAATGTAAAATGGAATGGAATGTGAAAAAACAACAATTCTAAAAAAATAATTTAAAATTTTGATAAAATAATTAATAATTCAAAATTTTGAATTATTTTCATTATTTTACAATAAATTATTATATATAGATAATTATTATATGTAGAAATAATTAGGAAAAACAGAAAAGAAGTGTTATGCCCGTGACACTAATATATATTATATATAGATGATTATTATATGTAGAAATAATTAGGAAAAAAAATGTCACGCCAGTGACAGTTCCAGTCACACGCGTGACATTTATTTTTTTTAAAGAGAAATAACTTTCATTCTTCTCATAATCAGGGAGTATGAGGTAATGTCCCATACTCAGGTATAGAAATATTGTTCATCCAATGATAATATATTAGCAAGCAGTTATTTTTCATTCCTTACCAATTTTTTTCTTCTCAAGCCTATTAACCAAGCACTCCTTAATTTGAAAACAATGAAATATTAAAAACCTAACTTATATTTAAGTGTAAATGTTAAAGTTGTTTTTTGCCCTTTTTGCCTAAATATTATTTGTAAGAATGACAAGTTGACAAGAAAAACTTAGATTCATTAATTAAAAAAATAGATCCTAATAATCATACATAATAATTCTACCATATTTAAAAATCACTTTGAGAAAATCAAGTTCATAATATAATCAGAAGCCATAAACTTGCCAAGTATATTTGACATAACATTAAAACAAAACAGTAAATACATTTATTATAGGTTTGTTGGGCTAGTTGCTTAATTAATTGTTTGTTATTTTATAAAAACCATTCATTTGAAGTTGATAAAAACAAATTAAGAAGTACAGACAGCTTCTTTATTCGTCCATTGGCGTCCCTTTCTTGGGATAAATTCAAGCCATAAGGAGCATCGTTGCATATAATTAATGACTCTATTTTAAGCTTCAGAATCTTGCATACTGCCAGCCTTTTATTACCAACATTTGAGTACTACTCTTAGCCCAAATATGGCCTGTGCTTAACGGGACTGTTAGACCACTACGAATCCTTAATTGTCACTGGCGTAGGAGCAAGTCGCCTAAATTCAATCCATGTACAACTAGTCATGATTATAAAAATAATTACATAACTATTATTTCATGGTTTTTATATTTAAATCACTTTTACACACCAGTAAATAATTTATAATATATAAGAATGGTTTAAATAATATTAATGATAATTATAAAGATTTGAATCCCTAATTTTTTTCCTTATTTAAAAGCCGTTCATGAAACCTGCCGTTCTGATACCGGGAATTATATATTATATCTTGGTTTCATGTAAACTACAATTATGAAAAGAGCATGACACGTTCACAGTACAATAGATGCATATGCATTCATTCATCTACATGTTAGTTAGATGAACTTGGTTTTCATATCATATAATCACGTCCTTTAATTATAATAGCTAGTTTTGATCAGAGATACGGTATTACAATAGTAGCTGAGTTTTAAGTAAAAGGGAAGAGTATATGTTGGGCGTATGTCCAAACAGGTGATCATTGGTCGACTCTGCATAATTAACTCCAAAAGAACGTTCCCAGTAAACTGACCTTGTGTGTGCTTGTGTACTTCTGCATGTTTTAATTGATGCAAATCTGCAGTAATATGATTCTTATTGGAAGATTAGACGCAGAACGTGAGGGTGGTGGGGGTATTAAATATGCTAAAACTAGCTCCTGATGGTCCAGACCCGATTTTTGCTTCTTTTCCCCGCCTAGAAGCTGCATCATAGTATGGAAAATCAGCCAAAATTGACAATGCTACCGAATCAACGTGGTTTAGTCCTTGATTATGTGATCAAACATTGAGAGTGATGGTGAACACGATTAGGGTATAGTCTATTTGATCAATCCAGTTCTGTCTGAAACCATTATAGTTATGCCCATGTGATTCTTATTCTAGATCATCAAGCAAAATAATTAACCATTTCTTTATTTTTGTTGTTCGTACACATATATGAGTTGTAAATGCGCATGCAGGAGTGCAGAAAGCAACTAATTGCTGGCTAATTAAATCTGCCATCTTTAATCACAGGATCTTCAACTTAAGGCACAAATTGAATCCTTCTGTTTTCTAACGTACTTGATACATATTGTCCCCTGTGACCTGTACTTTCTTGCATAGTTATGGTCTCATGGACACTAAGTAAGGTACTTGCAGGATTTTTAACATGATAAGCTGTTCGATTCTCCTAAAAATATGGGATACCCTTTATGCCAGAAAGATTTAACTTTTACGAATTATAAATTTTTTTTCATTTTTATAAAAGTTTAAACCACTGATTGAAGCCCTATACCTATATATCAAGAAGTTACAAAATGAAACAGAAATGGTAAAATATGTGGTGTGGCCAAATATGCCATTGAGTAACTATTTTGCATAAGAAGCATATGCTCGAAGCTAGAGATGATTCTCTTTCTAGGCTGGTAGAGTATGACTTGGTTGACTGATGATGCCCAAAAACTCACACCACTTGAAGACTTCCAAGGCAAGTTGCCTAAAACCATCCTTGAATTTTGAGACGAGGCTACAAGAAAAAGGAACCGTGTTTCCTAAGGAATCAAATATTGGCAAGACGCAGTACATAGGAGCATTAAAAGTGGTACAGTCAGCACCATGTGCTAGAGTTTCATCACATACCATTTTAATCTATTTGATTGATGCTTGAATTGAAGAGTGAGGTGTCCATATAATTGCAAGTGAAATCTAGCACTTTTGCTGGGACTTGTTGAAATGGAATATCAAGAAAATTGAAGTTCCTTCTGGTGAATATTAGAGTTGGATGGAATGATGCTGGTCAAATGGGATTCAAAGCTCACAACTTGTCAAGTTAGCTTGAAGCTTGAATCCCAAATCGATAATTCAGACAAAACTCTACAGTAACCAATAAATGATGGTTAATAAATGAAATAAATAGTTAATGGTGGGTTACCATTAGCCCTTTTTTGTTGTTCTCCTCCTTCCATTGAATACTCTCTATAATCCGTACTTGTTACGAATCAACTACACAAGTCTTTAAAATGAATAAAAATGGGATTCCAAAAAAAAATATTCTTTTACAACCCGAAAAAAGAAACATCTTAATCTTTCTTTAATAATTTCTGATCTCTAGTGAACCTCTTAGTAGAATTCTAACCCAGATGAAGCTATGATCATCTGTCAAAGAAAACAGAATGAATAGATCTTATAAGATTCTTAAGAAATTTTTCGATTTCTTTCAGAAGCAGATGATTATTCATTTCCGTCTCACCTTCCGTGAATAGCCAAGACATTGAAGAATATCCATAAACACAGTTAGGGAATCAATCTTATTCTATCTCTGTTTGTTTCGTTTGAAGAAAGGAAGGATTCCAAAGAATTGGTCTTTCTTTTAGTTTTAGTTGTTGAATCTCTCAAGAGGTTGTTACATTCTATCCTTTGCATCTGTAACAATGGAGGATAGTGGGAAAAAAAGTTTCTTTTATTTGGTTCTAGCCCATAATTTGAACGAGTTGCAAATACACCCTAGTACATGTTCTTTGGTACTAAGGGCATCCCCCAAGAGTAGGGGATTTGGTGAAATGTTTGATTGGTTATCATTTGTTCCTAATAAATTGTTTAATAGTTGGCTTACTAAATCGTTGCATAAATCATAATTGGTCAGCTTATGTCAATCATAACTCCAGATGATTATCAATTATTTCTATATTAATTAATGGAATATTAAGAATATAAAACCTTGATAATAAAATCTCAAATCATGATTTGCAACAAATTTCTGCTATTTTTTATAGCAACTTCTACAAAGTCAACAATTCGATTAGCTTGGGTTTTTGTTGCTAACGTAAAAACGTCCCTTTCTATGTCTACCCAAACAACTGGAAATGTTTCAAAACAATAAGAATGCGATATACAAAAAATTCACTCCCTTCTTTACCTCTAAAGATAGGATGTCCTAACCACCCAACAACTATTACGTCATTGAAGTTGAAAACAATCAATTCATACTATGTCGGGATATGATTCTCAAAGTGTAGTGGAAGAAAAATAATTTTTTATCTTTTGAAAATTAAAATTATTTTGATTTATAATATAATTAATCTATAAATATAACAAATTATAAATTATAAATTATAAATTATAAATTGTATTTTATTATGAAACTTAATTTGCTTTTTTATAATTCATTTATGAAATTGACTTTTAAAGATAAATAGAAATGAAAAAAGGGTTTTCTTTTTTATAACTTATTTGTGAAACCAAATTCTAAAATAAATTAATGATAAATAAAGATGGTAAAAGGGCTCAATTTCTTATCTAACCTCAAATCAACAAGTAAAAATTAATTAATATGATCCAAATTCTAAACTCCAAAGCAGAAAAGGAAAAAAAAAAACTTGAAGTTCAAATGAGATCGAGCTTTTTCTATTTGGCAGTGAGCTTGTTAGGCTTAGGTTTGCCCATTTTTAACTCTTGATGACAAACCTCCATACATGTATTAGTGTCATCCTTTTAAAAATTTCCATATAAACGTGGTGAAAGAACTCTATAAGTGATATAGAGAGAGACATGTGAAGAGTGTTAATCCTTATAGAGTCAACACCTATTTATAATAAGGTTTGAACCTTTTAATAGTTTAATTGAATTATAAATATAATTTTAATTATTCAACTATTCCTAATTGAATACTAATTACATTCAAATAAGATCTAATATTTAATATTGTTCGTTATTTATCAAATATCTTATGCTTCACTATAAAGTTTTAAAACTTTACAGTCAAATCTAACCTGATTAAATCACTTTTTACTCTTTAATTATTCTTTGTGTGTAATTCGTTAGGTTTCTAAATTATATTGATAAATGAATTAAACCATAATTTAAATTTTTATTTAAGATTAGATAAATTAAAATTATTTAATTTATCATGAATTTATATAGATATGATGTCTAGTAATGCATCATATCTATCTAAATATTAAAGATTTCAAAGTACTTATGACTATTCGTGTCATATATATTTTTGTGTACAATTCAATAATTTCATCACATAATATTCTGATCAAACATAGAGTA
>JAOQMP010000210.1:39551436-39574609 GCA_027563575.1 Erythroxylum pedicellare
ATACATGTACATGAGTTCTATGATATTCTGTATAGCTCTATTGCCTTTGCTTTAGCCTTCTCTTATCTTTCTTTTACGTCATCTTTAGCTAAGCCCCATTACAATCATTCTAAAGACCTTTTGATTTGTGTTTAGTATATGCGCACTTTGATAGTGTTGCCAAGATTGAAAAGCAAGCATATAGTAGAATGTATTCGTTGATCGAATTTTGAGAGTTACATATTTGAGCCTAAATAGTTGAAGTGTTGGAGTGTATATCAATGAGAGGACTTATTATTTCGATATAGCATAGATTTCCTTTAACTCTATTTTGCTAGATTAGTTCGATTGTTACATGTAAACTGAGTTCATTAATTTTATGTATTGATCGTAGTAAAATGAGTTCTAGTTATCAGGCTTGAATTAATTGATATGGTTGGGGATCTGATTTGAATGATACATACTTAAGTTTTTTTTTCTTTGCATTGCATGTTTTTGTTTTTATGCACTTTGTTTTTCAGAGTAGAATTAAACTTTCTCATAATCCTTGTGGATACGACTTGGTTCTTACTAATTTATTACTAACTTCGACAACCGTGCACTTACGGTTCATGAACAATGCAAATCGGAAACACAAGTGATCTCAATCAAAACACCATTTTCCTATGCAGCCTCCTTTAACAAAAGAACTCACTTTAGAACGCCAGCTATAGGCCAAAAGTGACCTGTTAAATTACATTCTCCACAAACTTTGATGTCTATTTATCAGTTATTACACAAGAAGATATTATATGGTATGCCTGTTCTGGTTGCATTGCCTATAATTGGATAAGGATGCCACCCCTGAAACTTCAATAACTCCGCCTCATCGTCATCAACCTACTCAGGGTCGTTGTTTATATTGCTCGACAATCTCACCTTGTAAACATATAGTCATTGGTCACCAAGTCTTTGGAGTTTTTACCTCCGGACATAAGGCTAGGAATACGCATATTTTTACTTAACAGAACAAAAATGCACATATAGCCTCAATTTAACCCAAAAAATGTCCAAATAGTATACAAATTGTACTGAATTTAGTGATTATAAACACATAATCTCACACTTGCATATTATATCACTTATTAATAATTGGATTTGGACGCATCATTTCACATGTGGCACTCGAGCGTTGCAGCAAATAAGCTGTCAGTGCCAGCACCACCCACAACTATCAAAACACTAAACAACATTCTTTTCTTACTTTAGCTTTCGACAACTTAATGGAACGCCACTGTCCAATCCATTTACCCTCTCTTCCAATCAAGTGCAAAGGCGAAAGAAGAAACCACCATCACTAATTCAGTGTCTTCAGAAGCCCGGACTCCGCGGAAACACGGAGCCGCTTTCGTCCACCTCTTTTGGAACCTAAAGCCAAAACCAACAACACTCACCCTAACAAATGTACCTAACTCAAACATAGTCAGTTAACCCCTGCTCAATTATTATTTACCTGTGCTGTCTTCTATCTCACTGCCTATATAACGTTACTTGTCCCCTTCCCTATAGTTTCTTGCTCAAAAATCTGGTCTCATCCTTGTATTTATTGTGAACTAAGAAACCGAATTGACGCACTTTTCTTGTCCGGAATTTATCACTTTCATGTGCCGGAAAATCCTCCAAGATGAGCTGTAATGGGTGTCGAATTCTGCGAAAAGGTTGCAGCGAGGATTGTGCGCTAAGACATTGCTTGGAAGGCATAGACAACCCTCAAGCACAAGCTAACGCCACCATCTTTGTCTCCAAGTTCTTTGGTCGCGCTGGTCTCATGTCTCTCATTTCCTCCGTGCCCCGAAACCAACGTCCCTGTAAGTGATACATGTCGTAGCGACATTTGTTATTAAGTGATGAAAGTTGTAATCTTTTTTGCACTGTCGGAGAACTTCTTGTGGCTTGGAAAGAGTCGTTTAGAATCTGAATGAAGATTTAAGTCTTTCTTCAACAACTATCAATTTGAATATCTCGAACAGGGATAATGTTGATGTTATGTGTTATTATGCGTTTTGCGAATCTGATTCTAGTTTCTGTTGTTTTCTCTGTCAGCGTTGTTTCAGTCACTTCTATATGAGGCTGTAGGGCGAACAGTGAATCCAACTACTGGTGTGGTAGGACTTCTGGGGGCAGGAAACTGGCACCAGTGCCAAACAGCGGTCATGACGGTGCTTTGTGGCGGTACTATAGAACCTCAACCATCAGAATTTGATGGCAGAACTCCGGGACCTGATTTTGCTACTTTTCCACAGTGTGGTGGTTTTATGCCAAGAGGATTAAGACATGCTGGTTCAGGCTCTTCAGGAAGAGCGTCGAAGAGGAATAGGCCAGATGACAGTGACATAGCCAAATGTGGATTAGCTGTTCTTGATCTCTCCTTGAAAAACCCAGCGGAGAAGGGACGAGCAGAGTCGCCATCGGTGGAATCTGAAACGACCACGTTAGGGAGTGAAGCAGGGTGTAATAATGGAGGTTTTCAGGCAAATGAAGCAAAGGTTTTGAGACTATTTGTTTGAGAACAATATCAGATTGAAACCGGAAAAAGCAACCAAGTGTATGCTTAGTTCTCCGGAAGTTGTAAGGAATTCATAGATTTGATCCAAGAGTGCTCAGTTATTCTTAATCAATTAAGTTAAGAGAGACTCTGATGAGAAGATCATACAAAATCCTGTCTCCTGAAAAGATATTAAAACCTCCCCCAGCCGAGCCTAATTACTTTCCTTAATTTTATCCTCTTTTCTCCAAGTTGTAATCAAGATATGCTTATAACATCCCTGGAAGAGAATGTTTTGAATATATTTTATTATGGGAGCTTTTAGATCACCTAGAAATGCCTTTCACAAAGAGCTGTGGGAAGCAATTCCTAATTCTTCTTTTTGGTTACATTGGAAATGGAAATTCCTAATATTTCCTGCCTATCTCTCTTTTACAAATTCTGTTCTTTTATCCATCTCAAGCTAGTAGTTTTGACTACTTATGCACTAAAGATTAAAAATAAAAGTTTTAACTTCTCTGTAGTTAATCAATAGTTGCCCTGTTCTGAAGCAGTTTTGGCAATTGCTCTCGTGATGGGAGGAACATAAGGACCTGCGATCAACTTTTGTGCTAACTATGTGATTAATGGCTCAATGAGAGTCAAGGTAGGACTCTTACATTGTTTCTTTAATGGAAATATTTATTGTGTGAACTAAACCCACATCAAGAGATTAATTGCTTCTAGATCTTTTTAGCTAACATAACCAAATACAAGGAAATTAATAAATGTTTCAGTCATCATGTCACAATCCCGTCATTGATGATTAAAAGTTCTCAAACTTCTTAGCTTCAGGAAAGTTTGGGCAGAAGTTTGCCGGTAGGTTGCTGAGCACATTACCAATATTGGGGATTTGTACAGAGCATATTTTCAATATATAATTAAAATCAAATAAAACATGATACTCTTCTCTGAATTATAACTTATATATGTAGAACATTGGAAACCATAACGTGCTTTGAATTATTTTGTTACTCAAATTTGGCCACCAATTGATACAAGATCTCTTTATATATTTTCAAAGCTATATTATGATACAAAGTGAATCTTCCTTGCAAGTGGACCATTAAACTAGTAGGATTCTACCGATATGGTACTTGAGAATGTTGGAATCTGCAAAACTTGGTTAAACTTTTGTAATATTTACCATATCTCAAAGATCAAGTTTTAAATACTGATTAGCTTATGTCCCTGCATCAAAAATTGCACACATGAAAGCTTATATGAAAATAGGATCACAGGGAATTAATCAATTAGGAGGATCTTTTCTTTCCTCGGTCTAACAAACGGGTCATGAAATAAGAAAATAGATTAGAGGTTTAATATTGATTTCTTTCGGACTTTTTTCTTTTAATTTTTGAATGAAATGCAACAAATGAGTAAAAGTGTGTCCATGACTTTGGTTTACTGCATCTTTTAGTGCACATGAAATCATCTCTTCCACTTCACATAAATGTGTTAATGAGATTTAATAAAACATGATAGGAACAATATAACTGGAACAGATAATCTGTTCTCCTTTTAATGGGCTTTAAGGTGATAAAGAAAGCATCGTATGATTGGATGTTCTAAGTCTAGGAAAAGGCGATTATGATTAGAATTGTTTATTTTAATAAATAATTATAAAAATAAAAAATAAAAAATAAAGAAAGAGCCAAAAAATTAATTTAAAGTGATTTAATTAAATAATTCTTTATCTATTTCTATTTTTAAGTTTTATTTTAGAAATAATTATCTTCTTTTTTAGTAGTGGGGATGAGCTTTTTATATAACATCTTATTTATCACAAGTAAGGAAAAATCCTTATAATCATCTTGCTTTATTATACTGATGAGAAACCCTTCATAATTCTTGTTCAAGGTCAAGATAAATCCTTACAATCGTCTTACTTTGTAATGGATGAATATGAACCCTTTACAACTCTTATTTGAGATCAAGATGAACTTTCACAATATCCTAACAATTTTCCCAATAGCAATAATTGTATAACTATCTTAAACCTTCTCTTTTTGCTCGTATTAATGAACTATGACTTAATATATGCTATACAATGCACACATATACTCTTTAACCTCTCAACTTTCTTAACAATTTTTTGGTATGACAAAAATTCTTCCCTCAACTTAATCTTAACGTATTTATACTGCAACGTATTTCAAAAAGTTGTTGGACACACAAGCTAGCTATTATAATAAGTACTTTCTAGACAAGATCGAACAACTAATTACCTTCTTTGAATTAACTAGACATCCTTTGATTAAGGTATCAATTAGTTAGACAAAGCCTCAAATTATTAACTTTTGAAACCCACCATCAACTAGTCATTCATAACCTTTTAGGTAGTTGATGATCTAGGTAGTTACATTGAACCTATTATATTTCTTTTTAAACATGGGTTAGGCTAGTCGAACCGAACCTTTAGGAATAGAAACTAACTTCTAATAATGCTTTAAAACATCAAATTTCAACACTTCAAGTTTTTAAAAAAAATAATGCTATATCCTATTTTGAAAAAATCATTTCAAATTTGTTTAAATATTCAAATGTTTTCTTTAAAGTCTAAAATAAAACTTCTCTTAATTATGAAAATATTTATGCATTATACCTATATGTAAATGATTATGCAATGATTGACCATTAATTCATTGAAATGACTAAGATAAGGTTAAAGTAAAGATTACAATAATTGTTACATATGAAATGACTTTATTCTTTCTTATTTTTGGTTCATTTAATGTCACAACCCGAACGAGCACATGAAACTCAAAAGTTGAAGTCCTCAAATCACATGTAAGGCTGTCTAGTAGTGAAAAAAATAATTCAAAATATAAAAAAATAAGTGACAATATGGGCACACTTAAGTACGAACACAATGAAGTATAATAATGTTGGTGTGCATAAGAAGAAAAATCTTTTTCCAATATGCTAAACTATATCATTGAGGGCACTAAAGTACAAGTACAAGTGAAAACAAATGAAGAGCATACATAGAAGTAGATATATTATAGTCGACACTCCTCGAAGTCACTTATGTGAAGTTAGTGGTAGCTAACTTAAACTAGTATAGTTGAAGGGAGTCAGACCTTACTGAGTAAGTCCATGTCGCTTTACGACACCAAATGGCATGTTCACACAATATATTGTTTATATTAGTATAAACAAATATGTATGATGCATGACAAATCACATGCAATACATAATAAATCGTGAAGAAGGAATATATGTAACACCCTAGTCTTTAAGGATACATCCTCAAAACACTATACCTTGAATGATTGTGGGGAGCTAAGCATCACCAATTGCCTAGCTATATACCTACACTCATATAGTAAGGCTCTTTTATTCCAAAGGGGCTATAGAGCTAAGCATTACCAATAGACTAGCCTGCATTCAATATGTCCAAAGTCACAATCACATCGATAATATATATGTCAAATAAGGACTCGACTAGGAGCCAAGCATCAATCAGGATCGCCTGTATCATATCTCAATATTATATCACAATAATCTCTCATAATCAAACCAGTGCGTATTTAGTCTTAATGCAGACCCATCAGGTGGTATGTCTTACAAATCTTTCCTCCTCCATATTCATAATCAAACATATCCACACATAAACCAAACATCAATCACGTAATTTCTTAAAAAAAACTCAATCATGCAAGGACTATCATAAATGCATGCAGTATGGTATAGGTACCCAAAACTGTATCCATATACTTATATATCACTGCATTACTCTCATAGGCATCACAATAATGACTACTTAAATTACATACGTATATGTATATACTTATATTTACATATATATATATATGTATATATATGTATATAGATATATATATGTATATGTATGTATATATGTATATATGTATATATATATATGTATATATATATATATATCATATCATATCATACCCACGTGCATAGGATATGAAAATTTATCATATCTTAATTGTGATCGATCATATTAATCTATAACCATACTTAATAGAGGGTGTGGATTTGGTATCGGTAGATATATATCAACTTACCTTATTGATGTACTTGTTAGTTCAAACCTTACGATATGGGGTCCAATCCTAATATACCTATAAAATAAGAAAAGAAATATCCTAATCAGTGTCATTTATAAGTTAATGGCTTAATTAACAACCCAAGGCTCATTGGGTTTGCTAGGGTGATCCAATTATGTAATTCAGGCCTTGATCCTATTCTCATATAAACTTTACATGATCTTTAATTCACAAACCATTTAGAATCTTACTATGGTTCTTAAGGTAAAAATGATCAACATAATTTATAGGATTTGAAAATTTTCTAAAATAAAATTCATCAAAAGATCACCTGAATAATATCTTTGACGTCTAGAATACTCCCAAGTCATTGAAACATTCCTCCGATGACAAAATTTTTTACTAGTAATTTTTATACCAAATGAAAGTTGTTGGTGAGTAAAAAAAAACTTTTATAACTGCAAGATATTCAAAATATCAACCAATCTCAATGAATTGAAGAAAAATTATTTCAAAGCCTTAACCTCTACTTTTGTCAATCGACAACGATATAGGAAATGATCGGCAATAAGACCATAGGTCTTTTTCTCCTGATATTGTGGGGAGTCTAATGGTGGTAGTGATGGTTGACAACACTCACTAGAGGAGGTGAATCAAAGATTTAATTTTATTTTATTTTTCTTATCGATTTTTATGATGATTATGATGTTAATATGAGGCAAACTGGGTATGGTTGTGACAAGTTTAAAGAGAGGAGTTGATTGGTGTATATGATTGGCCAGTTAAAGTCATTAGTGGTGAAGAATAAAGAAAGGGAATGTTTTATGAATAGTAACCTTATGGGGGTGAAAATGAAAAATTAGGAAAGATGAGGGTGGACCAGTATGCTATACTCGTTAACCAATACGTTGAATATAACCATTATAATAAATAACTAGTTCTTAGCTCCAATGGCTATCTTGGATCCCAAAAATACTATAAATAGGTGTTTTATTATTGGTTTTAGCATTAAAAAGGTTTTGTATGTTATATATACACATTTCAAAGAGTTTTTCATTCATTTGAGTATTATTATGTCATATTTGTATAAGTGAGCCATTTTTAAGTTGTCAAATGATAAAGTGAGGTATTTTGAGTTGAAATATTTAGTTTGGGCAATGTGTTATTGTATTTAGGGGTGATAAAAGTGAGATTGAGATTCTTCTTCCCTTTAGAAGAAGGATACAGAAAGGATTCATCTTTACTGAGAAATATTGTAAAAACGTTATTTTTTGCCTTGAAAGAAGAATTGTAGTGGAATTCTAAAGAGAGTCTTGGGAGTGAACGTAGGTAAGGATTATTTAACAAACTACTATAAATCGGTTTGCATTCTCTCCTCCTTATATTTTTTAAATTATTGATTATTAATCTATATTTTTTTTTTTGGAATTTGATAGTAATTCATTAAAAGCCTAATAATGAGCATAAAAAAGGAGAATGTGTAAATGTACTATATAATCCATCTAAGCTCTTGGTACAATTAACAACAAAATAACATGTGAAGGAAATTAAGCATCATTCCAAGCTCCATATTCTTCGCATTGGTACTCAATCATTCAGCAGGCCTATAAGCTATCAAAATTTCTCTAATCTAACAACAAACCTTTTGAGCAAGTACATTATTCCTTTTCGACCAAATGGAGTAAACTGAGCAAGTTATATAAAGACTGAGACTAAATTGATCTTTTCTCATTCTTTTGTGCAGTTTATCAGCCCAAATGAATATGATTTTCCATTCTATAGATGGACATAAAAGGTTCAACATTTACTACATCCTAGCCCATATAACTTCATAGTAGTTACATTGGAAAAACAAATGGTTAATAGTTTCAAGCATGAGGTTGCATAATAAATAAATTTGCTCAGTGGATCTAAAAAATTTGTCTTTGATTTTTAGTATGTTTTTTGCAACTAACCATGTAACAAATGAGGCTTTATGCAAGGTACCTTTCCAAACTATGTTATACCATTGGATGTTAGGCAATTGGGGCTGAGAACCCTTAAATAAGAATGATTAGAGAATTCTCCACTACTATTGGGTATTTAGTGGTTGTTATTACTCCTTGTGTGGTTTTAGGGGTAGGGGTGGGGGAGGGTAATCAGGAAGATAAACTTAAAGTCTATTATTGCCTCTGAAATTAATGACCCAATCATCTTATTGAATAGCTCTCATAACTCGAACATGAATAGGAATCCTAGCTAACAATAATGATAGATCCTCCCTGAGGATTAGGGGACTTTGCTTTGACCAATTATCAAACCAAAACTAGGAGCTCTGTCCATTACCTATATATGTTTTAATTAGGGGGGAAAATCCATGCCTTTTCCTTAAAAATTGTGTAAATAGTCAAGAATGTTCTTTCCTCTCTCCAATTTGCCAGAAGCTTGAGTTGTTAAGAAAATATTCATTAGTCCATTTGGTCCAGAGATCCTTCTTATCAGTAATCAATCTCTATATTCCTTTTGCAACTAGGATTGATTAGGTCATCTACAAGGAAATCAACCCTAGTCCACCTTCTTGTTTTCTCCAACAAAGTTGTTCCAATTCAATTTTTACACCTTTAAAGTTATCAGCAATTCCACTTTATAGAAAAATTCTTAAATACATTTTTCAACTCTTTGTTATTCTTTTTTGGAAGAAAGAGATGGGTGCTTCAGTGAGCTTGTTAGTTCCTAATTATAGAAGAGATAAGTTAAAGCCTCTCTGAATTTGACAAAGTCCTATTCTTCCATACATTGATTCTTCTCTTATAAGTTTCCAGAATTAGAAGACAGTCTTGATATCTTAATTTTTTAGAAGAGATGGGAACTCCAAGATATTTAAATGGGAGGCAGTGAGTATTCAATCTAATAATCATCCTTAGTTTGGAAGTGTTTTCCACATCAGAAGAGAAATAAATCTTGCTTTTATGTTGATTGGCACTCAAACCTAAAAGACTGCAGAACTTCTCAAGAGAATTATGCAATATTGCTATAGAATTTAGATCAACTCTACATAACATAATTAAATCATCTGTAAAGCTTATGTGAGTAAGCTTTAACACCTTGCATTTATGATGAAACTTGAATATGAGGCTTCTTTGAGTGTTCTTCATAATCAGCCTAGTAAGAATTTCCATAGAAATAGCAAAAAGTTATGGAAAAGGATCCCCTTGCCTTATCTTATTGGTCCCTTTAAATTGTTTACTTGGAATATCATTTATAAGGATAGTAAGTGAAGTGGTAGAAATGCATGTATTTATCCAGGAGATGAATCTGCAAAGAAATCTAATCCTTTTAAGGCTGTATAGGATAAACTTCCAATTGATATTATCAAAAGCTTTTCAAAATTCCACTTTAATTACACAATTCTTGATGGATCTACTAGTCTCATAGTCTTTTAACAATTCCTGAATCAATAAAATATTGTTAGAGATGGATCTACCTAAAATGAAGGCACCATGGGATTGTACCATGAGATAGGGCAAAAATACCTGAGGTTATTAGCATTAGGGAGTTTGAAACTAAATCAATGTGAGTGGATTTAACTTCATTTAGTATTTGGATAGTAGACATGAACTCCTAAATAACTTATGCCAAAAGGCACCTAGTAATGTCCCAAGTAGACTAGAAGAAAATTGAAGCCATCTGGAATTGGAGCTTTCTTTAGGTTTAAACTGAACAATGTACTTTTGATTTACAAGTAAGAGGCATGCTTTTGTGAATCTTCCAGTAGATCCTCAATAATAGAATTTGGAAGACCAATCAAATCCACTAAGTCTTGTAGCTTTAGTAGGCTTGGAGCACTAGAATCTATAATCTTCTTATAGGAATCAGCCACCATACATTTTATTGCATTTTTATCTATAACTAATTGGTTATCTTCATCAAGCAAACAACAGATTTTATTGAGGTTTCTTCTAGCAAGTATAGAATTATAAAAGAACCTAGTGTTGGAATTGCCACCATTCAGACAATTAAATCTGGCTTTTTGTAATAGAAGAGAGGTATAATCATGTAGAGCACTGTTAATAAATCTCTACTGACCCGAGTTTTTTTTTCTATTTCAGCTTAATTGTTTGGATCCTAGTGACATTCTTCTTGGAATTTTTTTAGCTCTTCCTTGGCAATTTATAAACTTTGAGCAGAAGGGACCCTCATACTTTAAGAAAATCATATAGCTTAACTTCTAAAAGCCTAACTTTGTTCATAAGTTGATAAGACTTGCATAATAAAAACTTAACATCCTAATTTTATTTCACTAAATCCATAAACCCTTCCTTATGAATTATAAAATTGAAGAATCTGAAAGGAGCATTGAATGAGATTGGAGTAGTAAAGTCATTAATTTCCACGATGGAGTGATCAGAACACAAAGGAGGACCAAATGAGCAAATGACTAAGAAACTAATCCTATCCAAGCCTGATTAGCCAAAATTCTATGAAGTTTTTTCCTTGTGAAGTATATGCCTTGTTGTTTATTACTCTAGGTGAAATGATAGCCTATATACTTTAAATCAAACACTTCCATCTTCCATATTGTAATATCTAACCCCTTGCCTATATTGCTAAAGTTAACCCTATCACGTTGAGCCTCAGAGGAATGAAGAACACAATTAAAGTCACCTACTAATATCCATAGGCTAGCCATTGAGAATTGAATAGTAATAAGGTCTTCCTAAAGTTTAGCTCTTTGAAAAGGAAAATTTGAAGCATAGATGATGAAGATTTAAAAGGAGACTGAGTAACCCACCATTTTGCACACCAAATGGAAAAATTGATAAGAACTATTTTATGTAGTAACTTGAACTTTTTCCTTATCCGTCAGCATAAACAATTCTTCCACTATAATGATGCTCACGATTGGACCCTAAGATCCAGTTAGAACCTAATAAATTCATAAAATCTTAAAATTTGGGAGCTTTAATTCTAGTCTCAAGCAATTTAATAATGACACCCTTTCTTCCCTTAAAAGTAAGTCCCTGATAGCTTCTCTTTTATGAGATTCATTCATAACCCTCAAAAGGTAAAAGAATAAGAGGGATTACCAACATCCTTTGGGATGTTTCTTCCTCCTTCCTAATTTTCTATAAGAAGCTGGAGTTGTCTTCCCTAATAGCTCCTCTATCTGATTGAGCCCTTCCAGCTCCTGTACTTAATCTTCCATTTCATGATCTTTATTAGTAGAGTCCTTATGCTTGGCCTTATTTTCATTTTTTACCTTAATTGTAAGACCACCTTCAATATATTTAACCCCACTTGGTCTAGATCCAAGTTCCTTATGTACTTTTGTTGCTTCTGTTACTTCTCTTGACTCCTTTGGGATCTCCTTCTGATTATTAATCAATTCTTCATCCCTATCATATGATGTTTCCACAATCCCTCTCTATTCCAACTGTATCTAGTTCCGTTCATGTAAACCATTTTTGTATAAACGTTGGTCGATTTCCAATATGCCAAGGACCAGATTCCATAAATGAACTCAAATTATCCTTATCTCTGAATTTGAATAGGAAAGAATCCTTTTCAGTTAACCAAATCTTTTCCAAGCCCTTACTTCCCCATCTTATTTGAGACCAAATTTGAACCTGAGGAAAAGAAGACCTTTTGTTCAGGAAAAAACTTATCAATGTACTGGACCAGGTTTTGGATCTTTGTGCAATAATTACAAAGGTCAGGAGACTATCCCATTCACTATAGTTGAATGATAATGCTTAAACTTCTCCGTAGAAATTCAGCTGCCATCACACATCTCCAGGATTTGTCTAACTCCTTTTGAGAGGTTGTTAGAGCATTACTTCTCTTGGGATATTCCTTACTAGCTTCTATAGATTAAAAAATAGTGGGGAATGCAATGTCAGAGTTACTACTTTCACGCTTCTGTTTCTCCGAGACTAGAGGGGAGGGGGGAGGAAGTTCGAGTAGCCTCCATTAAAGTAGCTCAGAATAGTAACCTACCGGTAATGTCATTGGTACCTTATTGAACATGGAAATGTTACTGTTTAAAGAGAGGGAAAGTTATTGTTTAAAGAGAGGGAAAAAGAGACTTCTGGTATATTAAACAGTCTCACAATTATTTATATTGATTGTTATTAATTGAGTGTGTTGGTTAGAAAGATTATTGAATTTTGTAAACACCCGTCTACCCCTCTTTTAGATACCATAGGGACTAAAAAGTGATATTTGAGTAGGTCGATTAAGCTAGCATTTCTAATAAAATTCTATATAAAAGATTATAATGACATATTTAGGAGTAACATCATCATCATTCAACCAAGAGAGACAAAGCATTAATAGACCACCTTATTGGATGCAATGATTACCTTTATTGGAAAGCTAGGATGAGATTATTCTTAATGGCCAAAAGTGTAGATCTATGAGAAATAGATTCGAATGGTCCCTTTATTCCTACAAAAATTGTAGATAATAAAAGGTACTCAAATTAAAGGAAGAATGGGAACATCAAGATAAGATATTAGTATCCTTGAATAATAGGGCCATACAAATCTTATTTATGCTTTAGGAATAAATGAATTTAATAGGGTCTCTACGTGTGAAACACCTTATGACGCTTGACATACAATAAAAATTAATCATAAGGGCAAAAATCAAGTTAAGGAGAGTAAAGTAAGCATACTAACACATCAATATGAATTGTTTCAAATAAAATATGATGAAAGCATGTATAGCATGTATAATAGATTTATTGGTATTATTAATGCTCTTAAAGGTCTTAGAACGACCCCTATTAATGTTGAAATGGTAAAAAAGTTGGTTAGGTCACTTTTGAAGACATTGGACGTTAAAGTGAAGGTCATATAAGAAGCCAAGTATCTAATAATGCTATCATAAAAGGAACTTATTGGATTTTTCCTCACATATGAAATAAGGCTCTAAGAGACACAAGAAGAGATGAAACCTCTAAAAAAAGAATATAGTGTTTAAATCATTAAAAGAAGAATCAAGCAAAGAGGAAAAGACATCAAATAGTGAAAGTGAAGACGAAAACATTGGATTACTCACTAGAAAATTCAAGAAGTTCTTGAAGAGGAAATTCTCCTAAAGAAAGGACTTCAAAGAAGGTAAAACTTATTTAAAACATAAATCCACTAATATTATTTTCTTTGAATATAGAAAACCTAGCCATATCAAGTCATAATGTCCTTAATGAACTATGAGAGAAAATATAAGAAGGAGAAGAAGGATAAAAAGAAAACACTTAAAGCGTCAACATAGGATGGCATAAGTAAATCATACAACGAGCATTCTGAAGAAGAGATAAATCATATGTGCCTTACCTCTATAGGCAATAATGAGATAACATCCAACCCTAATTCTTGTAATGATAGTGATGATGATATCACGTATGATGAATTAATTGAAAGTGTAAAAATCTTGAGTAAGAAAAACAAGAAATTATCTTTAAGACTTAAAGAGGTTCAAAAATAGTTGGATGCATGTATAAGTAAGAACGAAAAGATGAAAAGTGATTTGCATAAAATTAAAATATCAAAAAATGTGATTATTGAAAATAATCATGACTTAGATGCATTAAGACATAAGAACAAAACATTGAAAAAGGAAATTAATGCTCTCAAGGATTCTTTACCCAAATTCATTAAAGGAAGAGAAAAACTACAACCATGCTAGGAGCTCAAAAGACTTCCAATAATAGGCATGGAATTGGATATAAATGTGAAAGTGTTTCCAACATTAAAACTAATTTTATCAAAGAAAAATATTTTTATACTAAAGAACCAGCTTAGAATGAAAAATGAACACATTCACTGGGGCTCAAACAAATAACCGACATCATGCTTTCATATATGATTCATAACCTAGGCATAAAGTTGAATAATCTTAAGGGAAGAATAGGCATAATTTCTATGATAAAATACAAAACCACTCACACCTCTATAGAAGTATGCATCATACATACAAGCGTGGTAGGACTTTTCACCACCCTAGGAGACCATTTGACACATTTAATGTCCAAATAAAACTTCCTTATTATACATATACACATAGAATTCCAAGCAATATGTTTATGCATCATCATTACTCATATAACATGATATATCATTTTTTTTAGATAAATTTATACATATTGATAAATTTTGCTTTTTCAAACAAAGGATGACAAGCAAATCCCAGAAAGTGTAGTTTAAAAAGAAGCAAGAATCTAACAACCAAGGAACTAAGCTTATTTGAGTTCCTAAACACATTGATTGCTTTGTTTTGTAAGGCTACTAGAAAAGAAAAAGCAAATGGTATGTAGTAAAGATAGTAATTATTGAATTGAGTATTATTAAGGAGTTTATGCATTTAATCATGATGAATCTAACATTAGTACCTCTAAGAAAGCCTTGAAGATGTTGTTCTAAGATATAGAGAATTTAGCCACCAAAGATTTGTCAAAAGAGTTAATTGTTAAACCAAGTAAAAGAGATAAGAAAGATGAGATGCTTTCAATGTTTTGTAAACTCAAGAAAAATCTTTTGCATTTATTCATTAATTTGAGTGTGAATCCTTAGTGATATTTGTTTGGAAATTATTAATAAGGTGTTTAAAAAAAATTTTTAAGTACCTAGACTTAGAGATTATTGTACAAAATCAGGATACTAAGTTAGAATTTATAGTAATTGGGTAATAATTTTTTTATATCTTTACATGATGATCAAGTTTATTTTCTTGATTGATTTTGTATGTTTGAAGTCTCTTTTAAGGTCTTTGATAAAATTTTATTAATATTACTATGATCCATTAAGTGTTTTGTTGGTTAAATTCGAGTTGTGAAGCTATCTTTTAGCTTTTCGGAACACACTGGTCGACCAATACATTAAGTGTGGTCAACTAGTGTAAAAAAACCATATTGTCTATTTTTTAATGAGTTTTTTCTTTATTTTGATGCTTATTGGTAACCTAATTATTCACACTAGTCAGCCAATGTCTTCAAGTGGTTGACCAATGTTCTATGTTAAAGAAACTTTATAGTTCTAGTGAGTTTGCTTATGATTTGATAACTTGTTTGGTCACCTAAATAGCTATACTGGTTGACCAATATCATTTACAGGTCAACTAGTATAGTTGAGTTTTAAAACTAAACCAAGATTTTCACGACTCCTCTACTGTTTACTCTTTCCTCTTTTGAAACACCAACACTGGTCAAGCAGACGAGGCATATAGTTGACCGATCGAGGCATGTGGTAGATTAATCCTTCATATTTAATATCTCCTCCTCCTCTTCTCCTCTATTTTCATAAAGTTTTTTATATCTTCCAAACTTTAAACAATTCACTCTTTTCCTTAAAAAAACATTGTCTCCCATTTCATAAAATTCTTATTAACTTGCATTAAATTGAAATTTTGATATTTTTTCTATTTTCAAATTTGGGAAATTTCAATATTTTCTTAATTAAATGCTATTTTTTAAATTGTAGACTTTATAGTTAAATAATAAAAGGATTTAAGGATGCTTCCCTTTTTTATATCGATACATCTTTAATTTTATTTAATTTAAGTATTTGGGGAACTTTTCATGTTTCTATTATTTAAATTTTGGGGCTTTCAAAATTATATTATGAAATTGATTATTGGATATTCCAATTGTGCTTTTAGTTGTTATAATTCTAACCTTTAATTTTGTTAAAACTTTCCCCTGGTACTTTAATTGAATCTTTCAATGTTTGCCCAATACTGAAATTAGGAATTTTCAAATTAGATACAATTAGAAATGTTTCTATCAAAATTGAACTTTTGTTCTGACTTTTTGAATATTCAATAGCACTATCTAGTGAAAAATTTTGGCAATCTTAATCAAATTCATCTTTTTAACTAAGTTAGCTTAACATATCACACTTTATATTATGCATTTTTGGCTAATAAATTTCTTTTTGACGATTCCAATAATTGGAAGAAATTTTGGTAATATTAGATTTAAGTGGACCAATAACATTTATAGATGTAATTTTTTTAGGCAGGGAGGGGGGATTATTTTGTCGTTTTTGTATTTCTTACACTTTATATGGTATGCTTGAGCATGTTTATGATATCTACATATACAAATATTTCTTTAATATTAAATATCTCTTTTGTTCTCAATATCGAATTATGTTTTAAGCATGAATTAAGGGGGAACTAGTCATTATCTTGGTAGATGTTTGTGCACTTAATTTTATTATTGTTCTCTAATACACAAATATTTTGTTATCATAAAAAAGGGTGAGATTGTTGAACCAAGAGAGGTTCCAATTGATATTTTGATGATGACAAGGCATAATTACTACTAATGTATTTATTATTTTAATGAAAAGAAATATTATAACAAAATGAAATCATAAAAAGATAGTGTATGAAGTTGAATAAGAGTAGTTGAAGTTTACAAATGACAAAATGAAGAACAAAACAATAACAAGAGAAAATCAATCATTATCAAGGTCATCTTACATTTTGCTTGATTATTTTTAAGCTCACTTTACTAGTTCGATGATCCAAAAGGCTTCCTATATATAATTATTTAATCTTATTTTATTGCATCAGTATTTACATTCATCAAGAGATATTGAAGCTTTTGATTTTAATATAAAAGCTTCTTGATCTTTGAAATAATATTTGAGAAATATTTTGGGAAGCGTTTTAATCATATTTGGATTAAAAATAATTAGTATACTGGTCAACCAATATGTTGAATATAGTTGTTGTAATAGCTAGTTCTTAGGTTCAATGGCTATTTTGGGTCCCAAAATACTATAAATAGGTGTTTCTCACTGGTTTTAGCATCAAATTTTTTTTAGGTGTTATATATACATTTTAAAGAGTTTTTCAATCATTTGATCATCATTGTATCCTATTTGTGTGAGTGAGCCATTTTGGAGTTATAAAGTAATATAGTGAAATATTTTGGGATATAATAGTTGGTTGTGGAAATATATTATTATATTTGGAGGTGACATAAGTGAGATTGAGGTTTCTTTTCACCTTAAAAGAAGATTATAAGAAGACTTCCTTTTTACCAAGAAAGATTGTACAAATATTATTCTTCACCTTGGAAGAAGAATTATAATGAAATTCTAAGAAAAGTCTTGGAAGTGGACGTAGGCAAAGGTTGTTTACTAAACCACTATAAATTGGTTTGAATTCTTTCTTCCCTATACTCTTTAAATTATTATTTATCTGTTTAAGTAATTTATATTAACCAATTTTCTCAATAGTTATTATATTGATTGTTGTTAATTGAGTACATTGGTTAGAAAAAAATGTTGAATTTTGTCATATCCCATCAATGGTTACCTCATTTTCTTCCTCACTTGGTTTAACAATTAGTCATTTGATAACAATTGCCTACTTTGATAACAATTTCCTACTTGACTTATGTGAGGCCTCTTGGTGAGTTTTCTTTTGAAATCAATTATTGGGACACCATCATTGTTCTTTCTTTCTTTTAATATACCGATAATTGATATCCATTTAATGCCACCTAATATTGTCCTATAAAGTAAAGAAATTAACATATTCTATGTATCTACATCAACTTGAGTCCTTTAGGTTAGTGCTTTTTTTTTCTTTCCTACCTATATTATTTTGAGTCTATTTAACAAACACAACTTCAAAGAGCAATTCTATTTTATGTGCTCACAATCACCATAAATATGTCAATTCACATGATAAGAATTGAAAGTGTTTCGTGCCATATAAGAAAAACACATAGGAATATGTCATATATATGTTTTTAGTCTTGATGAATAATATAAATGACCTTATACTCTCTTTTGAATATAAAATGTATTAGGAAATTTTCTTGTGTGAGTTTGAAGCCTAGCATTTAGATTAAAAAATTACATTATCCTAGAATACATAGCGACATGATTCATGACTGAAAATTAAAGTATGTCTAAAATTAAGAGAATTTTTTCAAAATCTAAAATAAATTTTTTCTTGGTTACGAAAGAATTTATGCGTTATTACATACATGTAAATAATCATAAAATAATCGAACCTTTTATTTATTGAAATAACCAAAAAGGGTTATAATAATTGTTGTTATACATAGAATGACTTTACTCTTGATCCACTTGAATTGAATTGTCTTTTGAATTGTATTTAGTTTTCAATTTTGTTAATTTTGATCACTTTTCCTTCAATTAAACATGATCATTGACCTTTTGATCATTAATAAATTAACTTCTTGATGTCATCAAAGATAAAAAATATTAGTAGTATATTTTGTTATTATTAAAACTATTTATGAAAGCCTCGATTGGCGCAATAATATATATACATACATATGATTTGCAAATTATGTGCACATATTACATTTAAGGAGATGTGAAAGAAAACGGTTTGGACCGTATGCCCCGAATTGCATGTTGGGTTAAGGAATGTGCTCCTTGGACACTCACTTCACCATACGCTGGAACTTGTAACGTGAATTGTCGTTGAATATAAGTAGTTCACGTAGTCAGCTCAACTTTAAGCACATCGCTATCTTTTTATGTAGAAATTTTGCAATCAGAAAAATGAATAACCAAAATTGGCCATATAGTGAGGAAGAACTATCATACCATTTATCAAGTTTTTCATAAGGAGCGTTCATATATAACAAGCATTGTTGCTAGAAGATGTGTTATTAGTCTAGTATTCCAGCTTTGGACCATGGTCATGGTTGCTAGTGTTGTTGCATCCTTCCGGCCTAGTTTGAGTAATCTACGCCAAGTTTTCGGCCATAATTATCGACTAAGGCGCACCATTACTTGTACATTACAGACACAGGCACTCATAGTTCATAACTGTACATGCATATTGTTGTTCCACGACGTAGGAAATTTGGCAAACGGCTATCCAGAGGATGAATGATGCTTGGTGAGGCAGGAAATTGGGTTTCTTTAGGATGCACTCATTCTAACATGACTTAGAAACTAGTTCACCGAACTTAGAAGCAAGGGAACAGAACTTATCACAACAACCAAGTACGGTAAAAGGATGTTGGGAATCAAGTTTGCAAAAACTACACAACTTATCACCGACGAGCTGAATCATAAATGTTACATATATACGCACACGATTTCCTTTTGGAATGAAAACCGAGAGTGTACTTGTACACAACTAACTGTTAGATATGATAATAATCTATATACATCTCTATTATAGAAAAATGAAAATGCAGAATATTATTACATACCTCCTGCCATTGATGTTGAGAGGTTTCGGACAAATATGAGAGTACTCTTCTAAGCTTTTTAGCAAATGCAAGAGACAGGTGTACGCAGAATAATGCTAAGCCTAAGAACCCAATCTCTTTATATTCCTTGTTGTCTTCCATCAAAACAACAGAAGGACATGACGGTTCGTAGTGGAAGGACATGAGGTTTCAACATTAACAGACACGACTCATCATAAAGGAAACTAACAGATAACACTAACTACCAGGAGGGAAAGCCTTTTCTTTGTATCTTCTAATAAGAAGATAGAATAAATGACTTATAAGATCACAACTACTTCAAAAAAAAACTGAAGCTAAACTAATCAACAGTCCGTGTTTATTACCTCCGGTACACCTCCACCCGGTAGAAAAAGAAGAGGTCGGGCGTAAAGTTAGCACTTGAGAGTGAGAGGTCAAAGTGAGATCAGTTCTACGTACGTTGTCAGGCTGCTGACAGTTGAAAACGTTTTACTTGTATTATATGCGTTCTCAAGCTACAGTCCTTTACCTGTTTTATGAACACATCAAATATATTTTATCAATAGATGAGGTAGAAAACAATATGCGAGTTACAGCATAAGAAAGTAACCCCTTACCTCCATAGCTGTTAATGAGGATAACAAATCTTTACACTGTTCAAGCATAAGTCTTTCCTTGGCAGTCACATTCACAATTTCAGCCACCAGAGAATTTGTTTCTTCTACCTGTAATCACAAATTGCTTCAGTTCCGTTGACAAATGTGCCCTAAAAACATCGAAGGAAAGACAACAATGACTTCATTCCCAATCTTTTAATGAATGCCTTTAGAACTAATTGTTATAACACTGCCACCACATCAAATACTGTTTCGCCTATTATTACAAAAAATTACTTTCAGTCTCATCAATAAATTATATTTTCAAGAAATTAACAATCTAACTTCCAATACTATAGAGAGGTTCAGAGCATGGGGATCTGCATGAAATTGAACATAAGGAAGGATGTACAGATGGCAGGCATTTCATTTCAGACCTATCTGTTAGTAAAGCGGGTTGTCTTGAACCAGAAATTAAACAACTTGAAAAGCAGGTCACCCGGCTTTGTTACTGCCATCTACAATCTTATCAAACCTCAATTAGATCTGATCAAACCAAGTTATTACAAACTTTCTGGCTGCAGCTCCAGGTGACTTAAGCTAGTTACAAGTTAATCAGCATTCCGCTAGTGATCATGAATCCTGTTGTTTCTTTCCCCTTCACCGCATACCTAAACTGACTTGCTAACCTTCATGGTAGAAGTCCATTTGCTACTTTTCCAATGGAAGACAGATGAGGTACTGATAATTGAATGCAAGTTCTTGATTTTGAAACAGAGGAATCTAGTTCCTCCAAATTCTAGTTTTATTTGAACTAGAATCCATACCATTCAATAAAAAGGAAAAAGTTACCTCACAGGACAATGAGCATATGGAGGATGCCACTGCTTGCATCACATCAACGGCTGAACTAACAGCATACTTTAGATTGTGTACATCGGCCTATAAGGAGCAAGAAATTTTGGTTTCTTTCAACCACTACACTAAAGGAATCCACTTTAAACTCAAAGATCAAAAGTGAATGCACTCACAACAGCTTTCCCAATAACTGGAAGGCGAAGAGTGCCGGCCTTCAAAGCTTCAGTTGCTCCGTCCAAAGAGTTTGAGTGATCTCTATCTAGATTAAACCATGCTTCTAAATAAGAAATCTACATTTACAAGAACAACTAATTTCAGCTATGACAAAGAGACAATTCCACCACAAAATCAGACAACTGAAACCTAAGGATGAAGGTACTACATTCCAATAAACAATTTATAGCAGCAGTCCAGTACCATCGACATCAATGATCACAATCAATCTTAGATATCTATTTCCTTTTCTGCAGAACTATTACTATAAACAGCTGGATAAATGACAATTTACAGCTCTTAATATGTCTAGGAATGGAATTCCATTGAATTACGTTGGGGGTTAGGAAGTTCTCCATCATGCATCTAAGGCATAGTGAGTGTCCCTGAGGACCATGTGCAAAAAAAGTTCTAAATCCCACAAAAAGATAGAATGCTTCTTGTCTTCTAGCTTATGTGGTAATTCCTCCACAAGATTTAAGGAACAAATATTCCAGATTGCTCAATTTCTAGACTGGGTTGAATAGCTAGAAATGACCTTGCAACAAATTGAAAACTTTTCCAGAACAACGCATTTTAGGGTATTATTACTGGTAGGTAGAATGAGACAACCAGGTTACCAAAAATGAGGAAAAATTTTCAAGAAGAGAGGAAAGGATAACAAAATCATTAAGAATGTTAGCAAGTCTTGAATCATTATATATATTTTTTAGTGGTATATGCTTTTGGTACATACAGACATACATAAGTACGTATTATTTCGGGCAAATGGCATAAATTCTAGGAGGTGTAGTTGATTTCAAGGGTTTCCAGACTACAAACTAGATTACTGCATTTGTCTTGTATGGACTACACAATCAGAATGAAGGGGAATCCCATCACAAGTGCAGAACAGACGATATGTAGAATCCACATTTGTCAAGAAAACTATTCTGAGAATTGGTGGAATGGCAATATATATTTCTCCATGATTGGATATGGATTATCCCAGCATATCTTCACCACAAATTCCAGTTTATGTCATCAAAGAAAGTCTGACACACTTCACAATAAAAGAATGTTTGAACCTACGATTATCGTAAAGATGATCTAATTGAACACAAAACACAGATAATCGTAAACCTGGAGCACATTTAAGCAATAAAGTAAGTCCAGTGATCTTACTTGTTCCTTCAGGATAGAAGTTAGCTTCAATTTTTGCCTCAGTAATAAAAGCTTGATTCTTTTAAGAGTGACAGAATGGCATAGTTCTGAAATTGTCACCCATGCATTCCACAGATTTTTCTGGTAGAATAAAAATAACTATGTAAGACTGATATCGTGTTCCCTGCTAAGTAGTATAAAAGCACATCAAACATCTTTTCTTTGCACATCGAAGCCCCTTAGTAAAGACCAAGTCAACAGAAGTTTCAGATCCAGAATTGAAGTATTGGGGGAATTGATGGAACCACCTCTAGAACACAATTTACAGGAGTTACTATAAACCGAATATGAAATTTCTCTAGACCTCGAGTTCTGGTCATAGAATATGCAGGTAAGATGTGCTTTGTCTTGGTCTATTTGAACTAAACAAGCTTTCACAAACTGTAAGTTTCCATTTCTTTATCTCTTCATTTCATTTCAATTAGTTGTTGTAGAATGTGTCTAAGAAATTATGACAAAAGCAACGGCCATGCATAGCCATGCAGAGACGTACAAAGAAATTAAAGAAGATGTAAAGAATAAAGAAGCAGTTGGCAAGAATTCAAGAGTT
>JAOQMP010000210.1:39587793-39601688 GCA_027563575.1 Erythroxylum pedicellare
GCTATTGGAAAGAAAATACCGCTATATACTTGATTTTAAACATTATGTCATTATAATTAGGTTGCATAAATTAAAAATAATTATTTAAAATATATTTAAAATTTGATAAAAAACGAAAATTTAACAAATTTTTATTTCTCAACATTTTTAATAAATCAATCATTATTAATGGTAATGGAAACCATTTCTTCATCTTAACCAACTATTATAATTATAATGATTATATCAATTCTCATTCTTTGTTCTATTCGTTATCATTCCTATTCTTATCGTCCACCAAGCGCCTTAGACTATACATACTGATTATAAACCAGTCACGTTGCAACGCAATTACTCGTATGTTGCTTCCTACGTCGGGACTCGGGAAAGAAGCTCCTTAAGTTGTGGAAGAAGCTGACCTTAATTACTAGAAATTGTAGCTAAGCTTAAGGTAATAATTTTAATTGGATAACCGTTTCTTAACTTTTATAACATTATTGTCCAGAATAATTCAGAATGCTCATACGAATGTGGCATCTGAAAATCACTCAAATATAGCGAAAGATGATTTATTTCAGCAAATACGGGTTCCAAGTTCAAACAACCCGGGAAGAGAAGCTGGTAAAGAAGAGTAATTAAAGAAAGCAGTGAGTTTTCAATCGGATTATTATCTGCACTATTTACATGAAAAAATAGATATGAAAATTAAAAAATAAATTTTAAATAGATATTAAAAAATTAATATAAATATGAATTTAAATATAAATCTAATGATAACTCAAGGAGTAAAAATCCGACCGCATAAATGCACAGAAATGGAAAGATCCAGATTGATTCCCTGGCTTCTTGGTACTTGCAGTGTTCGTTTGGTGGCATTCAAAATAGTTCTATTTCTTTTCATTTTCGTGATAGATACAATTAGCACGTGCAGCATTTGTCTCTTGGCAAGTAAATGGTATCCTTGGCACAGATATCCATCCAACTATTACCAAAATCTCGGTCAAATTCTCTATGGGAAGGTGACAGCCAGTGAGATGGACAGGAAAACGCTCATCTCGAAGATTATAGACGGTCAAGCACACAATAGTAGATTGTAGAAACATTTACATCCTGCAAGGACGTAGAAATGGCAACACCACAAAGCCTTGGGGGTTGAAAGGGACATATGGTAGATGCATATTCAACAAAAATCACAATTTACCTTGGAAGAAGATAATATCGAAAGTTGTAAATAACGAAATGTTATCTTGGTATCATGAGACTTCACTGTACTCAACCACTGAACGGATAAGGTGATCTTTCACCTGAAAACAACACTCATTAACGTACCAAAACTATCCCAGTGACTTGTTATATGATCTGGATAGCAGTTAAGTGTTAGGCAGTCCAGAGACCAGGAATTGTTTTCTGGACACTTGCAAACAGTCGTGGGGGAAAAGCGGGGACATGGATGAAGATTTTAACTGCCACCCAACTAGAAAAATGTAAAGCACTCTAGGATTCTAAACCATTTCATTCAACATCAAGTCAGCAATTGAATTAAGCTTCTTGTCAAGAAAACGGACAAAAACAAGGATATGAACTTAAACAAGCATCAAGTTCCCGTGCACAATAAGTAAACAAGACAAGTAATTCTCAGAAATTAAACTGGGTCTATCGTTTGTCCAACATTAATAACACATGAACGCATATAAAATGTCAGATCCAAAACTAGAAAACACTGCTCATATGATGCTTGCACCAATTCCCCGTCACTGTTCACCGTGATACATCATTCAGCGGTACTGCAACACAAGTATAGACAAGAATTAGAACTCACCTAAAAGACCAGAGGCATTCTAAACAACAACCAGCACCAACATAAAACATAAAACATAAAATATAAATTCACCTTGATGAAGCCAATTTCCTTGGCATTGCTGCGGAAGCATTGTCTACAGCACATGAGACCATACTTCCTAATCAACCCGTGGGGATTCCCACACACACGGCTATCACATTATAAAAATCAGAGACAAATCAAAAATCAGAACTCCCAATTCATCAAACCAGCAAGTATAATTCAATCCTAAACCTATGTGAATGAATTGATCAAACAAAGATTTATATCAAACTTCTGCCAACAATTTCCCAACAAACAACTTTTCGCAAGCATACAATTGCACAACTAAACAGTACCAGTCACTGTATCCTAGCAATTACGTCAAAAGAATTCAAATCCATATAAACATCAACTTCATTGAAAGCGAAGCGTATGTATAATATTTGAGGAAAAGTATTACTTCAAATCAGCAAAACCCAATCAGCGACCGTATTCCTTTATCCCCCCAGTTATGAAGAACTAAGATAGGCGAGATAACAAAAGATAAAAATAGGATATTGAATTTATCCATCTACGCTGTGTCGGGAATCAAACACAGAGAAAAAGGTAGAAGAGAAAAACATCATACCAGGTACGAGAACCGGGACCGTAAGTCTTGGGGTGAGAGCTCCAAACGTTAGAGTGACCCATGACTTTGCCGTTCCTCTTCAAAGCTGCAAAGCCGCTCTACAGTTTAGCCTCTTATAAAAGATTTCGCAGGGAAGTTAGCGGTGAAGACAACTTGTATACGTTTGCGCAAAAAATATTTTTTAAAAAACCCTATTACACTATTATTATTCGGACTCAGTCCAGTTCAGCCCAAACCCGACCCATCCAACGTTCTGCCTAGTTTCACCCAAAAACGCAGCGTTTCGGTTCCGTCCAATTCTTATATAAGGTAAGTCTGCGGACCCCAAAATTAGCGAGACGAATCGACACTTAGATGATGGAGGACGATGAATTGACGATCCACGGCGCTGAATCAGGTTGGGTGGAGGCGAGAACATCGTGCGATCACCTGGCGTTCTTGTCGTCTGATCTCATTCACATCCCAACGCCTGATTCTTCTTGTTACAGGTAGGTTAGTGATGTGAAACTCGAAATTAAATTTTTTAGTCCAAAATTGATATTGCAAATGCTTGGTATTAACTGAAGGTGTGAACACCCGAGAGAGAACTGGCTGTGCCTGAGCTGCAAGGACGTTCTGTGCAGTCGTTTTATGAATAAGCATATGCTTCTACACTATCAGCAGCAACCCAACCACTGCATTGCTTTGAGTTTCTCCGACTTATCGGTTTGGTGTTTCGCGTGTGACTCTTATCTTGATGCCCAGGTTATCTCTCAACTCAGACCCTTCTATGAGACTGCTTACATTTTGAAATTTGGTGAACCGCCGCCGTTTCGTGTGCTGGAACAACCTGCTACCAGTACCCAGGGCTCATCTTCAACCGGTTAGTTTAAGTCATGCTACAGCGGGCTCATCTTCCACCCGTTAGTTAAGTTTCGTTTTAATTTTGTAATTTTATTTTGACCTTTAGTTTTTAATTAAAGGGGAGGTGTTTTTAATTAATCACTTATGTATCTTAAATTATGAAATATGTAGATGATACACAAATGATCTAATCATGAGACAAGTTGACTAATCTCCGCCAAAATCTGTGGTTCCAAGTAGATCACATGCACGCTGCTCACACTCTAGCTTTCCCCACCTTGCATCCACTCTCTCGCAGGGGAATATCAATTTACCAAGGCTGCTCAGATCACAATCATGTTAAGAAAAGAACAGAAATCAAAGTTGAATTACTGATTGGTAAATGAGAATGCGATTTAATTACCTTCTATTGACTACATTATGCACGTGACACATCCATTGCGAGAACTCAGCATGAGATCCAGCCTGCACTGGGTTTGCTCTGTTGAATATGTTATTCCAGTGATTAGTGCCAAAATGCTTTGACAGAAGACCTGAAATGCTAGCAATCCTATGGCATTCCATATACGTTTTAATTAGCTTAACTGAAGATCCTAATAGTCTCAAATACCCTTCTAAAACAGAATTTTCTGTTTATTTGATAGGGTGATTGAGCAATCCATATTCCATATGCTTTATGTTATATTATTACTATGTCGCCAAAAGCCCAGTACCACATTAGATTCTGACTTGCATTTGGAAGCACGGATACGATTGATTAAGAAAGAAAAGCTGTTTCTCGATGGTAGCCGCCCAAAATAAGAAAGATCAATCGTTGAACAACGACTGATATCAATGACCTGAAGGTCAACACTTTCTTGCAAAAACAAGTTGGAAGGGCGAGTGGAGCCTGAGTTTTTGCACACACACCGGATAGAAAGAGGGAGAGAGAGCAAAAGGACAGATCAAATCTGGTTGAAGTTGGGAAAAACATTACGAAAGGAGCATACCTCAAAACCTCTTTGAAGTGATCTGCACATTCTTGGCAAGGGTAAATTCGAGACAATATAGCCATCTGCATGCCTAAGCAATCTTATTAGTTGCTCATAGATATGAATATAATCACGAAGTGCGAACGAAGTCCTATGAGAAGTTGATTTATAGCCTTTTAGTATAAAAAGAGGTTATGGCAATATATTACCAATTCCTTTACGTCCTTCTTCTGCTGCCTTGACGGATTTTCTGGATACTGTAAAGAACAATACAACTTAACATTCCTCAAAATCACAAGATAACTAGAAAAGTTGGATCAGAAAAAAAAAATTGTTGTTATTAGAGATCGAGTTGTATTCCAAGCAGGCCTGAGAAAGCCCTTCAGATTTTGAACTCATCGGAGTGGCAAGAGAAGAAATAACATTGTCTTTATAACAAGTCAGTGAGTCACCTAATGAATAACAAGGAGGATACCTGAGCAGCAAGCGTGTGAAGAAATGTCCAAGTTGCTCTTCCTAGCTCTTCTTTGGTCACAGGTGCCGCAGGCTTCTTCTTAAACAAATGGATATAAAAAATTAAGTTAAACTGACAATATTTAGAAAACATAATTCCAATATATTCGGAACTCACAAAAGCCAATCACACTAAAATTTGTTAACATCATGATCCTAGTGTCATGTTGCGACCCATTATAATCAATTTGTACGTTTCAAAGCTCAGCCTAATTGTAAGACCTCTATTTCTTCATCTGACTCACTCAACAGTACTTAACTAGAAAATAAGAAATGAATCCAAAAGCAGAAGAGAAATCACAGGATTATCTGATTCTCAAAGTTCCATCTAACACAAAATACTGATCTCAATTTTCCCAAAAAGGAAAATCAAGTGAAGACTTTGATCCTATAGCATTCTCAGGAAGAAACAAACTTTACACGCAAAAGGACATGTTACAAGCAGGACAAAATATATGCTGGCGATTTCATTCCTAAAAACGTAAACCATATTAGCACCAGAAAAACAATACGGTGCCAAATATGATCTATGCATGTCTGTATGTATAAACAACTCTCCAAAGAACCTTATTTAGCTCTTCAGACCCAGCTGAGCAGGACCAGTCCTTGTTCCATTGAATGAGGCAAAATATTTACCTGAGAAATACCCACCATTGACGCACAAAACTTACTAAAATTCCTCACAGTCAGAACTTCTATCGAACAGCTAGAGAGCTCAACATCCAGCCCACAGAAACCCTCACGAAATCATGTTCAGAATCAGACGGTGACGAAAAAACAGTCCATTAACGTAAGAGTGATTTACCTTGTTAACAATGTCCTGGCCTTGTGAGGCACTGTCTGTCTCTGATGGGTTCACTTTGGACAGTGAAGAAGAAAGAGAAAAAAGAGGCCTTTTGCACGTGGGTGATGGATGATAAGGTTGTCCTAAGAAATTGGAGAATTTGGTTTGCATCAAGTTGGAGACATTTTGAAGGGTGTGAACGAAAGATTGAATTGGGTTATCAGACATTTTGCTGGAAAGCAAGAGGAAGCGAGAAATGGACTCCAAAGAATCTGATTATCTGATATCAAATATTAAATTACATCATACAATAAATTAGTACCAAAAAAAAACAATTTTAATCTGTTATTAAACATAAGGGGAAGTGGCGCGTGTTGAGCACGGCCGTATCCAACGGTGGTCAACTGCCTCTATCGCCTGCGGTAACTGTTTAACTAGTTAGATTTTAGAATGCCAGTTTATATCTCAGTTGCGAAAATGAAGGCAGTGAGATTCTGCACCTCATGAAGTTTTCTTGCCAAAGGTTCGGGGGTTGTATTTTACGCATAAAGATCTGATATTCCTCTCCTGAAATTCAGGCAAGTTCAATTCCTTTGTTGTCCGTCTATTCTTAAATCCTTGTTGTTTAGTTAATTGTAACATCCACTGAATTACACAGATCTAATTGCTGGCCACAACCCCCTCTTGTGCGTTGAATAAATTCTCTGAGTGAGTAATTGCGCTAGTTTGGATTGCTTAAGGAGTCAAAGTAACAATCTTTAGTACCTCTCTCCGTCCGAAGGGTGGAATGGGTGAAGAGAGAATACCAAGTGATGTAGAGGAGAAACCTAAAGCAAGTCCAAAGCTAACGCTATGGCCTCTTATCGCTTTGATATTCTACGAGGCCTCTGGGGGTCCTGTTGGTGTGAAGGATTCAGTGGGTGCTGGAGGTGGCCCTTTACTTTCTTTGCTTGGTTTCTTGATATTCCCTTTGATGTGGAGTGTTCCTGAAGCCCTTGTAACAGCATAATTGTCCACATCCTTCCCTGAGGATGGTGGATATGAAATTTGGATATGTTCAGCTTTTGGTCTATTCTGGGGTTTCCAAGAAGGGCTCTGGTAATGGTTTAGTGGGGTTACAGATAATGCCCTTTACCCTGTGTTGTTTCTTGATTACCTGAAGCATTCATTTCCCGTATTCAACAGATTAGCAGCTAGAATTCCAGCTCTATTAGGCGTTACATTGTCTTTGACATATCTAAACTACAGAGGCCTATACATTGTTGGAATTTCAGCAGTGTCCCTTGCTGTATTCTCACTGTTTCCTTTCTTGGTGAGGGTCTCCTCTCAATTCCTAAAATTAGGCGCAGCAGATGGCTAGTTGTCGATTACAAGAAGGTGCAATGGAGGCCCTACTTCATCAGCATGTTCTGGAATCTAAATTATCGGGATAAGGCAAGAACACTTGCAGGAGAGGTTGAGGATCCAAATAGGACATTCCCAAAGGCAACTTTTGGTGCCGTGGTCTTAGTGGTTTCTTCCTACTTGATTGCTTTTCTTGCAGGCACTGGTGCTACCAATTCCTCCTTTAGAGTGTGGAATGATAGGTACTTTGCAGAAGTTGGGATATCGATAGGAGGGCCTTGGCGCAAATGGTGGATACAAGCAGCAGCTGCTATGTCTAACATGGGCCTGTTTGAAGCAGAAATGAGTGCTGATGCCTTTCAACTTCTTGGTATAAGCAAGATAGGAATGCTTCCTACAACATTTGCCTCAAGGTCAGCAATTTTTGTCCTTGTTATGATCTCATCGATTGTCTGGCTTTTTGATATATATATATATATATATATATATATATATATATATGTGATACTATGATGAAACACCTCAGGCAAAATACTAACATGAAAGCAATTCCTTTGACGCACATTTCCAGATCAAAATATGGGACACCAACAGTCAGCATTTTATGCTCGGCTACAGGGTAATCTTCCTGTCATGGATGAGTTTTCAGGAGATCTTGCAGTTCTTCAATTTCTTATATGCCGTAGGTATGCTTCTTGAGTTTGCAGCCTTTATAGTCTTGAGAATAAAGACGCCAGAGCATCATAGACCAAACAAAGTACCATTACAAACTTTTGGAGTAACACTGCTTTGCCTTCCTCCCGCATTGCTACTTGTTCTTGTTATTTGCTAGGGGTCCCTTAAAAACATTCTTTATAAGTGGTGCAGTCATTGTTGTGGGATTTTGTCTATACCCTCTTCTGATCCAAGCCAAAAGTAGACAATGGATAAAATTTACTAGAGAAAAACCAGCAGTTGCTCCAAATATTAGTCAGCCGAGCAATTCAGTATTGCAACAACCACATCGCAAACCTGTAGAAGAGGCTTCAATTAGTTTACTTTCTGATGTGTAGCATACAAAAGAGAACTCGGAAGGCCACGCAAGTTCTGCGGAAGCTTCTCTGTAATTGGCTCTGTAAGATTCCTTGTAGTATCATTTGTAAAATAAGCCTTTCTGAAATCCTTTATTCAAGTAATTCAAGAGTTTAGAATAATCTATAGACAATTCTTGAACCTTGTTATACGTTTGTATTACCTAAGACTTCGTTGTGAATTCTTGGATGTTTTGAGCTATATCTTTCAAGAATAGATGATTACTTAAGTCTAATAACCCATGAACTTCTTTTGTTAGGATTAAAATTTATAGAGCTGCATTTGGTTATTAATATTAATCTCTAGTCTATTTTGAATTTTGTAACTTTATACAATTGAAGATCCATATTTTTATTTATATTATATATTTTTGTTTTTAAACATTCATAAAATTTGTAATCATTTATTTTTCAAATGTATATTGAACATAATATAGGCTATACATAATAATCTACAAATCACATGTATATTTTCTAACTTCACTTGATCTTTTAATATAGTAACACTAACGGTATGCCCTAAGAAAAGAAATGATTGTAATTAAATTAGATTATTAATTGCATATGAATGAGTTCAATATTAAAATTAAATTAGATTATTGATTGCATATGAATGAGTTCAATATAAAATTTAAACAAATTTTATTTTTAAATGAATGAAAATATAACTGACATAAATGACCTATATATATACACATAGGATTATATTTACAAACATTTAAAATTTCAATTAAACATTTGCCAGTCATCTAAAGGTTGGAAACAATGTCACTAAAGAATTCGTATTTCATGCCCTATTAATTTTAATAAAATTTATGGACTGAATATATAATTATTTATTATAATTATTAAATTGATAATTAAACATATAAGTAATAAAACATATATTTTTGATACTTTAAAGAAGAGTTTGAAAAAAAAAGTATAATTTTCTAGTGTAACAGATCTTTAAGTATCGATAAATTCACAAAATGACAATTAGGTTTGGTGGTGGAAAAGGCTAAATTTTTTTATTTTAACTCGAACTCAAGCTAAGGCCTACTTAGATCTAAATCATGTAGTTCAATTTTTGAGTTTGATCTAATTTTAAGTGATTTGAACTTTGATCAGGTCTAAACAATTCGATTCAAATTAAAGATCGATATGACTTTGTTTAACCTGATTAGGTTTAGATTAAACACAAAAATTCTGACTCCCAAAAAAATAGACTTTTACATTATTGAAATGTTTTTAGATAGTGAAAATAGAAGAAAAATAAAATATGCTCGACCATATTCACATATAACATGCTTTGGAATTTTAACCAATTAGAAAATTTCTATAGGCTAAACACAACTGTACCCTTGCAAGAAGAAACATGTTCAACTGTAGCCAGACATTAATTTGCTCAATATGAGTACTTTAATCTTCATTTTTGTTGGCTTAGTAGCTTAAATCTCCTAATGGACACCACCCAGCCCTCTCTTAAACTTTTCTTTGGATGTGGCATAAAACATCTTGACACAGATTCAAGAAGTTGAAGGAGACCTGATCAGGGTAATGCATACAATGAACAAGAATAAGATCTCAATGTGAAAAGCTTTCATTAATAAATAAATATATGAGAAGACTATCTTTTCCATTAAAAGTGGTTCAAGAGATATGCAAAAGATGATAGATCACGAAATAGTACAAATAAGGATCAGAAATTGATATATTACAAATAGAGATGCTAAAAAACTAACAACTAGATATTCATCACAATTAGTAAAGATGCCTGGATGAAGAAAAAAAATTGTGGTCTAAATATAAACTTCGTCATCATTGATAAATCAAGAGGGATATAACATCAATAATAAAAATGATGATTAAGAAATTGTTTAAGAAGGCAAGTTGCATAACTATCCACTTTCATCTTTTAAGTTGTTTCTCTTTCTAATTTTTCTTGTTCTTCCTTTTTCACTGAATTGATAATATATTTATAATAGCAAGTTTAATTATACATAAATATCATTGAAGAAAAGAAATATAATTCTACAAAAACTCAAAGTCGAGGAATCAAAGATGGCTAGAGCAATAACTTAACAATTAAAAAAAGTTCTAAGATTAGAAGTAAAGATAGGATGATATTAATTGTAGGAAATTCACAAGTGAAGTAATCTTATATTGAAAAGAGATATAGGAATGAAGTGAGTTATATACAAAGATAAAATTCATAACTCATTGTTGTAAGGTTTTGAGTTGAGATATGATGTTCTAGTTATATATGGACTTACTTGGATATCTCCCCAGACCCCCTCAAAATGCTTCATTAATATCAAAGCTAGGTTGGTGAAGTCCGATGAACAGAGATTCATAAATTTGGGTCAGATGAATGGGTGATTCATTGAGTGACTTAAATGGCTTCGCATCAGCTATGGGTTGAGTGTAAGGTTCCAATAATGCATCTTATACATAATATATATCAAATATATGCAACGAAAAATAAAATGGAACCTCAAAAAATAGATTTACTCATGCATATAGGTATAGAAAACAAAAACATGAAATGTAAGATGTTTACACACCTTTCCGACGATCTTCTTCGTTCTGTAATCTTCTCCGCGTTGGGTTATCGTAAACCACAATGATCAATGTAGATTGTCTCTAATGAAATTCCACATGAAGATAAAAGGATGAAACCTCACTAGGAGATGGCTAGAATTCTTTCTTTGTGTTGGCAAACACAATAACTCTTGTGAGAGTTAGAGAGAAAAAGAGTGTATGTGTAAGAAAGAACCTTTCTTTCGCTTGTTTTACACAAGATGCACGAAAATCATATCTATTTTTTGCACCATTTGTCCTTCCATAAACCCCATGGAGATTTATGGGAAGCTAATGTTCATGAATAACATGCATTAATAAAAGTTACGAGAAGTTAATGACCATGAATAGCATGCATTAATGGAAGTTTGGGAAGTTAATGACCATGAATAACAAGCATGAATGGAAGTTTGGGAAGTTAATGGCCAAATTGGCAACCAATAACCCTTGTTTCTAATCTATTCCATGCAATGCTTTCTCCCATGATCACATCGCGATACAATCTCGAAATACTCTCTCATATCTTAAATCACCATTCAAGACCATTTTACTTATCCTTAAGATCTTCTATATGTGTGACCCATTAGGTTTTCGATTATATTGGCCACTTGAATTAACACTTAATTCAAGCAATTCAAGAGCGGTATCTAGCATCACGTCATAACCCCCAATTGACTGAAAAATCAGTAGTTTGACTACGAACTTTCTATACGCAATGTTGTCATGCAATTCATCCTTTCACCATCTATACCCCACTTAGTTTAAAGTATGGTCAAAGTGTTAACTACCACTAGACTGACTAGTCACATCTAGTCCAAGTGATATTAGATCTTGTCCTAAGGATCCCATTACTTTATGTATCATTGAAGGCTCTCTTCATAACACATATCTGCTCTGGCTAGAGGCTCCTGAGTAAAACCTCGACAAGAGGTCATGGGTATCATCTCCTTCTATCAGAAGTGGTGAATCCTTTATTGGCTACTCAATTACCTCCAAATACCTCAAGATGTAACCAATCACCAACCTATGAGTAACCCCTGAAAGGCACCGATGAATGGAATCAAAGCATAGGATTAGTATTCAAGATATCCTTGAGCACCTCAAGTCAAAGGATACTTGCACCATTGCTAATTATCTCATAGTAGGTCAATCTAATGTACTTACTACCTTTAGTAAGCATCCACATGTTAACTCTAAACAGCTCATGTCTACAACTTATGAGATCTACTGCTGGATCTAATCAAAGAGTATAACATGTGCTAGTCTATCCGAATTAATGATATCCCATTTCATTAATCCTATGAGTAGGGAAAGTTTTGATACTAACATAATTACACATGATAGGAATCTCATTATCATGATCTCATCATGATTTCCTCCACGTAATGTTTTATATCAAGAACTCCATTAAATCAATTTAAGATCAACATCAAATCCATAAATGTATGAACATCGAAATAATGAAAAATACCTTTATTAATTATAAAATGATTTGGGCAATAAATGATAAAGGTGATTGCCTTTAGAGCACTTGTTTAACAAACTCCCACTTGCACTAAAGTCAATCGCCTTGATATCTAATACCATAGGCGTGAACATGTGACACAAAACTCTTTTGAAAAATAGACTTAGTCAACGGATCAGCTATAATCTGATCAGTAGGAACTCTCTCTATCTTGACATCATTTTTACCAATGATTTCTCTAATCAAATAATAATGCCTCAGTGCATGTTTGGACTTTTGATGAGACCTCAATTCCTTCGCTTGTGCTATAACCCCATTGTTTTCACAATACAACTACACTGGGCCAACAATGCTCAGAATCACACCAAGTTCTATGATAAACTTCTTGATCCAAATCACTTCCTTTGTCGCTTCTGAAGCTGTAATGTACTCTGCCTCTATTGTCGAATCTGTAGTCGTCTTTTATTTAGAACTTTTCTAACTGACTGCATCACCATTTAATGTGAATACATATCTAGACTAGGATCTGGAGTCATCCTTATCGGATTGGAAATTGGCATTAGTATACCCGCTTACCACAAGATCACCTTCTTCATATACTAAGAATACATCTTTAGTTCTTCTCAAGTACTTAAGGATATTCTTAACAACCACCCAATGACCCTCACCAGGGTCTGACTGGTATTTGCTCGTAATACTTAGAGCATACGATACATCGGATCTAGTATATAACACAACGTACATGAGTGATCCTATAGCCGAAGTATAAGGAATCAAACTCTTGCGAGTCCTCTCATCTTATGTCTTTGAACACATAGATTTAGAGAGTGTAATCCCATGTACCATAGGAAGATAACCTCTCTTGGATTGCTTCATGCTAAACCTCTTTAACATCTTGTCTATATATGTAGACTGATAAAGACCAAACAACCTCTTAGATCTATCTCTATAGATCCTTATCCCCAAAATATAAGTTGCTTCTCTAAGGTCTTTCATAGAGAAGTTCTTAGCTAGCCAAATTTTGACTGATTGCAAAGTAGAGACATCATTTCTTATTAGCAATATGTCATCTATATACAGTACAAGGAACACAATTACACTCTCACTAATCTTCTTATACACACACGGCTCATTCGGATTTTTTGAGAAACCAAAATCTTTAATTTTCTCATCAAATCAGATATTCCAACTCATAGATGCTTGCTTTAATTCATAAATAGATTTTGAAGCTTGCATACCTTTTCTCCATTCAGGGCTATGAAACCATTAGGTTGTGTCTGTAGCACCCCACCCTCTCGAGACATGTACCCGACATCCTGAGTGATATTTGAGTCTATGCTCTGCAAAGGTGGCATGCTAGAATGATCAAGCACTCGAAAACTCAGTACAAATTTTTTTTGAAACAATATAAGCATATGCAGAAATCAGTAATCAAAATCAGGCCCATTCTTTTCTTTCATAACATAAAAAAAAATCACATTTATTAGCACTACACTCCCATTTCATTCTTATTTACCAACCTTTCCAATATGGAAGGTTATTACATGCAGAGATGTATTCAATTACACATTACACAAAAGTTACGGAATACATAAATAAGAAAGTATAAATGCAAATGCCAACTAATCCTGACCTCTACCTCTTACTTGAATGCAGTAGCTATATTCCCATTTGTCCAACAGGGTAAATCTTCTGAGCCCTAAAAAATAGTTGCAAATTTTGGGTGAGTTTTGCTACTAGGCTATTAGGTTAAACGTTTTTTTATAGTCAGCGCCTTGCCTTTGACAATAACCTTTCACTGCAAGCTTAGCTTTATGGGTAACTTTAACATTCTTTTCTTATACTAAGGGTTAGAACCCTAAAAAAATTGGTATATGTGAGATCAAAGAGAGATTGAAAAAAATGCATTTCATA
>JAOQMP010000210.1:39601788-39631967 GCA_027563575.1 Erythroxylum pedicellare
ATGATTGATTAAAGAATGAAGTGATGCATTGGATGCATATCACTTCTTTCTTTCATGATAACTGAAATTGAAAAGGAGAGTAAGAAGTTTTCTTGCATTTTTTACTCACTCTCTCCTCTCAGGCATGCATAGCTGAACTTGAATGAGAAGAGTCTCATTTTTGGCTTCTTACTTCTAAGAAAAATCTCCTCAAAATATTTCTTCTCCTTTCCCACTAAAGGATCTTGTTAACCAAGTTTTCCAAGAAGAATAAGTGGTAGATCAGATTGGTCAAGGATACAACAACAAGGAGAGGATATATTGACAAATAAAATGATACAAAAGAGTGAAAGCTATAGCAAAGATTCTGAGACGATACAAAAGCGAGGAGTCAAAGCTGTAGCAAGGAGTCATTATATTTCTACAACCTTGTTCTTATGTAAATTATTTTTCTTATACTGTATCATGTATGGCAAAAACGTTTTGATTTTGTTATTTTATTTCCTCTGCATTTTTATTTAAAAAAAGTTTTGAAATCTACCATTTTAGCCAAACCTTGCATGCTTTTGTTTTCGATCCAACATAATCATAATTAAATTTTTAATTTTTCCAAAGGATCTATTCATAATATGCAAGGTTTACACTAATTTAGACTAGTAGAATATCCCTTTTGATTACTTAGTGTAATAAATTTTATATTGATCACTTAATTGTTTTCATATAGTTCAGACTATATCTAATGACTAATACTCAATTACATTTGATTGTGTTCTTAGGTACCAAACATAACAATTATCACGTCATAATATAAGCCTAACCTAACCATACTAGGCCTATTACATATCATTATCTGATGGTAAGGTCTGATACACAATCCTTACCATTAAGCTATTGTTTAACCAATTTATAGAAAATTAAGATAATTCAAAATCCACTAGAATAACTAAAAAAGTATAGGTATTGAGTAAAATTATAAATAATGTAGTCTAACAGATAAGCTCAATCTTTATGAAATAATTAAAATAACCCTAATTCATTTCCTAATATAAGAATCCTTAAATCCAACCTTATATATACTACTAGAAAAAGAATTTAGGTAATAAGCAAAATTATGGAAACTCTTTTTTCAATAATTTTATTGAATATGTTGATATGTCTTTATAACCCACACACACATATGTATGCATTTATCTATGTATGTATCTATGTATAGTCATTGTTTCTACAAATAAACTATAAAAGGAGAGGGCATATTTACACCTTTGTAGACGTACTGAAGGAGCCAATATTATTGTGTGCTCACAATCCACCTAGATTCCTACATTCCTTATCGAGTTCCTTATTCGAAATCCTTACTACAATAAGGAAGCATATATCTATGAAGAAAAAGTTAAAATAAAACAAAGTACAAAAAACCTGCTTCACTATTATATATGATTAACACCTTATACTATGTTCCAATATGACACTATATCCTTTTAAAAAACTTTCTAGGGAAATAATTATACAATAAATAAATATATTTCAAAATCAATGCCATACAAAACACATATCACAACTAATAATCATTGGTCTTAATAGTAATCATACAATGACTTGTAACTACCCATGCTAGAAGTTAGATATGAGCTCTGATTATTAATTAGTTTTTATCCAATTTGGCTTAGGGAATCAGATTGAGAAACATATTAGTTTATTCCTAATTTGGCATTAGATATTAGCTCTTCTCACTAGTTATCATTTTAACTAATCGTAATATCAACACCTAATCATATATATAACATAAAATATAATTTACGAGTTTTATTTTACCATAATATGGCTAATGTTTGACCCTAGATTAAAGTACAAACCATTTATCCAAAAACATAATCCAAATAAAAAATAATTAAAGCTAGGTGAGAGTCTTAATGATCTAGATTTATTGATATGATTTGCTTAAATTAAGATGAAATATAAGCTTTTTTTATATTGAAAATTATCTCCCAATCTCTCTCTATGGTTATATTCTCTCCTTATGACTAGCCCTAATTCTAAAGATAAAAGAATGTATAAAAATCTTTAGAATACAATTTTCATATATCCCATGTTGTGTTTCTTATACTTATTATATGACAAATTACATAGGCATAAATATGCATGTATCTTCAAATGTGTTTTCCATTATATCTTCTCACATATAGACATGGGTACTGAAATGCCGATATTATCAACCATGTTCTGCTTTATTTCTTAATTTTAATTCTAGGTAGTTACATGGGCTCTTACATGCTTGTATATATGATTATGTTTTACATTGTTTCTCAAACTTCATGCAAAATAACTTCCATTTATCAATACAATTAGTTGTATTTTTAACTTAAAGTCCCCGAGAAGAAGGCTCGTCTACTATATCATATTTTTTTTACGATTAAGATTTCTTTATATTTCTATATAAATTTTTTCACTTGTAACTAAGCTCATGCCAAAGTAGTATCTTTAATAATTACCCAAAACATAATAAAAATTGACTAGATCAAGGTAAATTAGGCATTAAAAGATAAAAATAATAGTGAATATATGTAACTTTTACATACATTAGAGATGAAGAAGAAAGGTTTCTTGCTAAAAAATAAACGTGACCTATAATGATGAAGTAATTATGATTGAGGAGAGTCTCCTTATTGGTTCTAACCTTATTTCCACTAGAGCACAAAAAGCTTTAAGCAACAATATGTTTGCAACAATTTTATAACGTGTTGCTTAAAATTAATATAATGCAACAATTTTAAAAGTATTGCCTTTATAATATTAAGATACAACAATAATAATAAACTATTGTCTAATATTAAAAAAGAAAAAAAATCAAAAGATTGTTTCTTTAACATTTTATATATGCAATAAATTGAACCGTTGTTATATATATTTATAAGTAACAATTAAAGAGTTATTATTATATATATTTATATATATATATATAATTTCTTTTAATAACCTCAAGCTTACCAGGTTGGTACACGTGTTAAGTAGTAGAACCAATTTAATAACAAAAATGGCCAAGGAATAAAATGATGTAATTCCTAATTCCCTTTATAATTCATCTTTAATTTTAACCTAATATATAGATATTCTACACCAATTAGACCACGATGAATGTTACTTTGTAGGTTTCTTCATGATAGATTGAGATTCCTTACTTTGTTATCTTCAGGGATGGCTCTTGAGACATTAGTGTCTTCCTCCTTCCACCTTCCTACTTTTGATTACACTGATAGTACAGGTAAGGTTTCTCCTTTTTCCTAGTATTCAATCTCAATTTTTCTAAAAATTTCCTTTATTTTGTCCACCTAAGAAAATCGTACATCCCTCCTTAATCATCCTCTTATCAATCCTGTTATCAACTCACTTCCTTGCCAAGTAGAGGTTTTTTAGAGATGGACTATGTCGATTAATTTATTATCGCCTCTACCAAGCACCATCGATGTTGTCTTCTACTATAAGACAACAAAGTAGAGGTTTTTGAAGATAAAGGCAGGTAGGTCTCAATATCAACTTATTTTCGTGTTTGTTTGTGACTTTTTTTTTCTCAAGTCTTTTTTAGTGGTTATAGGCTAAAAAATGAGTTTTGTAGATGGGTACAGAATCATATGTTTTTTTTTATATAAGTCTTTTTACATATATGTTTTGTAGATGGGAACCTCCATACTGTGGAACTATTTTGATGTTCGAACATTGAAGAAGGTAACCAGGACTAGATTTCCATTGTATAAATGTCTAATATTGACTTTAGTATCCGTATCTATTAAGAGCAGTATCCAATTTTTGAAAGATAAAAGCAATCTTCAGCTTTCATTATTCAGTAAACTAGTTCTGATTCTTCCCTTTGTCTTTTGTAGGTATAACAAATGCATGGTCTAAAAATCAATTTAAATAGTTTACAGCATTTCACTAGAACCACTTACTTATGCACATAATTCTACTGCCCTACGTGTCCCAGACTTTTATAGTATGAAACTCTATTGTTGAGGATTCAGTATATGTATTTTTCAAGAGCACTATCCTATTGTTGCAAGATAGAAGCAATCTTCAGTTCTCATTATTCAATACGTTGCCCTGTTCTAATTCTTTTCTTTATTTTTTTTAGGTCTCACGTATGGATGGTTCAACATTCAATTTATAGAGATCTAGCTTCTTGATCCACCTCTCTTATAAGTAACTTCAATTTCTTACCTTCAGATGATTTACACACATGTACTGGACATAGTAGAAACCATCGATGCCTTTATGATTGCTTATATCTGGTGACTCCTATTTGAATAGATGCTATTAAACTCTCCATAAGATTGCTAGCTATCTGTTACAATTTTTAGAATTTGTATTTATCATTATATTTTCCCTTGACCACTAGACAATTTCATCTATTAGCTAAGTAGTTTATTTTTCCACACCCTTATAACATCTAGCATTTCTTTCATCTCAAATTTTATAGAGGCATATTCAAAAACCATTGATTTTAAGTGTTTTGTCATTTTTTAGGAGGAAGATAGATAGAAACCAATTGGCAGCTTCCTAGAATTTTTCATATTAGGTACTTGGAATTGCTTCTTTATTAGCTACCACCCTTATTAGTCAATAGGCCAAGTTTATTTAAAGTACAAGTCTTACTTCATTAGATGTTCCTTTATTCTAGTTTTTAACTTAGTAATTGAATCATAATTATATTTTAGTAGTGATTCCTAGTTTTTAGGAATTTTGTTAATAGTGTTCTTGTTTTCTTTAGATTTAATCTTTATAAATAATTCTTACAATGGTAGTAACCAATGAAGTTAACATCGACCTTTTAGAGAAATAACTAATGACACAATTGTTGTGTTCTGGCCGATGCTAGTGATCATTAGTTTAATCACTAATTACCATTTTAGCTTATATTGTCTGGTGGAGTCTATTGTTTCCAATTGGTGAACTTGATTTGGATCCACCATTAGGTGATGCTAATTCATGTATTTGAGAGCTAAGGTATATTCTTTGACAGTATATGGGAAGCTTCCCTTAGTGACACTGGAACTTTAACAGATTTTAAAATTTTAAGTGATTGTTATGCTCTTTTTTCTTTTACGAGTCAGTTGCTTGATTATACCTTCTGTATTAATTTAAGTTGTTCTTGTCTATAATTTGTCTCTGCTTCTATGACAAGCTTCCTGTGCATTAAACATCTTAATTTTGTATATTCACATTTTGCAGTTAACATTATATGGCACACATTAGATAGTTCATTATGTCAAGTGAGTTTTGTTTGTGAAATCATTACCCACTACTGTTAATGACCCTGCTCATGTAATTTTTTCCTGGTTTTTGTGACTTGTCCAAGTTGATAGAGACTCTTGTTTGTAGTTAGTATCTCATTCTTTAGATATATCAACTTGTTTGTGAGCATGTTAGTTTTACAATTCTAAACTTCTTTTTGTTTCTTTTTTTCTTTTTTCGTAGAATGGTGATGATTAGGAGTGGACAAGGAGGTGCTTGGTAAAGGATTTGGAGTGCCTATACATATTGGTTTTGTTTAGTATTTAGATTAATTCACTTATATTCCATATTGAGTAGAGGATGATATTGTATATGAAAATTTTAGCTAGTGATTTTTTGCTTTGTATTTTGAATATGTTAAAATTTTGAATTATACAAGTCTTTATGGCTATTTATATATAAATGTAGTCTTTTTGTTGATTACATTTAACAGTATCTACGCAATTAAGGCGTGTATTAATATTTATATATTTCTTTTAATGTATATATGGATGTTGCCTACATAATGATAAGATTTTAATTTTATGTTAAATAATATTGGTAACGAAAGAATAAATTATTGCTTTTATTTTTACAAATTTTTGCCTAAAAATAATCACTTTGTTGCCTTATAAAGACCTAAAAGTGTTGCAATATATATTTAACATTGATGCTATAATTTGAAACTAATATATTGCCTTCGTCAAAACTTAAAGTAACATTTTTTATTTTGTTGCCTGATTAAAAAATTATGTTGCCTTATACCTATTGAAGCGCCACTTCTTGTAACGGTATGAATTATATTGCCTTAATAAAAGGCATCGATAATTGTACTTATAGTTATGCTTTTGTCTGTTGCCTAAAGCACTTTTTACTGTAGTGCTCTAAATATTTATAACCATCTCTTCTTCACTTTTCCCAACTAGAAGAGAATTTCATTACTCTCCCTTTTCTTAGGGATATGTAAAGCTTAGAGGAGAGGAATGTCGATGTCATCCATACATTCTCCAAAAGGCATCTTCCCAAGAAATGTTTTCCTATTTTGTCAAGTGATTATGATTTGTATTTTAGACCTAACATTACATTTTCTCTTTTTAGGATGTCTCTTTTATAATCATCGGCTATAAATGGTGTACATAAAACATGCCAAGTTTGTTAAGGAGAAGAAAAAGGACAATAGTGAGTCTTTAAAGGCTTACAATGACATCAAGGCCTTCTAAAAAATAAGAAGAATGTTAAGGAAAAACTATTAAAGCAATTTGACAAGTTAGGAAGGGAGAATGCGACATTGAAGAATAAGGTGGAAAGCCTGAAGTGTCAGATGCAGTTGTAGGCATATAAGTTCCAAAGTGATGAATTTAAGTTTGATATCATCTACCGCTATCGTAAGTCTAAGTCTTTTAATAGTTGCATCTATAACAATCTCATCAGTATAATGATGTTAAGTTTTTAAGCAATAAGGAAGGTTATAAAAAGGATGTTACCAATTTTATCTTTTATAACTCAGAATGATGAGCATGATGAGTTTTATGGTGTTAATAAAGAAATTAAAATTACTAGTCCTATGGAAAGGAAGTCTCCCAACCCTGATATATCTAGTTTATGAAGTACCTATCTTGATGTAAGATTTCTGCATATGATAACGATATGATCTTAAAAAGAGGATCTTAGTTTCTTACACTAATGAGGAGCATCTATATTGCTATTTCAAGTCTTAAGTAATTTAAATTTTTGACCTTATAATATCTTGCTTAAATGATACAGTATTTTTTGGATGTTCTATTCCTCCCTAATTAGGATGGAGTTAAGGGTTTTTGTTCAAAATGGTTGTGTAGAGATGTAATGACTTTCTTGATTTTTTAGGTTGATAATAATGGTAGAGTTTTTTAGTAATCTTTTGATTTTTTTAAATCCTATTGAAATTATTAAGTGCACTTAAGTTCCTTAGTATTTCCTAATATTTTGAAAAATGGCAGGGCTACAAATCATTATTCTATATTAACAACATTATTTCATCCATCTTTATTTTTAAAATTATATCATTAATATATTCTTCCATATTTCTTCCAGTTATTTGTAGAAAAACAAGTATACTAATCTTTGGTACATTTCCCTATATTCTTTAAACTAAAAGGAATGAATTATAATAATAGATATCTTAATATATGATGAAGAATGTTTTTTGTTTTTTTCATTTTTCTTGATCTAATTTTATTCCTAGTAGCCATCTATAAAAATTAGGGCCTAATGGCCTAAAATGGTATCCACCAACTGATTTGTCTTTGATAAGAGGTAACTATCTTTTAGACATGTTTTGTAAATCCCTATTTTTTTATTCACCTTCTTGACTACAACCACATTACCAAGTCATTTAAGATAAACAAATTCTTTTATAAAGCTTGCAACTAATTGATTGGCTAACACCTACTTTATTGCAAGTTTGTATTTTTATTATGAAATTCCTTTTCTTTTGTTATTAATTTAAAGAGAAGGTCAACATTTATCTTTTTAAAAATTGCTTCCCTGCTCAATACTAGCATATGAATTCGACTCTATGAAAAACATCTAGATATTAAAACAAAATTTTCTTTTGAGTTTTATTAGTTGCTTCTTCCATCAATTTTGAGCATCTTAGGATCTTTAGGTCCTTGGACTGTAACCTACACAATTTATTTATCTAGCTTGCCTTTAATCTCTTTGATCGGATCCATAACATCCAATTTTTATACTTTTAATATATAAAAATTTTCTTCTTTTTAAAGTTGCAGCATTATTTCACCATCCTCTAGTCTCCATATATCTCACCTACTATAGGAATTTCATTACCAATTGGTAAAGTGACAGGATAACTTGAGCTGTATAGTATGATGGTCTATTAATTATGCTTTACTATATAAAATTTGTTCATATTAATTATCTATTTTGATCACATCCCTAATCTCATAAGCAACCATCTATGAGTGAGATTATAAATTTTGTCTATCCATTGGAATATCCATATCTTTAATTATAGAAGGTGTCAATGACATTACCAAAGTCTACTGATATTCTATTAACCCAAAAGTTAGCTATTGATAGTGTCACAACCGTATATCTTTAAATAAGTAGACAAAGGACCTATTGTCTATCTCCTAGAAAGTGATCTCAGATACCTCCATCCATTTATTAGTTGTGTATATGATTAGGTAATTTGTCATAACTTTCTTTTTATAGTTGTTTCTTTAGTTATAGTTCTGACTTTTTATGATCTCCTCTTATAATAATATAATCAATCCTAAAGTTGGGTTGATTCCTAATTGGTTTCCTTAGTTCTTAACCATTTAGGAATCATTCTTTCCTCTTTCCTAAATTTATCATCCCTACTATTTTCCATTATAAAATGGTTTAATGTTCCTTTCTTTAAAATTTTGTTGATTACTCTTATGAGATTTTTATAATACTCAATATTATGTTCAATATACTGATGCAAAAGGCATTACAGGTTCTAGGAAGAGTTAGTATCAGTAGAAGGCATTACAGGTTCTAGGAAGAGTTAGTATCAGTATAAGGCATTACAGGTTCTAGGAAGAGTTAGTGGCCCATCTTTTTTCTTTTATAGCTAGATTATTATCTAGGATGTAGTCGGCCACTATATTGAGAAACATATTAAATTGAGGGAGATATTCCTTGATACTCCCTTTTCTTCAAGCTGTTTATCGTTATAATTATAACTTCTACTTCGTAGCTTTGATAAGTGAAGATACATCCCTCTTATTATTTTTTTTAGGCTTCTCACTTTTTTTAACATTGTCCAAAATTATATATATATATGCCCTAATATGTGGATCCTCAAAACATAGTGGTTACTTTCTATAGTAAACTCTATAAAGGTTGAAAGTGTTTGAGTCTATTTGAGAAGGTTATTAATGCCACAACTGCATCAAGATTAAGGATTTGTGTTTCCTTAAAATAAAAGCGTGGTAATTAATCCTAGAAACTTTATTCTAGACTTTATGTTATAGTAAGCAAACACAATCTTTAAAATTATGTCTATTTCTTGTTATGTGATTTGAACTTAGTGGTTAACTATTAAAAGGTGACTACTAAAAATAGAGGAAAGGTTTGGAACCATAAAGGATCACACATGCCTTCATAAGTGTCCTATAGTGGCATCTTAAACGTAAACAGTAATGGCTCTACTAGAACAATAGGTATTAATCAACTATTAACTATCAAAATTGCACCTCACGTACTTTGTTTTAATGGCATTAATTATAGGGCTATAAATGGAGACCCTTTACAATGTCATTCGTGGGGTTATGAATTTATTATCTTTCATATGTTTACTACCTTTCTTGCATCAATAGGTTGAATTATTATCATAATATTGAAACTTTTAATAGTTTGATCCTTTAGTTTAGTGTTAGCTATAAGAGAATTAAGGATAGTATTTGTTCTAATAAGATTAATATATATAAATTTCTTCCATTGGTATCCATGGATTTTTCTTAGGTGGGTATAACTCATCTAATTTTTTGATCTTTTCAAATGGAAATATTAAAAAAATATAAAATGGTTTCTATAGATCAAATTTTGGGTAAGCATACTAATATTTCTTATTATACAAGCCTAAAAGGAATAACAACGTAAAGTTTTGAGAGTGTTCATGATAAAGACACTACAATTCTCTCAAGTTTATGGGAGTTAAAAGTGTTAAGTACATAAATAAATATTTAATTGAGCTTACTAATAGCTACTAAAAGAATTTAAAATGTTACGTCTCTTTAAGAATTATAGTTCAACTCCAATTATCCCAATAGATTTTGGATCCAACTACTAGGACTTCGTTTCCATATATAGATGAGTCACATCTTGATTGATCTTATTCATCAAGTATCTTTAAAGTCTACAAGTTTGCCTATCAAAATTAAGCCTAAAAACGGCTATCATATCAACGAGTTTTTGGGCCTCATAGTTATTAAACAGTGTGTGCTTTACTTAGTAATCTAAGGCCATATTATGTATTTTTTTTTAGAGATGTATTAGGTATTAACCAATAGAATGGTTATATGATAAACATGTTTGACATGCATCATTTACTTCCTATTTAAAATTGATGCTTAAAGCTTGTATTGAATGAATAAGTCTTAAAACAAACCATTCTAGAGTTTGAATTCATGATTAGTGATGCCTAAAAGGTTATTGAATCTTTGATAAGTTAATTAAAGCGACTTAAGTATTGCTTAAAGGTTTTGAAAAGGAAGGTAATTTTGATATGTGATTTTGTTATAAATTTCTCTATGGATTTTAGATTGAGGTGATTTAATAAGGGTTAAAAATTTAATAGAAAGGACTACAAAACTATAGAAGAAACCTTAATGACCTATAAATAGTAATTTAAAAAAAAATGAAATTAATATATGTATTAACTTGAGCTAAGTTTAACAAAAATTTAACACACTTGCAAGGTTTCAATATTACACTTGAACCAAAAAAACTACTGACGAGTTAGGAATCAATTATTCCTAGAATATTGATTTTAATCAGAGCTTCATAAATTCCAATGACACCTAATGCATGGGATTAATTTAATTTGGTTTTCATGAGCTATAAAAAGCTCTCTAATCCAATGAACTATTATATCTGCCAACATCTGAGTTTCCATATCCTTTCTCACGTGCAACCTATTATTTCTTTCTCTTAAGATTGTGTACATTGCATAATCAAATGCAGTATTGAGAGTTACTCTACCATTCTTCATATTTCTCATCATATTGATGGTCCAAGGATAATGAACTTGTAATATATTATGGACTTTAACCTGACTTCTAAAACATTATATTGTAAATATAGATGATTCTTAGTTTCACTATCCCTTCTGTATAAAATACATCTGGTATCTATATTGCTTGTAGTGCCATACAATCCATCTTTAGTGTTTGGCCTATCTTTCATTGCAAGCTAGCATATGAAATCTATTGTAGGGGATAAAGGATTCTTCCATATTCGCTCATACTAGGGGATATTTAGATGTACATCCTTAAATAGTTTATAACACCATCTATTAGATAATTCGATAGAGTTAGTGTATAACCAGATTAGCTTATCTTCCTCATCTATAGTTAGATTGTTAGGTATTTTTCCAAGCTATCAACCTTTTGAAAATTGCAATTCCATTATGTAAGACGAAGCTGACTCTTGCTTGAATTGGAATCCTAGTAATCAAGTGTCTAAGCTCATTCCTATTGTGTAAAGGAATCAAGTCACTCCAGTTATCAAAAAAAAAACATATTGATTCACCATTTCCATTTAGTTTGTTGATCAAGTGGTAAGTTTGATCCCTCAATCTCAATATTTGTTTAAAACTTCATGAGTTTTCTTTGGTTTAGTCTAATTTCCAAAAGCTTTTCTCCTTCATATAATACTTATTAATCCACTTTGACAAAAGGGTCTCCTTATCCTTGCATATGCTCTATATCCTCATTATGATTAGCACTTTCTACATAGACATTAGTGATATAATCCTTAGGCCCCTTCCTCTTCGGCAAGACACAGTTATTCCTATTTCATCTTGTACCCTCTAGAGCTTCTTAGTTTTCTATAATAGAGAAATCACTTAATGTGTCTTTCAATCTCCTTCATAATCTTCTTAAGCAATACCAAGTGGGCACTCTAGTGAGTATATACATTCCTTAACACTATAGATATCAGTGATAGTCTACCAGAAAAGGACAAACTACTATTTTCTAGACATTTATCCTAGTTTCAACTTCTCAATTAAAGGTATGCAATCCACGTACTTTGGCCTATCATAGTAATTGGTATTCCCATATAACTGAAGGGAGGGCCTAAATTTGGATATTTGTCAACTTGCTTAACTCTTCCCCATTCTATATATTTGATGAAATAGACATACAACTTTTACGAAACTTAGTTTTCAAACCTGATAGTTTGCTAAACTCCGTAGGGATCCTCATCAGAAGTGATAATAAATATGATTTAGACCTACACATCATCATAAGATCATCAATAAAATTTATATGGTTTAACTTCAACACTATGTATTTATGATGAATTTTGAATTTTTGATTATCATGATTTAGGGTTGCCAACATTCTGGAGAAAACTTCAATGGATAGCGAGAATAAGTATGGGAGAAGGGAGCCCCTTGCCTAATTCCTTTATAATTCTTGAAGAATTTTGTTAGATTATCTTTGATTAGTATGCTAATGTTGATAGCTGTAATGCATTCCTCAATCTAGCCGACGAATAACACTGTATAACCAAAAGCATAAAGACAATCGATGATGAATTTAATTATGACAAAGGTTTTAAGGAAATCAATCTTGATGTAGTAGCCTTTAATAGCCTTTTTGGAAATAAGGAAAAACACTAAAACAATGCTTCCACCACTAACTCTCCACTAATGTTTCAAGTTTTTAAAAAGAAACAAGCATTAATACCGTCAGGCCCTAGAGCCTTATATGGGTTTAAATTGAAGAGAGTTCTTTTGATTTCCTGTACTGATATTGAACTGATTAAGGCTTCAATGGCTTCTTAATTGATCTCCTCCATAATTATGTAAGAAATATATCCTCTTCCACTTAAGGCATTCCCAATAGGTTGTTGAAGAATTTCATTGCAATGCTCTCATTCTCCTCTTAACTTGTACATAGATTACCTATGTCATCAACTAGTATAGTATTTTTATTTTTATTTCTTCAAGCAAATATGGTGTTGTAAGAAATTTGTATTGGCATCACCATCCCTGATCCAATTAACTCTAAATTTCTTCCTCATAATGGATTTATGAACATTCAATGTTGAGTTGTATTCCCTCAAGCTAGCAACTTTTTGAGTCTTTATATTGCGATTATGAGGTAACAAGTAGCTTCCTTTTCATGCTTATATCAATTAGTCCTTAAATTGTTGTAGTAGTCGTACAGAGTCCATCTTTTTAGTCTTTATGAATTCGTTTAATCCTTGCTTAACGATCTGCAATTTCCTCATTAACTAAGAGGCTTTGTATCCCTCCACCTCAGATTTCCATTTGTTCTTAAATTAGTTTTCAAATCACTATATTTTAGTCAAACAAAGGGGGAGGCCCCATCTGTTTCAGGAGGTCCGGAGATTCATTTCAAAAAACAGGAATGTTAGGGCAGTTAGCCCGCATGCCCCTAGCTACCTCGTTCCTGATTGCTTTCTCATTTAATTGGTCTCCCCGAGTCGCCTATAGGTTGGAGCTATGAAGCCATTCCATTCTCGTAACTCTCTCCATTCATTGAGCTACCTTCGGTTTCCTTAGAAAATTTTTAACTTTTTACATGCTATATATACCCATCTAAGAGTGATTAAAGCGTCTAAGTTCCCCAAATTGAGCATAAGAATTGGAAAACTTGACAAGCCATTGCTAATTTACCATGATTCTTTCCAATTTCCTTCTAATAAAGTACTTGCCTTATTCTTTATTATTCCAAGTATAAAAATAGTCAACAAACCTCAGATCCACCAGATTAAGGTCCTAAGTAATCTCAGTTAATTCTTTTTTTCCCTACTCCCTTTAACCTTATCCTATTGCCATCAACCTCAATTGGTGAAAGTATACATTTGTAGTCTCCAACAATAGCCCAAGTACCATTTATTGAAGAATGAATTACCTTGATGTCCTCCCAAAGCTTTACTCGTTGGAATGCATGATTAGCTACATAAATTAAATGGAGATCACTTTTGCCTAGGACATCTTGAATTTTGCATGTAACATGAATAATATGGTCTAACATGAAGCTAGAATGTATATTGGCTCTCTTTATGTTGCATGCAGTAATGATCCTATCATTGTGATGAAAAGGATGATTTGTATACAGTTTCCATTTGTCACCTAAAATTCCAAGTGAAACATGCAATTTAGAAAGGTTTATTTTAGTTTTTATTAACCCCAATTGTAATAACTCTTTCTCCATATTGAGGGTTTGAGCTTTAGTTGTCATTAGGAATTCATGAATTGCATTTCATTCACATGCATATCATTAGCATACACACATGAATTATGAATTATGAATTATGATTTTGTACGTATTGCAAGGAATGCATATGCACTCAATTTACTCATTCTAGGGTATGAAAAGATTAAAATGTTCATAATGTGAATTGTGCAACGTTTGTACCTTGAATTTTGGTTTGATTGATTACAAGTAGTGAACTTGGAATTAATTGATATAATTGGAAAATTGAGGAATTAAATGTACATTTGGTCTAGGAAAAATACCAAGTGGTAAGAAAAATTGATACATGAAAATTAGGATGATTAAGCCTATAATTGAGTGACATTTAGCATTAATCATTGTGTGACAAGTGGATTAGTAAGTTGATGACAATTGGCAACTGTAATTACATGACATATGACTTAGTATTATTGGTCACATATGACATCATATTTACTTGATAAATGTTATACATTCCTTTAGACATATGGCAATTTAATTTGCTGACAGATGCCATTGTAGTAAGGTAACACCTAAAACCTTACGTGTAAGCTTCAGTAGGAGCAAATCTAATTAAACTCATTCTTATTCTTCCTTCCTCTCACACACCATCAAAACACTCTTCTCTTTCACCTCCCTGTGTTTGTTTATGATCATGTCCAATTGCTACACAAATAATCCATGTTTTACCTTCACAAAGTTAAGTAAAAGATCATATTATTGTTATTCATTGAACCTAGCCGAAATCCATCCAATTTCCACCTTGAATGTGTGATGATTCTGTATGTTTGTAGTACTAATTTAGAGTGACTTTTGAGCTAGGATTAGAACTAAATAAGTAAGTAAAATATTAGTGTTTATGGCATGTTATAATATAGAATTGATGATGATGAATTTAGGATGAATTGTGAATTATTGATTGTGCTGGAAATTTCTGCATGAACTTGGGCACTTTTTTGTTATTTTTTGCATGTATGAAAACAATAGGTTATATAATGTTAAATGGGTGATTTAGGTTGAGATTTTATGTATAAATGAAGGTGGATTCATGGTAAAGATAGGTGTTATTGAAGTGTTATTAAATCTTGAAAATTAGAGCTGTAAGTTGAAATTCTGGTTTCAATTTCATCTTCCTCTTTCAATCTATTTTAAATATCTTTAGGGCATGAATTTGAAGAAACTCAAAGAATGAAAGTTGCATATATAGGTCTTGTCTTGACCTCTGTAAAGTGGCTTGATAAAATAGTGGCTATATCTTGAGTTATGCTTGTTTTCCTAATACTACCTATGACAGACCCCTATGCAGGAACCTTATATTATTTCTTGATTTTTTAGGACTTTAGAGCTCGAATTAGTCAAAGTATAAAACATGAAAAATGTTTATTGATGTCTTATTAGTGATTTTGTGAAACAGTTTGGCCTTAATATATCTTGATAAGTTTATGTAGTCAATTGAATTCATAACCTAAAGAAGGGACTATTTTGATATGGTTGAGTTCAAACCTAGAAAATTATGGTTTGTTAAAGGATTAAATGATTTATTTTAATGAAAACATAAGCTTAAAAACATGATAAATGTGTATAAGGTATGGATGAATGAGAATTGAAGAACATGGCATAATTATGAATGAGAATTGAGTAAATGTATGAAAATATATTGCTGGAAAAAGTTTGGTGAATGTATAGATTTAGTTTGCTGAAATTCCATATTTAGAGTAACAACTGTGTGTATGTTATAAGAGGTTTTTTATCATGAAAATGTTCAAGGATAAGTGTAAAATATGATTTTTTAATAGTATAAAGATATTTTTATGAGTGCAAATGAGATCTAAAGAATATGAGTATGGTGAATTAGGTATGATTGAATAAGAATTGAGGAAATTATGTGAATGTATAATAATAGGAAAAAATTTGATGAATTTATGAATGATGAATGATGAATGATGAATGAAAAGTGATCAAGTTTACTTAAGGCATAAGCCTAATTGCAAACTAAATGATGTACAAGTCATGATATAAATGATTAAGATTTGTGAATAAGGTTACATACCCAGAATGATCAATTGAGCATGCATTGAACACGACACATATACATGTGTAAATTTGAGTATTTATCTGATTGATCAAGTAGTGATGTGTACATGTGTGTATTGCTTAATTTAGAGGCACAAATCAACCAACACCATCCAGACGTTGCCAATTCGTCGAGGCAATAGCTAACTGGAGTGTACTGTGAGTAACCTAGATGTGTGACCTCGATTAGAAACGTGCTCTATTCATATTGTTTTGATTAAACTTGGTTTATCTATATTAAATCAATATTGATATAATTATTACATTGATGGTTCCGAACAATTGATTGTCTGAGGATTTTGATATTCGGGACTATATTGGGAGTGTTTATGATTTGAATGTGAATAAGGAAAATGAATTCTCAACTATATGTTGAATGCCTGATATAGATCCGATGAATTATGGTAATTAAATGTATTTCTTGACTGAAAAGTGATTGATGATATATTATGTTAAAATGTTGCACTTCATTACATGAATATGCATGTTCATATAAAGGAGTTGTGACTGGAGCAGTCAACGTGAAAGGAGCTTTAAGCTTAGATATGTGCACACAGAGCCCCAGGCTCAACTTTTAATGAACTCGGTATCCACAAAAGGTACGGGACAATACTAAAATGAGCATGATATCTACAATGAATAAGGGACCGATAACTGATAAATAGGCACTCAGTCATAACAAAGTAAAAATGGAAGTGAGTCTCATTTACATTTGCATTTGTATCTTTACATGTGTTTATGAAATTTTTTGCAAATGAATGTTGAATTATATTGAGATAACATTGTGAAATGCCTATGAACTTAATGGTGATATGAAGAATTATGATAAATGAGTGAAATATTCTGAGATGATTATATGAAGTTTTTGCATTCAGAAGGTGCTTTTGAAATGATTAAGTAAAGTGATCGTATTGCTAAGGTGCTTGTTGAAGCAAGATGAATAATGTGATATATGAGGCATAAATCTGTATGATGTGTTATATTGATTGAGCTGGGTTTTATTCATGTGATATGTATGATCTGATTTGAGTGAACACATCAATGACGGTTCACTCATTGAGTTCGCAAAACTCATAAAAATTTCAACATTTATTTTCAGGTGCTGAAAGGAGCTTGCTTATAAAGCAATCTAGTTAAAGTCTATTATTATCCATTTTGGGATTAAGATATAGCTCAAAGGTCTGGTCAGCTGTAATTTGAGGAGTTTAGATAGAGTGCTTTTGTATAGTTTTTTCATGTAGAATATTTTGTATAAACAACATCTACAAAGATGGTTTTTGTATTGTAACTATATGGATGGTTATGAAATGACAATGTAAAACATGTTTTGTTAATGAAATGAGATATGTTAACATTTTAAATACCTATGTTCTTTATGATGCCATATGAAGTGAATGTGATTGCTCTAACATGCCATTCCCATAGAGTATGTGCTCGATTATTCTAAAGAATGTTGGGCATATGTCCTATAGTAGTGGGATGTTACATCAAGAATGATCATCGATAAAGGTAATAAAATATATGAAACCACCTTTGGCATGTATGGACATCGAACCACATACATTAGTATGTATTAGGTCTAAAAGTCCACTAACTCGTTCACCCTTTCCCTTAAAGGGTAACTTAGTCATCTTACCTAATAAGCAAGATTAGCATGTGTCATATGATTCATAATCAAACGACCCTAAACTACAACACTTGTGTAGTTTAGACATGCGTCTCTCTTTTATATGGCCAAGGCGACAATGCCATAAGTAAGACAATTTCATATTATCTCATTTTATTCTTTTTTTATTATTGATATTTAGAACTGGATTAGACATATCCCGTATGTATATACCATTGCACAATGTACCCAAAGCATATAACATTCCATTCAAATAAATTAAACAACCATTGTTACTAAAATTTAAATGGAATCTAACTTTATTAAGACTAGAAACGGACATTACACTTTTTGTCAAAACAGGTACATAAAAATAATTGTCCAATTCTAATACAAGCCCACTAGGGAGCGTCAATACATATGTGCTTACAGTTAATGCAACAACTCTTGCTCTATTGCCCACTCATAGGTTTGACTCTCCCTTATTGAGTTATCCACTATTCTTGAGGCCCTGCATGTCAGTACAAATGTATGAGTCACAACCTGTATCTAATACCCATATGTTGTTATCAGAAACAGTATGAATATCAATAATATAAATACTTGAAGTAGATGGGGCATCAGAAGCCTTCTTTTTCTTCAAGGACTCCAGATAGGCCTTGCAGTTTCTCTTTTAGTGTCCATCCTTACCATAATGGAAGCAAGTTCCCTCCGAGGTAGTCTTCCTTGCTTTCTTGACACCTTCCTTAGGCCCTGCTGACTTTTTCTTCTTTTGACTCTTTTTCTTCGAACCAAAAGAGTCCACCAGCATCACAACCTTGTCTTTGCGGATAGATGACTCAACTGCCTTGAGCATGTTGACTAGCTAAGGAATTGTGCTAGATATATTGTTCATCTGATAATTAAGCACAAATTGTGAGTAACTATTGGTTAAACCCGTTAGAATTATGTCAATACTTAATTCATGATCCAAAAGAAAACCCAAGGAGGCCAACCACTCGATATAGTCATTCATCTTCATTGCGTACTACACTGGAGATGTAGCCTCAACCATCTTGGAGCGGAAGAGCAATCAAAAAGTCTCAAACCTTTTGGTCCTTGCTTGCTCATCAACGAACTCCCTAAGATGATAGACTATAATATGAGCAGCCATAGTATCGTTTTGCTTTTACAGCTCCGGTGATATATTGGATAGTATAATACAACTAGCCATCTCACTATTATTGAGATGCTTCCTATATGCTCTCCGATCATCATCAGAAGCATCAGCAGTAGGGGAATCAGGAAGTGGTTCTTCCAAGATATAACTAAGCTTTTTGAACTTTAGAACTATTCTCAAGTTCCTGAGCTAGTAAAAAAAGTTTGTTCCAGTTAACTTATTAGCTTCCATCAATGATCTTGGATTCACATTAGTACTCATAGTGTTAACTCGGGCAATAGCAACCTTTCATCAAAGAGAGAAAAATTAGAATGTACTTAAATACATGTCTATACGGACATTTTTAACATCTCGTTACCCAAGTTAAGGTTAGAATAGTAAATATGAGGGATTATTGAGAGATTAGAAAATGCATTCCATGCTCATACATTATATGATATGCACATACACGTGAATGTTGAATTTTTACACATGAAAATAATTGTACATGCATTCATTGACGAATTTCGGGTAAATTTGATTTATATATGTGGAATGTAATTGTCATTTAGAATTTTGGTTTTTGTATATGGAAAATTGATTTGGAGAGTGTGTTTAGTGATTTAGAATTTTTGGAAAATTTTAGGAATAATTTCCAAAAATGTCGAATTTATTATTAGATTAGGAAAAATACCACGTGGCAAGTAAATTGATGGATGAAAATAGAAATAAGAAAACAAATGATATTGGAGAATTTTTTTGAAGATGACTTTGAAAATTTGGAGATGAATTTGGAAATTGTGAGTTATTGATGTTGTAAATTAGTGACAATTGGAACAAAAAGATAAGAGTAAGGGGTTAGTTCAATAGGAACTTAGTTATGCCGTTGAAGATAGATGAGTGACAAGTGTCACATGCCTAGTTTAGTTTTAATGTTTAGATTACTTTTGAAAGACCAGGTCAAGTTCTTGGAACTTGAAAGACTAAGTACATAGTGTTTTCATCTTCATATCCTTCTTCGTAGTCTTTTCCTTTAAGTTTCCTCTTTTAAAAAAGTTTTCCATCAAACCTTCACTAAAGTCATACCTTGTTTTATTTATTCATTTCCACTTCCACTTTGTTGTTTCCTTCCAGTTGCATTAAGAACAACTGAAACTGCCAACCTCTACAATGGTGTACGTGAGTTGCATGAAAATTAGGGCTTCTTAATATTTGAAGATTTTGGAGTTTTAACAAGTATCTTGTAAATCCTTATGATTTATTGGTTTATGAGATAAATTTGGTGATTTATTTGTCATTAAATGATCATGTGAAAATGGACATTTTCATGTATACCATAGGTATAGGATGGAAATGCGGATTTTGTTAACTTTTGGTTTTAATGATAAAAATATTCTAAAATAGTGTAGAAATGATGTTTTGGAGTTGAAAGATCAATAAAATTGTGTATAAGATTAGTGTAGAAATTTATGAAAGATGATATTCATATATGCTTTGTTTTTCTCTCTTGATTGTTCATATACGTGAATATTTTGGTAACTTAAGGATGAACAAAAAAAAGGAATTTAGAGTTAAGGGATAGGTGTAAGGTGATTTCTAGAGATGAGTAAGAATGATTAAAGTGATAGTTAGAGGAAGAAAATGAGGAGAATGTAGAAAATGAAAATACAGAAAAATGACAATGAAGAAATACTGAAAATGGTGATATACGTGAATGAGCTTCTATTTTGATGTTTGTATGTGATCATGGTTTTTTATCTGTTTGTGAATGTGTTAAGCTAAATGGAAGTTGAAATGATGAAATGAAAATGAAAATGAAGAAGATGAGTGAATGAATTTTTTGTTTTTGATTTATGTGTTTTAATATGGAATTTTGAGTTGTTTGTGAATGATTTTATTTGAATGGGAGTCAAAAATGAGGTTGAGAGGAGTTAGGGAAGTTGGTTTGAAGGAAAAGTAAGAATTTAAGTTAGAGAAGTTGAATAAAAATAAAAGAAAGAAGAATAAAAAGTGCAGAGGTTCGGAGTGTTTTTGGAAGAGAGGATAGGAAAGTAGTGATCATGCTTTTTAAAGGCTCGCGATCGTGACTTCGTAAATTGATAGCAAACTCGCAATCGTGCATGACTTCTGAAGTTAAAGGCTAATGCAACATCCTTCGATCTTTTGACTATATCTCCTTCTTCCGATCTCCAAATGATATGGGACTTAAACCATTGGATTCGCAACACACTAATCTATATCTCCAATAAACTTCTTATCCATCTGAAATCCTTTGGGAGAGATTGAGTGAAAAATATGGGACTGGTTTGATTAGGTGTGCACGACCAGCGTTGAGTTCTCACGACCGTGATTTGTTTTTTTTGGTGTGCAAGGGAATGAGTTTTTGTTGCATGCCCATGACTCTTAAATAGCCGTGCGTTGATGTTGCACGACTGTGACTTAATTTATTTAGTGGGATTAATGAATTTTAGGGTGAAAATGTTAACGAGTACTGGAATATGATAACTGTATGGTTTCACTAAACATGCTTTGATATTTTGGTTATATCTTGATCTGTAGATTTCCAAATGAGATAATTTTTAGTATGGAGTAAACTAGGGACATAAGGATATAAATTATCTAAAGAAATAGAATTTTAATTCAATTTCTAAGACTTTCAATTTCTAGATGTAATTTGAGTATAGGTTACTGCTTCAGAATGAGAATAGTCCGAAAATGTTTGGGGTATAATTTTCAGATTTCTGAACCAAATTGAACGATCTTCATGTCATTAGAAACTTAATAGATAGGAAAACACTTTTCGAGAAGAGAGTATTAACAAATTACTTCATTTTTATTATCTAAATGATCAGGAACAGTAGACTCGAAAGTTAGTTTTTGGAAAAATCTGAAATGATTCAATGAGTTATGAATTGTGATTTTAATAATTTTATTAGGGTATAAACCTAAGTACAAATTATAGTTAGGTGAGTTTTGAGATAGGATTGATTATATGACAAGAATAATGAAAAAATACCTGAGATTGTCATGAACATGCATTGTGCATATTTCATATATACATGCATTATAAAACACTTACAATTGTACCAATCTGTGATATGTGTATATTGCTTGTTATAAAGGAGCAACTGGAATGTCAACCTCCAGACATTGCCAGAACTTCCAGGAATTAGCTTTGGGAGCGACCTGTGAGTAACCTAGATGGTCTCACTCAATTAATTGTTTGTTTATATTATGTTTGACTTATTGAATGAATGTGAATTGATTGTGTTGATTCCGACCAATGAAGGTCCAATGATTGTGACATATGAATGAGTTATTGAAGTGTTATTTGTAAGTGAATGGGATGGAATAAATATTACTCAAAAATGATGTTGAATGTCGGACTTTAGGTCCGATGAAAATTGTGATTTGAATGTGAATGTGCAAGCATAATATTGATTAAGAAAATGATATGTGAAGCATTTCAATATATTAATGCATATAAGATAAAGGAAGTTGTAACCGAAGTCACCAGTATAAGAGCTTAAAGCTCATATTGTGATCAAAGCCTCAGGCTCAGCTGTGAATGTTCCCAGTATCTACTAAGGGATATGGGACATAATTTTACACAGTTCGGTATCCACTAAAGGATATGATCTAGAAAAAAAAGATACTCAGTCACAATGACAATAATAAATGAAAGTGAGTCTCATGTGTATTACATTTATACTTGATACGTGTACCTTACCTAATTGAAATGATTATGATGACTGTTCTGAAAGTGAAATGTGATATTTTATGAATATTCAAATATGTGAATAAATTGTTACATGTATTGATGTGATGCATGAATTGAGTGAACCATCTATGATGGTTACCTTAATGAGTTTGCAAAACTCATCAAAATTGCAATGTTGACTTTTCAGGACCGAGAGACGATATTAACTATTGAGGGACGCTACAAGCAATGTAGACTTATACCTTTGGGAAAGAGAAGAAATGGCTCAAAGGTCGGTCAGTTGGGTTTGGACAAACTAGATAGATTTTTGTGTATTTCCTCTTTCATATAGTACTTTTTATATTAGGCTATGATGTTGTATATGTATGAATATTGAAGGTTACATTGTAGACATTCGGTTTTTATGCAATGAAATGAGAAATTTTGGTTTAAAATATTGTGACTTTCCTTATGATATTTTATAATGGAATAAAGATAGATGATGCCATGCTAAGTGAATGTTATGATTAAACGTAGTGCATCATTATCGTAGGTTATATACTGACATGTCCTCCGGACATCCCGGTATGTATCCTAGGGTAAGGGGGTACTACAACTTTAATAACACGCATTATGGCTCCCATTAATTTCACGAATTGATAACCTCAATATAAATTCGAGAGAACTCGTGGAGAAATTCTCCTAGTGGGTCAATATCCAATATCTCTAAGAATGATCTTGGGTTTGCCTAACAAGCAACTTTAGTTCAACTGATAGGTATTGATCATACCAATTGCATCTCCAATGCAACTATCAAATCTAGTGCTATCAACTGTTGATGTGGCACACTCATTAGGCTATCAACTCTTGACACGTGTACATCTAGTATATGCTACCTAACTTCGCTTCTGTCCACGTTGATCTTGGGTTGCCCAATAAACCAATGCTTGTACTTAGAACTGACCCATTAATTCGAAAATTCTATTTCTATGGTTTAAACATATCCGTGTAACGCGGGCCTAGGTTTGCTCAACAACCCTAACTTTAAAAGAACTCTAGTTCTCGCTATATTAAAAGAGGGCGTTAGTTTTAATATTCTAAGTAAGGGGTTTGACTAAGGTCTCATCTAACCTAGATGGTCTTATACATATAACTCATATATATATGTGTATATATGTTTATGTAAGACCATCTAAGTTAGATGAAATCTTAATCAAATATATATATACTATAACTACATGGCATGATATGGACTACCCAATCGAATTGGGCCTAAGCCCATAACAGTCCATCATATAAGCCCACACATTCTCCTAACCATGCATTCTCTAATGCATATATGTAAACACATCATTTTGGTTATAACATCTTATGGATCCTAACATGAAAGACTCAATCCATCACTTGGATCTAAGCCTAATCCAACACTTAGATTTACTATCTTCCTTTTACAAACTTGGCTAAAATTACTATTATTTGTTATTTCATTTGGAATTAATATTATTCTAATTAATATGAATGCCTAATTTTATAAATTAATTCATAATTAATTTACCTTAAAATAACTATTTGATGTCCAAAATTAAACAACTTCAATTTTGTCACACATGCCAATTTTTCTAGTCTTATTAGAAAATATATTGCTCTACTAAAATTAATTCAAAATTAATTTCTATAATTTTATAAAATTTTCAAAACATCAAATCATCATTCCAAACATCTCTAGGTCATTTCATGATGATAAAAATAATTTAGGAATCACCCAAAATTTATTATTATCACTGAAACACTGATAAGATACCAAAAACAATAAATATGACTTCTAAAATTTTTCTGGAAATCAAATTTTGAGAAAAATCATTTAGGCAGACATTAAAAATCAAATTAACACATTTTTAGCACATAAAAATATTTTTAAGGTTCTGGAACCAAAATATAAACATACAAAAACATCAAACAAAACAGATCCTACAATTTCTAAAAAATTATCCAATCTAAAATTTGTTTGATAAAATTATTAAAAATATTTTAATAATTCTACAAAAATTACAAATGCATAAATACATCCCAAATATATTCACATAATTTTTTAACAATTAAATTCTACGAAAATCATGTATGACCTCATCAGTTTATCTAATAGACATCACATGCCCAACAGAAAGGTAGATTTGATGCATGTTCTTGTAAACTCGAAATTAAATACTTTAATCACGTTAAAAATATTTTCAATCACACTAAATCATTCACGTACATCTTATGAATAGATTGGTATAAGAAAATCATGAAAACCATTTTTCTATAATTAATTTCAAACAAAACATTACAAGACCCTAAGTTGTCACAACCATGAAAACAATTTTCACATATCATGTATTCTACATCTAACAAGGAACAAGATGGCTTTGATATCCCTGTAAGGTTCCGATCATGCATCTCATACATAATATATATCAAATACATGCAACAGGAAATAAAAAAGAACCTCAAAAAATAGAACTATTCATACATATAGATATAGAAAACAAAAACATGAAATGTAAGATGTTTTTATACACGATGATCTCTTTCATTCTTTAATCTTCTCCGCATTGGGTTGTTGTAAACCACAATGATCAACGTATATTATCTTTAATAAAATCCCACACAAAGACAAAAGGATGAAACCTCATTAGGAGATGGCTAGAATTCTTTCTTTGTGCTAGCAAAGACAAGAACTCTTATAAGAGTTAGAGAAAAAAAGAGTGTGTGTGTAAGAAAGAACCTTTCTTTCACTTATGTCTTATACAAGATACACGAAAATCATCTCTATTTTTTGCACCATTTGGCCTTCCATAACCCCCATAGAAAGTTATGGGAAGTTAATGGTCATGAATAACATGCATTAATGGAAGTTATGGGAAGTTATTGACCATGAATAGAATACATTAATAGAAGTTTAGGAAGTTAATGACCATCAATAACATGCATTAATGGAAGTTTGGGAAGTTAATGGCCAAATTGGCAACCTATAACACTTGTTTCTAATCTATTCCATGCAACATTTTCTACCACGATCACATCGTGATACAATCCCAAAATATTCTCTCATATCTTGAATCACCATTCAAGACCATTTTACCCATCCTTTGAATCTCCTATATATGTGACCCATTAGGTTCCCAGTTACGTTGGTCACTTGAATTAACACTTAATTCAAGTAATTTAAGAATGGTATCTAGCAACACGTCATGACCTCCAATTGATTAAAAAGTCAGCGGTTTGACTACGAACCCTTCAGTACACAGTGTTGCCATGCAATTCGTCCTTTCACAATCTATACCCCACTTGGTTCAAAGTATGGTCAAAGTGTCAACTACTATTAGACTGACTACGTCACATCTAGTCCAAGTGATATTAGATCTTATCTTGAGGATCTCATTAGTCTATGTATCATTGAAGACTCTCTTCATGACACAAATCTGCTCTAGCCAGAGAATCCCGAGTAATGACCCTGACAAGAGGTCATAGGTATCATCTCCTTTTATCAAGAGTGGGGAATCATTTATTGGCTACTCAATTACTCTGAATACCTCAAGTTGTACCCAATCACCACCCTATGAGTAACCTTGAAAGGCATTGATGAATGGAGTCAAAGTATAGGATCAGTATTCGAGATATCATTGAGCACCTGTCAATGGATACTTGTACCATTGCTATGATGAGACTATCATTGACACTAGAATAGAATATCTATATGATTGTCTTATAGTAGGTCAATCCAATGTACTTAACACCCTTAGTAAGCATTTACATGTTAACTCTAAACAACTCATATCTACAGCTTATGAGATCTACTGCTTGATCTAATCAAGGAGTATAATATGTGCTAGTTTATCCGGATCAATGATATCCTATCTTATGAATCCTAAGACTAAAGAAAGTTTTAATACTAACATAATTACACATGATCTCATTATTATAATCTCATCATGATTTCTTCCATGCTCTGTTTTGTATTAAGAACTTCATTAAATCAATTTAAGATCAATATCAAATCTATAAATGTATAAACATCAAAATAATGAAAACTGTCTTTATTAATCATAAAATGATTTATACAATAAGTGCTAAAGGTGATTGCCTTTAGAGCACTTCTCTAAGATTGAGGGAGAGCTAATCTGATATAGATGGATCCACTTAGGAGGGGAAAATGTTAGAAATTCATGAGTAGAGTAATCCCGCATTAGAAAGAGACATAAGACAAAAAGATGAGCTATGGGTTAAGGAGAAGCTAGTCCAACATAGATGGATCCACGTGAGGGGAAGATGTTAGAAATTTATAAGTGGAGTAATCCTACATCAAAAAGAGACATAACATAAAAAGACAAGCTATGGATTAAGGGGGAGCTAGTCTGATATAGATGGATCCACTTATAAAAGGGAGATGTTGGAAATTCATAAGTAGAGTAATCTCACATCGAAAAGAGACATAAGACAAAAAGGACATAACATTTTTCCATATATGTCTGAATAATATAAAGAGATGTATGTGAATATAAAGTAGGATTAAAAGGTAGATGCTAAACAATAAAAGATAAAAATCTTGCTCTTTTAACAATTGTTCGAAGGAATAAAATCAAAGTTAAAATTAGAACTACCCATCAAGTAAGACAATATAAGACCCCTAAAATAAAATCAAGTTAGTCAATCCAAATTTAATGAAAAGCATAAGCTTACAGTCAAGCAAAACTTGCAATATATAAATAGGATAATAAAAGAGAAAATTGGTTCGAGCCCAGTTGAAAATAAATGTACGGGCTCAATTATAACTCAGAGTTTAAATAGACTTATGATTAGGGGTATAAACCCAAATTTGATCGAGTTTTGGGTAGTCTAGAACCCTATTAAGCATCAAGAAAAGCCCTTAGAGTAAGATCAACTTTGAAGCCATAGCTTACAAATTCACTTCTTTCTCTCAATGACTTAAAGTTAGGTATCAAATTTGTGGTTAGAAAGTGAACAAAGTGACTTTAATGTTTTGATGCTTTGATTCTCAATGAATAAGTGTAATTATTGAGCAATGTCAATGACTCATCCTACACTGCTGATAACTCACCCTGCTATAACAAAAGATGCAAAAATCAAGTACACTCAATAACGCACGCAGCATAAGCATACTTGAGGTTGGTTCCACTTCAATAGTATAAGCATACGACATACTTCATAAACTCAAAACAAACACAATTGCTCCAAAATTGCATCTTAAGTCCTCAGAAGTAAAATTTACACAAAAAAAGTGCCAATATGAGGTTGTTTCCAATTACAATAATAGTAAATGCACTAAATATGTTGGCTCCACTTTCACTAGCACAAAGTTGGTTGGACATGAAAGAGATGCAAAATGAGAAAGGTAAAACAAAAGAGAGAGGTAATCATATATACTGAATAAGATAATCCAAGGATTAGGGTTTCGATATGGGAATGAGCAAGCATAGTCTTTTGGTTTTTCATAAACGATGTCCTTTATTTATCAATAAAACAATATCGTTTAAATAAATAAGTAAAAATATCATATGACGTTCAAGCTTCATACTTCAAATTGCCTGCCTAACCTGAACTTCGAGCCTAACTTGAAACTTAAAAATTTTAAAAATTAAATCTAATTTAAAATTTGATTAATTTAAGCCAAACTTATTAACTTCGGGTCAGACCAGATTAAGCTTGAACTCAAATGCCAAGTATAAAATCATTAGCCTTTCTGTTAGGATAACTTTAAAATAGTACCAAATGAAACAAAATACAATTTATCTTTATTAGGATTATATAAACGTACCTGAATAGGACAACTTATATACGGAGATGAGTAAGCCTCAATTATCTCCATTTGTAAAGTTCAAATGTTATCTTTATTAATGATTTTCTTTAGAACTCTTATAAGAATACATAAAGTAATCTTGATGACTTCACCCAAAAGTAATATGGAAGGTTAGTCATATTTTACAAAAGTAATATGGAAGGTTAGTCATGTTTTACACGCTTTTCATTATCTCTTTCAATGTGTAATTTCACCTTTCAGCCACACCAATCTATTCTATTCAAGCTGGCCTGATATAGTAAACTGAGTCACTATTATATATAATGCTAAGTATTTGGAAAATAAACTATCCTTGTCCTGAAACTCTGTGCCTGTCATAATACTCACCTCCACAATTAGACATGACAATCAAGATCAATTTTTTCAATTAGTTCTCAACCTCAATCTTACGAATCTTGAATTTATCAAAAACTTCAAAATTTTTCGTAGTTAAGAATACATAAACATAACATGAATAATCATCAATTAAAGTTAGAAAGTATTTGAAATTACAAATAGTAAATGAGTTGGAACCACAAATATTAGCATAAATAATTTTTAGTAAATTAGAATTGCATGTTGATCTCTTTCTTTATTTTAGGCAATTTACTCTTATAACAATAAACATCAATATTTTTAAAACTAGACCAAAAGTTAAACTGATAAGACAAGAAATTTAAGGTTTAAAAGGTTCAACCGATATTAAACCATCATAAAATTAATTAAAGATTAAATAAAATTAAAGAATTTGAAATATGATTGAAAGAGATTGTCCTTGTCAATCAAAGAATTTGATGTTTAATTAAAAATATTGTTAAATGAAAATTAATTTATCTATTTTAGTTAATAAGAACTTATTAATTTACAAAAATTGACAATTAATTAATAAACTGATAAGCTTTTAACAAAAAAAGTTATTAAAATAAATCAAATTAAAAAATTGAAAATTGAACTAAAAAGTTAGACAATTCAAAGTTTTTAAGGTTAAACTAGTCAAACCGATTAAGTTTTTTAATCATTGATAAATTCATCCATAGATCATCTTAATCCTAAGTTGAAAAAAATATTATCCTTAATCAATCTTTAAATTAGCTTTTAGAGATGTGGTTCAACCTTTTCTACCACAACATTTATAATTTAATCTTTGTCAGAGAATGTTTATAAGTAACCAATTTAATAATATATGAAGTAGTATAAATCTCAATAGGAGCTAGACACATTATATACAAGTCGTTAGACAAGAAAGTTGTACTAACATATTTGTTCCAAAAGATAATTGTATATTGGAATTTTAGAATACAAAATTGTACCCTTTTTTGTCCAAAACTAATACAGAAATCAAATTTTATCTAAAAGATGGTATATTAAAAGTGTTATATAAAAACAAGTTTGAAACAAGTAATAATAAGAATATCAAAATTTGAAGGATGAGTAATTAGCACTTAGTACACGATACAAAAGTCAAGAATAACAGTATTCAAGGGTTTTAAACATACTTTAGAGGTGAACAGGGTTGTTCCTAACATTTTATAGGCCCTGGGCGAACTAAAAAAAGGCCCCAATAAATAGGGAATAGACAAACGTGTAAATTTTAAAAGCTTATTTTTATTATTAAAAATTAATAA
>JAOQMP010000210.1:39678429-39693832 GCA_027563575.1 Erythroxylum pedicellare
AATAAATTGGAACTAATATAATTATTCTATATTTGTTTAATAATTTCATTCGGTTTTTAATACATACTTTAAAATTGTGTTAAGATAATATTATATTTCACTTGAGAATTTATATCTTTATTTATATTTTTCCTAATTTGTTCCTCCTTTTAATATAACTATCAAATAATTCATCCCATTTTTAATGCATTCTAATATAATCATGTATAACAAAATATAAAAACGATATCTTTTTTATTTCTTCATAACATAACTCAGCACATTTGAAAGTATATAGAATATTATTTTTAGAATCCCAATCTTTCAATAACGTTTTTTAGTAAAAAAATGTTTGTAGTTAAATAATTCTTGTAGACCTTGAGATCTTCCTCTTTTTTAATAATGTCGCAAATAATATCTCCCATCTTAATATGAAAAAAGAATTTCAGATATATTAGTGTACTTAAATCAACCTAATAGAATTCACGTAAAATATATTGAACATAATATTAAAAATATTAAAAATAATTATAATTATTATATTTATTTAAATAATATAATACTATGTGGAGATATTGGAAATTAGTTTATTATTATTTTAAAAAAATTCGAGAATCATTTGCAATACTTTCCCGTCTAACTATTACAGATGTGAAATACATGTCAAATGAGCCACAATGTATAACATTTTAGGCTAGATCAATTCTTTTACCCTTATATAATATTTGTTCATTGATTGGAACATGTGCATCAATAAGTGTACCATTTATTGTTCTTATACCATCCTAAAAAATAAAATTAAACTATTAAAATATTAACCATAAGGACGTAATGAAAATAGTAATTAAGTATATGAATATACCTAAAAATATGGAAAGAAATTTGAATTATGTTGCATCTTAACAAGTGTATTGATAAAGGATGGTGGAGTAATAATTCTTTTTGTAAGACGATTAACTATATATAAGACTTTGCAAAATTATATTGAAAATTTTGAAGTCAAATGTTAAAAGCGCTCTAAATTGACTTTAGTTATCTCAATATATAATGTAGTCATCAAGAAAATTATTACTTATTCCTCCACAGTCAGATGAATTGTTGGCATTTAAGTCTGATAAACCCTTCAACTCATCATCTAAGCTCAAGAAGATTGTCTTGCTCATTCTTTAGGGCTCATAAGTCCTTAAAGAATTCTTACTCAAAAGTTCTAATACTAAATCATAACCCAACAAACTAGAAGTTATGCATCATTACTTATGTAAATGAAAATATTTGTTCTCTTCCCTAGAGAAATAATTACTTTCATTAGTTCATCATCATAATTTGATTCAAAATCTGATAAGGAAGACAAGTATCTACAATAACAACATTAAATAATTAGTAAAATATTTAAATATAAATGCTAAAATGACTATAAAACATGATGACTATTAAACATAAATTTAAGAAGTTTATATCAAACATTCAATGAAAAAATTTATACCAAATATTCATATAAAGCATATATTTAAATTGTTCAAACCAGGAATAGTTTTTAATATAAAAGTGTCTAATCCAACAAGACTTTAATATGTAATAACATTAAAATATAACTAAAGAGACATAATCTAACTTCCTTGCATCTGTCATTGACATAAAGTGAAGCAACATGCTATTTCATTGCTTTTCCATATTGTAAGCTCTCAACAACTCAATTCATCTTAGGAATTCAAACATTTCATAATTATATGAGTGTCTTGATTAATTGATGAAACTCTAAATCCATTCTTTAAAATGGATGATGTTGCGGCCAATTCTTTTCTCAAGTAAATCATTCTTTATTTTCGATTATTCACCGATTATAATCAAAACCTCTATTAAATTGTGAACAGTGTATCTTCTTTGCCTTATTCTTCTTTAAGAGATTTTGTTTTCTTAGAAGGAGAACTTGCAACTTGATCTTTTTTTCATTATATGATTAATCTTTATCAACATCAATTTTATGTTCCTATTATATACTATTTAATAGTGATTTAGTTAATAAATGTTCATGCAAACCAATTTATAATCTTTTTTCTTGAATCTATGAGCCATTTTATGAACCTACAATGATAAAAATGAAATATAAAAACAAAAAATATATAATATGATATATTAATAAACAAAGACATATTTTGTCTTAAATAGATTTTTCTAATATTCATTTGTAAAATTAACTTCACCAGTGAAAGAGTTGTAACATATTTCTATTTCTTTAAGTAAGTTCATCAAAATTTTTAGTCTAGTCTTTAATGCATTATACTTATTCTTCAACTGAACATCAATATACTCTTTATTGAATTTTGTTTGAAAAATTGGCCTTATATTCTTTTAATCATATTTAGAAAAGGTAGTAGTTGTTTGATTTTCCTTCTTCACTTCTTTAACTATTAATGAGTATAAATACAACTCTATATCATCATTCCATACTCCAATAATTTCATTTATTTCTACACAATTATTGGAATCGTTCATATTGTTTAAATCTTCCATCATTATAAGTAATTACATATGGGTGACAACAGAAATATATTGGACATAACTTTTAAGAATGCGAAAAAATATTTACTAAAACTATGATAAAATATATTAGGCATAACATTCAAGTATTTTAAAAGAATATGATATACAAACAATGTGACAATTTCAATGTAATAGCATGATAATGCCTAAAGTATTTGGAGAAGTTAACCTCTTATAAACTTATATTAATAAGTAAAAAAATGTGTTGACTAGTATCCAATCAAGTATTGCAATATGCTAATATCTCATTTAAAAGGAAGTTCGAATCACTTTAGGTAGTGGAGCATAACATAGGTTTGTATCTCTTGATTCTAAGCGAAGTTAATTTCCATTTAGAAGGAGGGAAGGAGTATAATAGTATATAACACAAAGATGAATGTTCACTGTGTTTTTAAAGTAACTAAAGGATAATATGATAATTTACTAAAAATCAATAACAAGAAATTTACAACATATGAATATTTTGAGTCAAAGCCCTATAAGAAGAAAAAGTGGCCAACGAAGGAGTATCATTTCCTAAATGCATACTCAAACAACTGGAACTATTTAGATAGGCCATAGTATTAAACACATGTTCAATTACCAAAGGCTTTCAATTTTTATCTCAATAATTAAGTCATTTCTCAACTCTACAATATCAAGTACCATTTTCCTACTTTAATAGTCTACAAGTCAACCTTTCATGTACTCATCCGTATCTGATATACTCTCTTAAACAATATATTAGAGCTCGTCGAAGATAAAACCCAAGTATTGCATTGCCTTAATCTATTTGTAGACACGTCGATAACAAGCTTCAAAAATAAAATAAGTCCCCAAAATATGTTCATTATTTGAAAGGATGTTCATAACTCAACGTTCTAATGTAGAACAAAAGAAGGAATATGTTTAACACCTTGAGATCTTATTAATCACCCTGAAACAATAAGATTTATATTATTTTTATGTAAATCATATAACTTCTATTTATCTTAACTATCATAACTTCTCATTATTTTTATTTTAAATCTCATACCTTCTATCTTTATATATATGTATATCTATACAAACATGCATATACATATTTTGTTATTTTCTTTATCCATCACTTAAAGTTTTTTGTCCTTTTTTTAGAAAAAATAGAACAACTTTCTATAACCCCACTTAAAGTATATAAATGTATGTACATGTCACTTTCTTTTATAGAGGTATGATTCAATTCTTTTATTTTCTTATCTATATTTTTATTTGTTCTAAACATGTATGATGATGAGCATAGAAAAAAGGCCACATTGATTAATAGTTCAAATATTTATTTGTTTCTTCACTTACAAAACCATCTTTTTTTGTAAAAAGCAAGACTTATGAATATCCAAATATTGTTATACACTGACATGAATATTAAACATTCAAGAAATCCATAGTTTTTTTCTTTGTTAATTTTTCAAGCTCGCAACTTAATATCAAGGTTTGTGTAATAAACATACAATCCCAAATGACGATAAGTATGTTTTTTACAAAAATTATTTTGCATTTAGCTCCATATCAAAGTGGAGAAAATAAACACATACACTTTTATAAAAAAGGCAGTTATATGGTTCAAAGGCAAGTTCACATGTGCCTATCTTTTTACTCATTTAACAAAAAAAATTCAATTAATCTATTTGGTCAAAAGTTTATGATTAAATATATTAGCTTGAACATAAGATCAAATAAAGAATTTACTCTTTTTTAAAAATGTTCATTAACTCCTTTTTCCCTATTTTTCACAAAATCTAAAGAAACTCATCATATTTCATATTAATTTATAAATTATCATCTCTAGAAGAATAAATTAATTAAGGTATTAATTATAGGTTATCAATTACTTCTATAATTTAGTGATATCTTTTTGTATAAGACATTAAACAAAATGCTCTTGGATATGAATCAACACTATAATCAAATGAAAGAAAGATAAAGACAAAAAGAAATGTGAAAAGATGTCTGTCATATTCATTTATGATGACAAGATAACATGAACTTTTTTTTTTATGAAACTTATATTCCCAATACTAGTTTCATTATCTTTAAAAGACAAAGGACCATGTTCACAACCTAATCTTAGTTTGTTATTTCAGCAACCAAACCCAATTGAACTATTAATTGTGAAAAATAAAAAATAAATGTTCAAGGGGATTTCATAGTTATATGATCCAAACAAAGTGAAAAAATGATGTATTCATGTAATAAGATGCCAATCAAATGGAACATAGTAGACAATTATGACTCATATTCTAATAGTATTAAAAACTCTAAAACTTTCCTATTATTTCCTTGTCATTCTATAGGTCAATCAAGACAGATAATTTCAACAAAATCACTTACAACAAATAATTTCAACATAATTCATGTCACAAAAAATATTGCAGGTCACTCATAAGAAACAACCCTAGTAACAAAGAAGAAAATGAAGGGAATTTACAAATAGGTCACTCAGGACAAACCAAACAATTCAATATACCTAGCAAAACAATTCAATATAATTCAATAAAATTAATTTTTCAATAGAACCATAAAAAGACTATGATCAGTTTTCAAAAACTCACCTGGCAAAAAGACTAAGATTAGTTTTTGCAAGCTTTTTGCACTAATGGAAAGAAAAATTAGCAAATTTTTCAACAAGATTTCGAGAAGAATAAAACAAAATGTCTTACATTTTGTATTAAAAAATCATAAAAACCCCATCTTATATTTTGTAGAACAAAAAACCCAAAAAGGAAACACAAAAGAAAAAGGAATCATAAAAGAGAAAAAAGAGAGATATGGATAAAATAAACTGGTTGTGTGTGTGAGAGAGGAGAGATGTAGATTTATACAAAGAAGAAGAGGTTTGTTAAATTGAATGCCTCAAATGTTAGTCTCTAATTCCTGTACTTTTTCAAAAATTCCCTCAATTTCTTTAATTTTACCTCTACACGCAGGCTGTAAAGCTTGAAGTGGTTTCTATTCTAGTTGAGCCTCTTTTAACCTTCATAAGAATAATGTGAAGAATTTCTTAGACTCTAAATCTACTTTCGAACCTCTAATTATGGCATTTGAATTCCTTTTCTAGCATTATAAAAGGATTTTTCCATTTTGGTCATAAATAAGGTTTGCCTTTCACTATCAAAATTTCTTTACCTACTGATTCTTCTTACCCATCCCTACCCTATTTGGGAGAAGTAAATAAATTGAACCTATTTAGGAGAAGTAAATAAATTGAACTTCATTATAGATTTTTCTCTGTTTCAAGATCCTAAATCCTTAAAACAATGGTCAAAAACATAAATTAATAGGCTAAGTGGGTGTATAGGTTATACCTTTATATCATTCAGTCTAAAAGAGACACGACCTTTTGCAGTTAATAACACTTTCTAGGAATTCCATAGAATATCAACCCAAACTTGTAAATGTTATTTTGAAAATTTAGAGTCCTTGTAACTTCTTCATATTTCCTTTTAATCATGCTTCAATCTCATTGAAAGATATTATCTTTATTACCAAATTGCCTATAATAGGGAAAGATTTTGTTTGATTAGTTGAGGAGACCCTTGGTTTAGACCCTAGTTGTAACAGCCCAGACCACTCGCCCACAGATATTGTCCGCTTTGGGTTATCCCTTGGGCCAAACCCCTCACGGTTTTGCTATTCCTACCTTTCGAAAAACGTGTCTTGTGGGGGAGAGGTATCCATACCTTTATAAGGTACACTTCGTTCTCCTCTCCAACCGATGTGGGATCTCATATTAGTGCTTTTAAGTATTCTTCTAATTAAGGGTTGAAAAACATCTATGCTTCTTCTAAAAGTCCTATGTCTGAAGAAGAATAAGTTGAATTTATTTGAGTTTTGTGGAATTGATTTATTTTCTTCCCTATCAATAACAAGCCTAGTTTAGAATTTCTCCATTTTTGTAAAGCGGTAGCTTTCGCCAAGTTTTTTTGCTCTAGATTATGTTTTCTTAGGATTACTCTATAGGAATTTAACGAGATATCTTTCCAATCTTCCTTTGCACAACTTAAATTACTTACTTCCTTGAACTCAAGGAAAGAGAAGGACTGCTTCTTTTGACCGTATATTTTTTGATTTCTCAATCTTTTTTTATCCACTAGTTTTTGTAGCAAACCTCCTAAAGCCATCTTCGATGTTTGCTATCTGTAAAGTCTAGGTCTATATATCAATTGAACTCTTTTGAAGACTTCTCCAGAAGACAAATTTTAATTGTTCTAAATAATCTTAATTAGCTATTTATCAGAAACTTTTTCTTGTATATACCAATCATAAAGTTTTTGTTGTTAGTGTTGATAAAGCTCTAAAACCTAGCCATTCTATTACAACCTTAGGTTTTGAAGTATACCTCTCTTACCTCTGATTATGTAACTTACCCTTTCTTTGTCAATTCCTCTTACTGTCCATTTTTTGGACTACTGAGTGGCAGTCCTTTTTAAGGTAAGTGTGATCAAAGCAACGTTCCTTGGGGAAATCTTTGACCATTTTTATGTTTGAAAGTGTAAGATCTTTACTGCTAGTGCTGCTAATGTAAGCTTACCACTTTTGGTAATAAAAAACCTTTCAAAGATTAGATATTGTTCGAATTCTACCTTTCTTAAAGGTATTACCTCTAGTTTAAGCATTTTTGTCTCCTTAATATTTATTTCTAACTTTTATTAATATAATTTTTATAATATTAAATACTAAGAGTAGAGAAGAAAGTAAGCTTAATTCTAAAGAAGAAGTGGCTCCAAATCCTATTCCCAAAAGATAGCTTAAAGAGAAGTCTCCAACAATTTTAGTTTTAAAAAAGCTAAAAACCCAATCACAAAAAGTTCTAATAGGAAGTCCACTTGTTTATCCACTAAACTGCTTGAAGAAACTAAGACGAAAAACCCTATGAATAAAGATATCCTTCCTATAGAAAGGACTTCTTCTTTGCCTAAAAAGGTTGTTGAGGATGTTAGTGATGGTTTGGAACTTCCTTTTATTGGCTTTACCTTTCTTTCCATTATGAATTCCGCTCTTTATCTCTTTTTTTTATATAACATGATGTCATACCTTTCTTCTCAAACCATGACTTCTCCTAAACTCAAAATCACTAAGGTTACTTCCCCAGAGGCAAAATAAGAATTCCTTTATTATACATACTAATATGTTAATATTTTAACAAGTTTTTTATTTTCTTGTAGGCAAAAAGATATATGGACCACAACAATAACTTTAGAAGAAGTCTTCAACTTGAGTTTCGTAGATCTATCTCCTGACATTTCCTTTAGTAATGCACCAACATTCAATTTTGAGAAAATATTAAGAGTAAAGGACTCTTTGAGACTTACTATGCTATAAGAGTTATAGTTCTTAACTGAGATTAGTTCTTTTCTATATTATCATATGATGGCTCCATAATTTAATCTTCTACTATTAGGGAACCTTTTAGCAAAGTTGAAAAAGTCTTCACTTCTTTTAAGAAGTCTGGGTATAATTATGTCATGTACTCTAAAAAATTAGGCCTCTCACACCAAATTGAATGGATTATGATGTAGAGGGTATTAGAAATAAGAATCTCATGATTAAAATTTAGGAGATGAAAAATAAGTATGATTTTTGTTAAAAGAATGAGGTTATTGAGCATGAAAGGGATTAGAGAGAAGCAAGAAGCTCTTAAATATGATGGAAAACATATCAATAAGGAGTTTTATAAAGTCAAATTGACATCTATGGAGTTATGGAAGTTATTGACGCTACAAAAGGATGAAGTCAGCTTCTGAAAATAGCAAGTCTAGCAAGCCAAAGAGGACTAGGTTTCATTGTCAACCAATAAGGTTAAATTTGGTTCTTTAACTTGGACTAACTTTGAACTTCTCTTGTTTCAATTTTTCAACCTTTTATTAGTTTCAAGTGGCTTTTGAACTTTATCTGTGAATGTTTATTTTGAGCTAATTCTATTTGATTTTAGAGAATCAATTCATATTCCTTTATCCCCCAACCTTTCAAAAAAGTTAGGTACATAAGGCTTCAAATACTTCCAATTAATGAAATGCTTGTGAGGTTTCCCTTTAAACTAACTAACCAATACACACTACAACTTAAGACTCTATGAATTCTAAATTTTCATTCCTAATTTAGAAACCACTTACCCCATTCTTTGCCTCTTATTCCAGGAGCTAAGATTAACTTCTACACGAAGTGGGTAATATACCAAGTTAAAGTTTATAAGAGTCACAAGCTATTTTGCAATATTTCCTAAGACGTTAACCTCTTAGTATATATTTCATTAAGTCAGTCTATGAAACCATATAAACTTTATTTTGCAATATATAATGTTTTAGTTTTGAACAAGCAAAGTATAATGCCAAAAATAACTTAATAATGGGTACATACTTCTTTTCTGTTGGCATAAGAATCTATGTAAATAATAAATAGTTTTTTTATAGCCTACCTCATTACTTTAAATCAATAAACATCTAATAGATTCTTCTGCGTAAAAAATATATAATTTTAACGGAATTCCTTTCAAGTGGATATCAATATTGTTAGGTATTCCCTAATGCTGTCAAATGCCATCTAATGCATTTCCTCCCAATATAACTTTTCAAAATTCTTCAACTTAATAAGTTTGAAAAATCTTTTCTTTTTTCTACTAAATTAGAAATGAACCTTCTTACATAGTTCATATGGCCTATAAATCTGTGAAGTTTTGTCTAATTTTTGGGAGATTTTGCTTCAAAAATGGCTTTTACTTTGCTTTTATCTACCTTAATTCCTTTATTGTGAACTAAAGTTCCATGCTTTTACTTCAGAAACACACTTTAGGGAATTTAACTTCAATTTGTGCATTCTCATCCTATCAAAGGCTTCTCGTAAATCTTAGACATGATTTGTACTCTTTTTATTTTACTTCCAAAGTACATCCTTTCAAATCATGAAAGATAACATTTATAGCCTTCTAATATGTGACTCCTACATTCTTTATACTGAAAGAAATTACCTACTCGAATGTCCCTGTTAACCTTGGACACCTGAAAATCGTTTTAGACATATGGTTTTTTACTATAAAAATTTAATAATAACTAAAAAAATAGTCCATAAAAGAAAACAAAGAATGTCTAATCGTTGCATCTATTAAATAATCTACAATCGTTATCATGTATACATCCTTAGGAGTAGCCGCATTTGAATCCTTAAAGTCAACACAAATTCTTGTCTTTCCATTCTTCATGACTACATTCACAACATTAGCTAGCACTCAGAACATTTGATTGGTTTAATGAAATCGCCTTTACATAAATTTTCAACTTCTTCTTTAGTCTTTAGCTCAACTTCTTTAGACCATCGTCTAGGAGGTTCATAGTGAGGGTGGAATTCTAGCTTTATCACAAGTTTGTGTTATACTAACCTTCCACTCAATCTTGGTATTTTAGTATAGTGCCAATAAAAATAATCTTCGAATTCTTTTAAGATTTCCACTAGTTTCAACTTTTTATTTAAACCTAATTTTTGCTAATAAAGACTCCACAGAGTTCTCCTGAACTGCCCATATTCACTTCTTTTAATGATTTTTATTTCTAGCTCCTATAATCATTAAACTTCTTAAGAGCGGATTTTAACTTTTCAACATAATCGTCACTTATTTTTGGTTCCTCTTCTTCTTAAAATCAATTGTGCTTTATCATATCTAATTATTTCTTCATAATTCTTTAAGATTTGTTGTATTTGATATTTTATCTCTAGGATTGTAGCTAACACTATTTTTTAAATGGAAATTCAACAATTAGGTTCCTTTATAATGGAAACCTTCATCTGTCTACGAGCAGGCATGATAGTAGTTATTTTTACGTATCTTTCTAACTCTATTTTCATCTTTTCTTTTCCTTCTTACAAAAATATGAATTTTAAATTTGTTTCAACTTTACATGATCTCTTTAAAAATTTGCCTCTGTCTTATTGACTTTAGTACATAAGTAAAAGTTGATTGAGAGATGATGGGATGCAATAGTTAGATGGAGTGGATCCAATCTCTCCCCAATAAGACGTGGTAGCTCACAAGGGTGTCAATGGTAAAGAATGTAGTTAACAAAGTCTTTCCTCCCATTGTAATATTTATAGGGCTAATTCTCCTTGCTCTAATAGTTTCACCATTAAATGCATTAACATATACTTTAGCTGGGATCAATTCTACATTAACTTTGCCTAAAGTTATCATCATTTTAGTTAGCATAATGTTTATTGACAACTTGTTATCGACCAAAAATCTTAAAGTTGGTCTTCCATTAGTTTGGGTCTTAATATATATAGGTCATATATATTGTAACATAACATCAATTAGCTTTTCTAACATAACCTTTTCTATTATTCTTGGTCCTGTTGCCAATCTTGCATTCTCCTATCTTAAGAGGTGATTGCTTCTTCTTTGCATATTATTTGTTGGATAAAGCAAGGAGTTTTATGGAAAAAAATGATATATGATACCTAAATAGGAATTTCTCTAATCATAGTGAATGCAATAGAATCCTTGTCCTGACTCTTAAAATGGGCTAACTTCTTATGAAATATATGATTCTCTTTTATTTTGCCTTATTTTTCATTAACTACTTTTATCCATCCCTTTTTATTATTAAGATTTGTAATATACTCTTTAGAGAAGAAAGGTCTTACAAGGGATGCATTTTTTGAAGTTATCTATTTCAATAGTATTGGCTTGTTTTTTTCTTAATCGTGACAGTGGACCTCTATCGCTAAAGCCTTCTCTTTCAAGTTTTAGTTAAGGGTACTGGATTTTTAAGGTATCTTACTTGCTGAAATTGTCAACATGGTGGCACTCCTGGTGACATTACAAATATAGGATGTTTGTGTTGAAAACTCAAAATTTGAGGTTTATACATTTACCCATAAACTTGTGTGAATTCTATTTGGTGATTTTTCATTGAAAATTTTACCTTCTACTAATTTTTGGGAATTTGTTGCCTCTCATTAATAAAGTTAGTATTATAGGTAGGAACATATAAATTTGATACTGATGCTAAATGATTTTCCATAATTTTTTACTTCTTTTTGACATCTAATAATAGGCGTAAGTCAAATTTAGTGGCATTAACGGTTGCTACTAACAAAAATGGGTCTTCATCTATCAGCATAGTTTGGTTAACTTCAGTAAACAACAAAATTCCCTTATTAATTTAGTCTTAGGAACAAATTCTTGAAACCCTAATATGAATTTGTCAGGTATTGTGATATTTGTAGTCATCCCTACCTCTAATTTCTTCTTTATAAGAACTCTATGCTCAGGTGGTAAGTTAATGAATTTTTTTTTCAATAAATATCAAAGGTCTTTTATATTTTGGAGGTGTTAAAGGTGTATTGAACTTAAGTATATGGAGCTTGCATTTTCCTTTTGAATTCTAAGGATTTATGCTTCAAAGAGGGTCAAACACAAGTTCCAGGGATGTTGAATTTAGCTACCACTGAATCATAAGAATTTGTATCCGTAAAATAAGTTCTTAGTGAATTCTTTTTTTAGTGTACTTCTTTAAGAAGCTCTTCGTATTTGGCGAATTTTGCTATTAGTTCATAGAAATCTTAAAATTTTATGCCTTGAAATTTCTTCTGTAATTCAATGTCTAAAACTCTTTGAGCTAACTTCACATATTCGTTTCTAGAAGTGCAATCTAGAATTGGCTTCTATTTTTCTTAAAATAAATGATGAACATCTCAACATTCTCACCACTCTTATAAAAATTCAACTATAGTAACTTCGGGCTCAGTCTTAAAATACTGAGTATTAAACAATCTTTTCATTAGAGCCTAGGAAAAGATACAATTCTTACGCAACAATGCTTACCAGAAGAATGTTCTTCTTGTAAATGATTTTGGGAATAGCTTGAACTTAAAGTTGTTGAAGTTTTTATATCTGGCTCTCCGCATTGTATGGTGAACCTAACAATGTATTTAATGGTATATTGATCATCTTCACTGGAAAACAAGTTGAATTCGAGAATTCTATAATCACAATGATAAGGAATCTTATCATCAATTTATTCTAAATAATACTTATGAAATTTTAGACAGCTAAGCTATTTCAAACTAGGTCTATACAATTCCTAAACAACTACTATATCGACTTATAATCTCATTTTTGTAGGGATATAATAGGCTTGTTATTTAAAATTGCAATGTTACAACCTAAACTATGTTGTGATCTATTAGCTTCATCCCTTATAACAAATCATTGCATACTGAGAATTTAGGGCCTGACAACCTATTGTGTAGCGCCCCTTACCTAGGGATACGCACCGGGAAGCCCGGAGGTCATCCTGGCACATACATTAGGATAAGGGCACATTACGTTCAATCACTATACTCTCTTCTCATGGCATGATATCATAAATCACTTATAAAGCATCATAAGAAATCACAATATTTTTGAAACCAACTTTTCCTCATTCTTTTCTAAAAAAATCGAAAGTCTACATTATGTCTTTCAACAATTTCCATATGTACATCATCAAAACCTAATACAATAGTACTTCATGAATGAGGAAAATATGAACAATCTAACTAATCCGTCCAAAAATCCCAACTGACCGACCTTTGAGCCATGACTTCGCTTGTCAATCACAATATACACAGTTGGTAGAGCCTCTCAGTAGCTAGAGTCATCTCTTAGTCCTGAAAAGACAACGTTGCAATTTTGGTGAGTTTTGTGAACTCAATAAGGTAACCATCATCGATGGTCTACTCATTTCATGCAACACGTCAATTCACACAAGAATTATTTCACAAATTTTCATTTCACATGAATAACACAATTTCACTAAAGCATATGCAATTTGCATTTCACTCTATCAAAAATACTTAACAAGATACATATGAAATGCTCATGAGACACTTTCCAACTGTTATGTTGTTGTGACTGAGTGCTTGAACTGTCCCGTATTCAATTTGGATACTGGAATCATTAATAACTGTCCCTTATCCGATGAGGATACAAGGCTCATTACACATTGAGCCTGAGGCTTTAAAACGCTTGTGAGCTCGAGGCCCATTTTTATTTGTTGAGCTTTAAGCTCTGATCATTGGCTACTCTAGTCACAACTCCCATTATCTGATTATGCATTCATGAATAGAATGCATGTAACACTATCAATCACAATATAAAGCACATAGGTCTCACATTCACATTCATTCATTATTCAAGTCATAATTATAAGTAGACAATAATTGAGAGAAACCGTCTAGGTTACTCACAAGTTGCTCCCGAAGCTAATTCCTGGAAGTGCTAGCAACGTCCGGAGGTTGATGTTCCAATTGCTCTTCTATAACAATTAACATACACATATATCACAATTTACACAATCATAGGTGTATTCCAAAAATGCACATGTATTAAATGAATTATGTCCAATGCATGTTCATGATAATCTCGGGTATCACTTCATAAATTCCTTACAAAACTGTCCCCATACCAAAACTCATCTAAGTATAACTTATACTTAAGTTTATGCCTCACTAATACCATTGAATTCACAATTCCTTTCTCATTGAATAACTTTAGATTTTTCTAAGACATCCCTTTCAGGTCTACTGTTCATGTACAATCAGAAGATGAAAATGAAGTAATTTGGTCAAACTCTCTTCTAGAAAAGTGTTCCTCTATGTCTTAGCTTTCCAATTACATCAAAATCATTCAATTTGGTTCAGCAATGTGAAAGTTATACTCCAAATATTTTTGGACTACTTTTATTCTGAGACAGTACCCCATACTCAACTTCCATACAAAAAATTGAAACTCTTAGAGTCCGATTTAGACATTTATTCCTCATATAGGTTGTATCCCTATGTCTCTAGTTTACGCCAAGTCAAAAACCATCTCATTTGGAACTCTATAGATCAGGATATCATCAAAATACTAAAGTATGTTTAGTAGAATAACACCAGTTCATACTATTTAACTGTACCCGTTCCACTTTTTTACTCAATCTTGCTCAATTAGATTCAGAGGCTATGATTTTTAGTAGAGATGTAGAGCAATGTCTTAAAAGTCTAATGGTTCAAGAATCAAGTCATTTGGATGTCTAGAGAGGAAGTTATGACTAAATGAAGCAACTATGCTTATGACCTCAATCGTCTTACTTTGCTTCGTCTTACACGAACAGTAACTTCGTCTTAGTTTCTATTGTCTTAGATAAATAGTAACTTCGTCTTAGATGAACAGTAACTTCTCTTAGTTTTTATCGTCTTAGATGAACAATAACTTCGTCTTAGTTTCTATTGTCTTAGATGAACAGTAACTTTGTCTTAGAAACTTCGTCTTAGATGAACAGTAACTTTGTCTTAGTTTCTATCGCCTTAGATGAACAGTAACTTCGTCTTAGTTTCTATCGTCTTAAATGAACAGTAATATCATCTTAGAATGTACAGTAACTAAGACAAAGCAACATTACAACTTGAGATGCTCATATCTCTCAACTCCGATATCTAAAATTTACAAACTTTATACCGTTGGAAAGAAAAAGGAAAGATATACAACTCTCAAGAAGGCAACTTTGCCAAACTCTATCTAAATCACTCCCATATTTGCCCCTGAAGTCAGAACACGAATTTTTCCATTCAGCTCCCAATGTACTGCACCCAGTTCTCACTTCGTGACAAATTTTGAGACTTTTAGAGACAAAATTAAAATTAGATGTCTTCAAAAGAAATATAGCCATATATCTCCAGGTTAATTCAAATCAAGAATCATCTCGTTTGAACAACTATAGAAAACGTTATGGCTAAAAGACTGAAGCATATTCAGTGAGCATTTTCTCAGATTTTCGAACTCTCAATATTTTACAACACCTAATCTCCAATGATCTTTCAAAACACTAAATTAACACTATAACCAAGTTTTTCA
>JAOQMP010000210.1:39696684-39709273 GCA_027563575.1 Erythroxylum pedicellare
AAAGTTCGAGTCTGTTATGGGGGAGCAAGGCTACAAGAAGACTACTTTAGATCACTGTGTATTTGTGAAGAAATTCTTTCAAACCATAAATTTATCTTACATTATCATGCAAATAGGTCTAATTCTTTCTCAATTCAATAACACTCTTCTAACAACTTTCTTTGGAATAAATCCACCTTCTTTATACATTAAATTCTAGTCCAATACACCCATATAATTCCCTATAATCCACAGTTTCCATATACTAAAAACAAAATAGAAAAACTTCGAAGTTTATGCAACATTTTCCATCACATATCTTCACCAATGTCACATGCATTTCATTCCAAATCAAGCATAATTCCCATATCATTTGACATGCCATAAAAATTAGATTGTTAATTACCTATTAGGATTCCAATTTAACACAAAATTCCAGATTAATCAATACTCCCAAGCAAGCAAAAATCAACGTAAACTTATAGTGAAATCAAGGTGATTTTCGAACAGCAAAACTGAAGATCACATTCAGGTAGTTTTCTTGACAATTTGGTGAAGGATATACATATGGTTTTGGTGTAGAAACTTAGCTAGGGTTCAACCAAAATTATAAAGAAAAGAAGGAGATATTTCGATGAAAGGAACAAAGGAAAAAAGCAGCAAAACTCAGCTGCAGAAACTTCCTACATCACATGCTAGATGTCACCTTCTAATGTCAACATTTGTCTTAAGGCATGTATTACATTTGTCTAATCAAGATGCTGCCACTAATCCACACATTTAGTAGCCATTTGTCTCTTACTAATCAGTCCACATGTCACTCCAAGATTGGTCCACTTGTCACATACTAATTGATCCAATTGTCATTTAATTACTAGTCCATTTGCCACCAATTTAACTATGCCAAATGTCACTCAATTTTAGGCGTAATCATCATCAATTCCATATATCAATTTTTCTTACCACTTGGCATTTTTTGACCAAATGTACATTTAATTCATTAATCTCTCAATCAATAACATTTAATCCCAATTTATTAATTGAAATCCAAATGTACCAAAATTCAAGACATACCAAATCACAATTCACATCATATTCATTTAACTTCTTTCATACCCTGGGATAAGTCAATTGAGTGCATATGCTGTCTTTGTAATTTCTACAAATATCAATTTGTGTATGAATGCTAATGTTATGCATGTATATGCAATACTTAATCTAGGGTTAAACCCTAAGCATATACTAAAACATAGGATATCACAAATAAGTTCAGCTGTGGTGAAAGTAAGACCTCAATACATGGCTTCAGTACTTGAGCAAACAACAACACTCTACTTTTAGGAAGACCAACTCATCAAATAACCTCTATAGTACTCATGATAACCATGTATAGAACAAAGATTGTTGGAATCACCCCCCTCCCCCAGAATCTTCATAAAAGAGAACAAAAAAAATAAGTGTTAGAAGATGGACAAAGAAGGAGCCTATAATTAAGTGTACCTTTTATATAGCGTAGAATCCTTTTAATAGCTTGCAAATGGTGATGCATGTGATAGTTCATAAACTGACATATAAGAATGACTATATAAGAAAGATCAAGGAAAGTAATAATAGCATATATTGAAGTGCTCAAACCACGTTGTGACAAAATGATGGATCAGACATAGGAGTGCCATAAGAAGACAATTGTGCACATTCTACAGGGTATGAAATGGGCTTAGTATTTTTCACATGAGTATGCATAAGTAAATGATGATCATATTTTCTTTGAAATAGAAAAATACCTTTGCTAGTAAAAGTGACTTCGATTTGTAGAATACAATTTATCCTTTTCAATTAATTTCTTAACAAACTGGTCCATGAAAGAGATATATCATTCCATATTATAATAAGATCATCCACATGCACAAAAAATATGTAAGAGAATTATCATCACAAATGACAAATAATGACAATTGAGAATAGCATTATGCAAAGCCATGTTGACTAAGAAACTGCCTAAGCTCTGTAAACCAAGGATGAAGAACTTTTTTTAGGCCAAAGAAAGCTTTATTAAAAGAGCACAAATGACAAAGGCAATCAGGATCCAGAAACCTTGTGCTTGCTCCATGTAGACTTTTGAAGGTCACCATTAAGAAATGCATTATTGACATCTAATTATTGTATTGACCATCCTTGAGATACAGCAAAAGAAAGAACTAGTTGTATAGTTATGGGATTGACTATGGGACTAAAATTCCTACAAAATTGACTCTGTACTTTTGGTTATACCTTTTTACCACCAAATGAGCCTTAAAAGGTTCAATAGATCCATCTGCCTTATGCTTTATATGATATACCCATTTACTTCTAACAATATTGGAATTTAAGGGGTCACAAAATAAGATTCCATGTATTGTTTATCATAAGGGCAGCATACTTATTATTCATTTGTTGACACTATTAAGCAAGCCTTACTACTTTTGAAAAATAAGAGGATATTTAGAGGTAGTGAGGGCTTTTAGTTCGAGAGTGTTTGTTTGGGCATAGGTGGTCATAAGATGAATGGATGTGTTAGATAGATGGAGATGCTTGAGATTTGTGGGAATGGAAACGATGGGATTAGAAGATAAGTAAGTAGGCACATTAACCTCTTTTAGTGGGGATGCATGTGAAGTAAATAGAGAGGAAGTAGTGGGTTATGTTGGAAAAATAAGAAAAGTTAAGACATTATTTTATGGGGAATGGGACTCATTTGGAGAATCAAATAATGGTGAAAATAGAGTCTTTGTTGGAGATACACTAGGACTTTGAGAGTACAAAGCATTAGACTTACTAAAAGAAGAATTATTTGAGCTCGTGTGAATTAGACCTTAAGAGAAGGCACTAGGAGAATCATAGGCTATATGAAGTAGTGACAAGGCAACGCAACAATTATATTACTGGGACTTACATCATGGGATGGAGACTAACCAACCATTATCAAGTTTATCCCAAAAAATATGCAAGGTTGAGAATTAAAGTCTAGCTTATATTTATTATATAGTCAAAGAAAAAATAACACAAGCAACAACGGTCTTTAAAAAATTATTGTAAGGAACTTTATTGTACAATATCACATATGATGACTTCAAAAATATAATGGGAGTGAAATAATGATTAAATAATTATAACACACTAAAGTTGTATGATTAAGATTAAAACAAATTTGATAACGTGTCTCTAGCTTATCATTTTTTTGTCCAAATTTTTGATTTTTACAAATTTTCCTTTGACCATTAAACGTTGCTTATCCTTACCATTACTAGATTGGTATCCAAATTGGAGAGACTTGGAGGAGTTTCCATAGTATGGCTTTGATCCAAACTTGGTAGCAAAATTGGCTAAAAGAATAACCTTGTTGTTGGTTTGTTTATCTTTTGTTCTTTTAGTAGTGGCAACCTAAGTAATTTATCTATAAAAACTAGTTTAACTCATGTGTTAAAGGAAGTATAAAATGTAGAGTATCCCTCATTAAGACCATGCATATTGAAAGAAATCAAATCAACATCAGATACTAGGTGTTTAGCCGAAGCAAAAGCATTAGCTATCATTCTCTTCCTTTTGAAATATTCCAAGATTAAGAGATTGCCTTTGGGAAGGTTCTGAAGTTGTAACCTCATTTGCATAGCATGAGTATGGGATTGTGAATGGAAATTTTTTTTCCAATGTAAGCCATGCTTCACTAATAGATGTGACTTTGGTAACACTGGGGAAAATTTTCTCGCTCATGCTATATTTTAGCCAAAGAAGGACCAAACAATCCTTAAATTTCCAGGTGAGATATTCCGGATTAAGTGTCCTTGTGGGTTAAATGTGGCCCTTAATCTAAGCATCAATATATTGGGGCTAAGATTTCAATCCATAGAGACTTCATTGAGGAATCAAGAGGCTTCTATACCTAACTTAGAAATATAAATCGACTAGTTTTCTAAGTTAATTTTTAAAAGACCATAAAGGAGTTTGCCCACTACCATAAAGATAAATCCTAAAGAATGTGTGGTGGAAATTACCTTTAGGAGTGGAAAAATGATATGAGGAAAATTATTGGCCCCGAATATTTTTTATTGTTGTTAAGCATGATTTAATTAAATTATGAGGCCTTAATAGATTAATTAATTTTGGAGTTAATTAGTATGTCAATGCTGGTAGGATTTTAGTACTTTGGTTAATTGAATTAAATTAGTAAGAGTGTAGTGTAAAAAGGGCATTTTTGGTAGTCCACTTAAGTTTAAAAACCATAAGGCATTAAGGGAAGGGTAAAGTGGACATTTTACACTCATTAAGTGTAAAATTGGAAGAAGGAAATGTTGTCTTGCATTTGAGAGGGAAGAAAACGTGAATGAGAGAAAAGAAGGGAGAAAATAAGGAAAAGAAGAGAGAAAGGAGAGAAAGAAGGAAGAACAATCTAGGTTTCATCTTTTCTTAGTTTTCAAGAGAGATTTTGAGGTTGTTAAAAGTGAAAAAGAAAGAGGAAGGGAAGAGCTTTCATTTGAGCCAAATATCCATTTATTTGGTGGACATTCAAGATAACTGCATTATGAATCCCTTGGATTTTTGGAAGGGTTTTAGTTCATGAAGCTTAGGAAATGCATGGGTTTGAGTATTCTAGAATCAATTTTAGTGATTGTGCTTTGTGGGTTTTCAATTTTCATTCCTATTGAATAAGAATTTTTGCCAATGTTAAAGGGAATCAAGAAAGGTAAGAGAAGCAAGAGGAGAGGCACATTTGAGTAAGTTTTTAAACAAGGAATTCAAGGTGGGTTACACATTTATAATCGAGTTATTGAGCCATAAATGTTTTTCCAAATTTTTGGAGTTAAATGATTTTAAATTGCTTCATAAATGTTGCATTTAACGTTTCTTACATGATTTAAGAAGTTGCTACATGTTTGGTACTTGAATTTGGTTAATGAATTATGAAATGAAGATGAAATGGTATTTGAAAATATATCATGCTTATGGAAATTTTGTTTTCGAAATGTACCTTTTTGGGCAATATTTTTGCAAGTCATGAAATACTTGTTTGTGTGGGTTAGTGGTGGTCCATTCTGTTGATTCATGTGCACGTTGACCATGTTAAAGGCTTCTCCCACCTACTTGCTAGTCGCATGGAACTCCTTTATGGACTCCCTCATGTTTGCGAACTACACAAAACCATTATGTGGTTTTGTGATAGTCTATTCTGTTATTATAAAAGAATTGGAAGAACTCCCCTATGGACCTATCCAAACCATTCTGAATGCTTATATGTTTATAATGTGTTGACAACTTTGATGAATGTATGGTTTATATTGTTTATGAATTGTTTGATAAGTTGAGAATTTTGGAATTATATGTTTCATGGATTCAATGAAAATTGACTATGGAATTGAATATGTTTAATGGTTTTGCTCGTTATTTCGTTATAAACTTGTTACCCACGAGCTTTTAAGCTCATCTCAATTCCGTCCCCATCTCCAGGTGATGAGCAAGAGTTTGAGTGATCGAGAGGCAAGGCATCACTCCAAATTTGCTTATGTTGTATTTTAAGTTAGTTTTTGGAAAGCATAATGCTTTAGTTGCATTTCAACTGTTACTCATTCAAGCATGTTTTGTATTTTTGGGATTGAGACCAATTTTGTATTGTGACTTGAAATGCCCATTAAAGTTTTATAAAACTCTTATCTATTGATATTAATGAAACATATTTGGGTTTGCTTATGACTTTTCATGTTTTTGCATTTCATTATTAAGAGACTAAGGGTTTGAAGAAGTTTCTTTCGTATATGGTTGTATTCATCTTTTGGTTGAGTTATAGGCGTGGTCTTGGAGCTGTATATGCAAAATTTGGTGTTTGACAGTTGAGTTTTGGTGTCTAGGTTCGAAGGTTTTGCCATAGCAAACCTTTCTCGAAGGGTGTTTTTGTTTGATTTTGGCAACTTCGTCACTTCATATTTGTCCCGAGATTATGCAACTCACTAAGGCAATGAAGACTTGAGGATGCCAATGGGTCCAATTACAAGGTCACGCTCTAACAAGCTCAAAGCACAATTTCAAATTTATATACAAGCTTGATCAACAAAAATCATGCAACTCACCAAGGCAATGAAGACTTGAGGATGCTAATGGGTTTAATTACAAGGTCACGCTCCAACAAGCTCAAAGAACAATTTCAAATTAATGTAGAAGCTTTTATTTCACAAGAGCTTCAAGAAATTTTGTTGATTAAGCTTGGGGAAGAGCTTAGGAAGACGCCTAAATGTGTGTGCACATTGGAGGCATCAAACTAAGAGGGCTAACACTTAGCCAATTTTCAAAAAAATAAGTCTAATCAATGGGCTTGGGCTTATTTTATCTTGTAAAGGATGTGTGGACTTCTTTTAGGCTTTTTCATGGGCTAATTTGCATTAAGTGTGCACGTGCTTCATTAAAAAGTTCATGTGCATGTTCTATTTTAAGGAACCAAGCTTGTAGTCCTAGTTTAAAAGCCCAATTCTCCCATTTTAAGTTAGTCTTCTATTTTGTGGTTTCCTTATCCTATTTGGACTAGGACTAGTCAATTTTAATTAGTTTTGGAGCCCAAATCCGTGTGAGATTTGTTATTAGGCAGATTTGTTTCAAGAAAGCCTTTTTGATATTTTGGGCTTCTTTAGGGATTTTTAGGTTATCTTTGTTCGGGTTTATATTACAAAGGGTATTTAAACCCTTGATTTAGGCATGAACATGATTTTTGAGACATGAATAGAATTAGAAAGCTTTCTTTAAGAGAGAATTCAGATTCTTGGTTGTTTTACCTTAAGGATTGATTCAACTTATCAAGTAAGTTCTAACTTGCGGTGTTAATTCAATTCCTACAATATTTATACTCTTTATTACCAATTCCTTGCTATTTTGGGGGTGAAGGGTCTTGTTAGATTGATTGAATTTAGGTTTCGGAGCAATCATTGAAACGGAGGTGATCTAGACATTGATTCTAGGTTATTGCCGTATCACGAGAGGTACTCAGGTTTTGATAAATGGTCTTTGACATGGCGAAGCTAGCCTTTTGCGCGACATATTTTTCCCAAAGGGTGTGTTCGCTCAACTTCGAGACTTTATCGCGACGAAGCCAAATGTTGGTCACGGCAAACTTATCCCGAAAGGTCCTTGGAAATACTTGCACAGTTTTGTTGCGGCAAACCCATCATTGCCCCCAGAAAATTTTTCCTTCCAAGTCTAATGTTTTCAACTATGCTAACATTTTTGTGACTCTGAAGTTGTGCTATGGAAATGGGGTCTAGCACATGCCCTCGAATGGGGAGTAACACTTCACCACATGTAAATAGCCCATCAATTGGAGACCGTGGACTCTCACATGAACATCCTCTCCCACTAAATCTTTTTGGGCTTTAAGTTTTAATAAATACCATCTTGTCTAGATGCAATTTATTATACATCCTATATTGTTTCATTATATATCTCATACATGATGAATGCATGGCAAAGTCTAGGGTTGGCAATTTTCTAAATGACATGCAATCACATAATATCACATATTATTTTCATTCATTTATCCATTTATCATATAAACTAATTAGCCACTTTTAATTATCCATCCTAGAAACATATAAACAATTACAAGGCTTTTAGGCCCAAAAATTTCTTCCTGGACTTGAATCTTTTCCTTCGAACTCTTCGCTCAGATGACCTGATCCTTTCGGTAAAAAGTGTATAATGGTTTTCTTTTACAACAAAATTTTGATTTTCATAAAAACGAATTTGGCACTTTGAAAACAAAAATTCCAGCACTAGTTTTTCATCAAAACCGAACCTTGTCCTATATGAAACAAAAAATCCAGCACTTGTTTTCCATCAAAACTGAAACTTGTCTATATGAAACAAAAAAATCCAGCACCTATTTTTAATTAAAACCGAAACTTGTTGTGTCATAAAATTGAAAATTTGTCAACACAAAGTTCCAACACTTTGGTTTTCTAACAACCAAAACTTTGCTAATACTCTTTAAACAAAACCGAAATCTTACCTCTTCATTTCTTCATCCATGGCTTCTTCATCTTCATCATTACATGATTTTATACATTACATAATCAAAGAAAACATAAAGATGAAACCAAGGAGGAAATATGACGATGACTGCCCACCCTCCTTGTTACAAACCAAATGAACAAAACTTACAAGGTAACTTTAGAATCTATGGACAACCAAAAGAGAAAAATATACACCATATATATTTCTATCACATAAAAATATGCAGTACACAAAAATGATTGCCAACCCATGCATCATATATAGGAACCGAAATCATTCATAAGAAAATTGGCTTTGATACCAATTGTTGGATCGAAAAATAAAGCATGCACGATTTGGGTAAAATAGTAGATTTCAAAATTTTTTAGAAATAAAAATTGTAGTAGAAGCAATATAACCAAATCAACATTCATAGTTATACATGATACGGTACAAAGATAAACATTTTCATAAACACAAGATGAAAAATATCACTGACTCCTTTGCTATATCTTTAACTCCTCCCTATGCTATCCTATCCTCGGCAATGTATCCACTCCAAGGTGATGTATCCTCTTCTTATTATTGTATCCTCGACCAATCTGATCTACCACTTGTTCTCCATGGACAACTAGGTTAACAAGATCCTTTGGTGGGAAAGGAGAAGAAACACTTGAAGAGATTTTTCCTTAGAAGAATGAAGTCAAAGATGAGACAACTCTTATGTAATTTTTGGCTATACCATGTAAGATAGGAGAGAGAGAGAGAGAAAAAAATGTAAGAACATCTTCTCACTTCCTCTAAATTTTGGTTAACCTAAAAAAAATAAGATATTTGCATCAAATGTATCACTTCAGGCTTTAATCAATCATAAAGAAGTCAATAAATGAGACTCTTCTCATTTGTCTTTAAGATGGCTATATGAAAAGGCTATTAACCTAAATGAGACATATCATTTTTAGTTTTGTGATGAAAGAAGGAAGATGGTCTATGAAATGTTGCTCTTTCTTCTTTAATCCAATGAATGCTAAAAGGTTACATGCTATTACTAAAAGACAACCATTAAACCATTTAATGATAACATCATTACTCCATTTAATGATGATAAAGCATGTTAAAACCATCTTTAATATGGCAAATCAATGAAAAATGTGCAGCTACACATATAGTCCATTAAAACTAAAATTCCTCCTCCATTTATCTTTATTAACTTTGTTTTAATTTAATAAACCAAATTAATCAAATTAAACTAAAGTCTAGCCCATTTCTAAATGTTCATTTAGGCTTCTAATTAACAATTAATTAGTCTAAGCCCAAAACTCAATCATAGACTTTAAAACCTCTATTTGTATTTCTTACTTTTCCTGATAACCTTCCTAGAAGCCAAGTGGGGAATCTAATTAGAATTATATAATTCAAGCTCTAATAAGCCTAGAAATAATTTAATCTCATTAGAATCAATTCCAGGTTATGATCTAAATGTCATTCCACTAAAGACAATTAGTTGAACTCTTAAAATACTAAATATTATGACAACACATGTTTCAAATAAGATGTCCAATTGCAAACTCTAATATGAACCATATTATAGCCATACGCATAATAAAGGATAAAATTATCGTTTTGCCCTTATGTTGGTTTTTCCTTCTAGATCTCCCATTTTACTCTATATGGTGATCAACACACAAGATGTCATCTTCGTGTTAAGACGTGATGTGTGTCTAGTGCATTAAACTATTGGCGCCAGTTTAATCTCCAATCTCCATAAAACATCTAGAAGTAATGATATCACTATAAACTCTTTATTTGAGTGAATGTTCCCTCATACATATTTCAATGAATAATTCCAACATATAGACATGGATTGATACTCTATAAAAATCCATTCCGGTCATATCAAGAATTATAATGAAACATATATGAATTCACCACTCATCAAGATTGTGGTTCATAATAAACGAATGCTTAGGTTGTATGTTTTAAGATTAAAGTAACGACCCACTTTATTCTCTAAAACGTACTTGATTCCAAATTCATTTAATAGTGCCATTATTGATAGTCAACTATTATCATGATATGAAACTCATCGTTCCCTTTAAGAAAACTCTTTTTCCTACAAAGAGATAAATCACAACACTATAGTCTAAACTATAATTAAGCGATCGATTTCATTATTCAACTATGAATCCATTACTTTATATTCTTATAATATTCATGTTTCCCCGGATTACTCCCACTTAGATAAATTAGAATGGACTGCAAGCCCCATAATAGTTTACACAAATATTTCAGCTTACTCCTTGATGAGGCCACCCATTTCGAAAGTACCTTGGCACCAATTAGTAGGGCATAAAGGATCAAAGTGAAGGTATGCCTTCATCTTGTGGCTAGCCATCCTTAATAAGCTATAGACGAGGGATCGACTCCTGTATACTTATATCCCTAATCACTTCTCCCTATGCCATTTAGATAATGAGTCCTCCAATCATCTCTTTTTTGAATGTCACTTTTCCAAATTAGTGTGTTTATATTGCCTTCTCCACTTTCAGCTAAACCTTCCTAACCTTCCTAATCTCCAATCAATTCTACTTTGGTTCAACTAATCTCAAGGCCACAGAAACATTGACCTTAACAGTTTATTCATCCTTCTTGCTATCATTGTGTACAACTTATGGTCCGAGAGAAACCTTGGAACCTTAAAAGATGTAGCCATAGATGTGGGGAACATTGATCCTAAAATGATATTCCAAGTAATGGAGCAACTCAGCTTAAACACTGAGAGAAGGTAAATTGAGGGTTTTTGCTTGTTTTTTGTTTCTTCTAGTATTTATTGTGTAGGTATGCCAAACAGTTTTGGAAAGTCCAATGTGTTTCACTCTTCAACAATCCTATTTAATGGGAGCATAAATGCAAGGTAAGGATATACACTACATTTTGCTACAGCTTTAGCAAAATGAGAGGTAACTCAATCCTGGCAGTAAGATGGCATAAGATGGAGCAACTCAGCTTAAACACTGAGAGAAGGAAAATTGAGGTTTTTAGCTTGTTTTTTGTTTCTTCTGGTATTTATTATGTAGGTATGCCAAACAGTTTTGGAAAGTCCAATGTGTTTCACTCTTCAACAATCCTATTTAATGGGAGCATAAAGGCAAGGTAAGGATATATGTGTATGTATATTACTTATAAAAGAATCTCGGTACCTTATGGCTAGATATGTAGTGCTTATAAAATCCAAACTTTTTTATTTTATTAATAATAAATATTTTCATTACAAAAGATTATGATGAGTCCCTCTACGATTTTTGAAACTGTTTCTAAGATATGTTATCCAGATTCCCCCACCATCAAGTACCTGATGAGCAGTTAGTGCAGTACTTTTATGATGGACTGAAAAGTCAAGACAAAGGTATGTTGGATGCAATTTCAGGAGGTTCTTTGATTGACCTCACAGTTTCGGAGGCATGGGATCTAATTAAGAGGATGGCTTTAAATCACCAACAGTACAGTGTTAGAGACACTAGAGGCATACATAAGTTGTGAGCTTCAATAGCTCATTCCAGAAGAATGCAAAATCTAGAGCCTAAGGTTGACTCTTTGGAAAGTAAAGTGACTTCGCAACTATCCTTCATCACTGCAGAGTTGAAAAACATGAGTGTGCATTGTCTAACACCTTCTATGGATCTTACCGCACCTAGTTACAATACTTATGGGTCAGCAATGCACATCTCTAGCATTTGCCTCGGTCGTTATAAAGGGGTGTCTACTGTTTATTAGTGTCAACCCAATCAGAAATGGAATCCCTATTCCAACACCTATAATGAGGAATGGAAAGCAAATCCAAGACTCAGTTGGAGAAATAAATAAGGAAGAGGTCCAAATAGATTTCAACAAGGTGGAGGGGCTGGTTCTCCACAAACCAGTTCCATAACCAACAGCTAGCTCTAGCTGTCCCATTAAAGGAGGACATTAATCAACTTCTGCATGATATGATGGCATTGATGAAGGAGGAGAGGACTTCGAATAACAACCAGTTCAATGCCATAGCCTCTCTAATTCAACAAGACTCTTCTAAAAATGCTACTTAATTCAATGCTCTAGAGAAGAGAATGGAGCAATAGGAGATGAACGCTGAGAATATTAACTCCTACGTCACTCAACTATCTAACAACATGAGTGAGAACCAAGCTAAGAGAAGTAGAACTATTCCCTCTAATACTATTATGAACCCCAAGAGTTTGAATGCCATAACTCTTCAAAATGGGAAGAAAGTGAGGTTCAACAATCAAGATGAGAGAGTAGGTGTGAAGAATTACCTTCAACAACTGCAAGAGCCAAGAAATCTGAAAGCTCTAAAGAGAGAACACTTTTAACTAAAAAGGAGTCTAAACCATTAAAAAGCAAGGAAGCAAATTTTGAATGCAACCAGGAATCAAGAAAGCAAGAAGCTTATGAAATCAATGAGAAGGAGGTAAATCTTAAAGGCCTTCCTTTTCCTAATTCATATTTGTTTAGCAAAAGGATGACTAATACTAAACATGAGAAAGATATCATTGATTTGTTTGGTAGAGTAGAAGTCAATATCCCTTTGCTTGACCTTGTGAAA
>JAOQMP010000210.1:39730065-39745918 GCA_027563575.1 Erythroxylum pedicellare
ATTATTATTCATTATTATATACTAAATATTTATAATAACATTATTATATATATATCTTAGAGAATTTATTGATTATATCATAATAAGTATTAATTATATGAACAGATCAAATGATTAATTATATACAAATAATAATTAATAAAAATTGAATTAATTAATTATATCCTACTAAGTATTAATTGAGTCACAAGTATGACTTATTTAGTCACACTCGTGAGTACAATTGGATTTGAGTCACGGTCTGACTTATTTAAATAACACCCGTGACTACAAATGTTCACGATGTCGTGACAAAAAATTTGAAATAAATAACGTATTTTAAGCGCAAAATATTTTTTCTTATTTTAACCTAAATAGAATTTTTATTTTAAATTATTAAGTCAAATAACAAATTTAAAAGAATCTTAAAAAGTTAATTTAAATTAAAAAAATAAATCTTTTTTTGTCAATTGAAATTTAATTAGTTTGTTTTTCTATGTGAAAAATAGTAAATTAATTATAATTAAAAAATAAAAAATTTATTAGTGAGTAAAAAGTTTTAAATAAATATTAAAATAGTCATAGGTGTGAGTGGGCTAGTTAAAATAAAATAAAAGAAAAAGTGTTTAAGAAAATTTATTGAGTGTGGACCGACTTAAAAGTTTTTAACCTAACTGTGATTTAAAGCCACAGTCTGTAGACATTGAATCATTCTTTTATTTTCTCCCGTTGAAAACCATCTTGTCCGAATCTTCGTGGGATTTTAGCTATTCTTATCATCGTCTTTATCTCTGTTAGTCGCATCCCTTGGAAGTTGGTAATCAGGTAATCTCTTACATTCTACATCTTTATGGATAATTATCTTTAGTTGTTGCATTTAGAAGGAAATAACATCCTTTTTTATAATGGTAATTTGATATCTCATATGTAGATTTAGCCGGTGTATTTGCACTCAGTTTTACCTCTATACTGAACAACAATTCATAAACCTAATTAAAAAGAGACATTAAGTATTATGGTATGGGTGTGTGTAAGCATGAATAGAAATGCTAGATTTGCATTGATGCAAAAAAAATTTCCTTGAGAAATTTCACCAATGCTATTTCAATTTGATAAATTATTTAAAGTTAAGAGTTTAGTTTCATAAGTGGCTTATTAATGCATACTAATTTGGAAATGGAAAAATTATAAAAGTTAATCAATTTAAGTTTTAAATAAATTCTACTCCATGAATTTTGATATAAATAATGGGTCAAAGTTAGGAGTAGTTATTGTAGGGAGGACAAATTAACAGTTAACTAAGTAATTAGAGGTATCCATGACAAGATATCTATCATTTTATCAAAACGTTGGGATGAAATGTGAACTAAGTCAATCATGGTCCAATAGTTTGTTTGCGATATGGATTTTTGGATAATCACTGAGTTATATTTTATACTATTTTTATGTTGACTTTACAGATAGGGTAAATTTGTTTAGTTTAAGTTATGTTAGAAGGCTTACTAGGTTATATTGAGAATGAACTGAAAGTTAATGTTTTCTAAAGATGTAGGAGTTCGATGAATGAAGTGATTGAGAAAATTATGGTGATGCTTGGTTATTTAGATTGAAATGTTAACATTAAAAAAATTGGAACTTGCTTAGGTATATAATTATACAGGTCCAAGTAAAAATAATTCTTATAGGGAATAAGAATTTACATCGTAAGGCTACACCTAGTTTATCACATGAGCATGTTGCATCATTTAATGTAAGGTTCCTAGTTTGCCTTGGTTTCTATCATTTTCTTATAAATTTTAAACTGAAAACTTTGTTTTCTTTATACGTAAGATAAAGTTAAACAAAGCATATTTTCTCTCCTGGGTTGGCAGATTTAGTTTTATATGTTTAGTGAAAAGTAATAATTGTTCAGCTTGGTGCTGATTACTAGTTTTCAAAATGGGATAAGTGAAAGATAAACTAACAAAATACTTGTGGGGCTACGAAAATCATAGCAAAAACATTTAGATTAATTAAATTCCTCTTAAATAGTATAAACATTAGCATTAGTATCTTAAGGGCTGTTGTAGTAAATTTGATGGTGGTTTATTTATTAATACAGTTAGCAATTTTAAAGTTTGACATTATGAAACATTTTGATATAGGATACAAGTGATAAGATAAAAAGTGTTTAATTGTTTTCGTTTTAATGCTTAATTATATCATTATTTATTAAAAGATATATATTTAAATGAATGTTTGTTCATCTTATTACTTGATGGATTTCTATCACTATAAGATTTTATGTTTGTCAATTATATTTAACTGTTCTAAATTTAATTGAGTAATAAATTGCTCTGTTTGGTTTGAGAGTGATGATAATATTTTAATTCTTGATTATTATTTAGATCGTGCCTCATATGAGACTTGGAGCATCTTCATCTTTTGAGGGGGGCGATGTCCCTAATATTGGTAATCCTTGGCTTCAGTTTAACAATACTGAGAACCAATTAAGGTATCTAAGTCTAAAAAATCGTCCGGTTGTTGCCAAATAGATTTATTGATCATGCAGCTATAACTGAGTTAGGAATTGCAAATCGAGTCAATGAATTATTGCATAACATAGGATGGGATACATTTGCAAATCTTAGGAAAAATTCATACGTTGAATTAACTCTAGAGTTTCTATCAAGTTTAATTTTGAGCTATAATGAAGATGGCATTGTGATTAATTTGATATTCAAATTAATGAATAGGATCCATGCTCTTAGTCTTAATGAGTTGAATGATATATTTGGATTTCCATACAGTGAGTTATTTGGTTATGATGTTGAAGTTAAGTCTAGAGAATTTTGAAGTCAAGTTACAAATTCAACAAATGCATATTCTCCAAGTAGGTCTAAATCGTCAGCTTTAGTGGATCCTAGTTTACGCTATGTTCATATGTTTTTAACTTGCACAATATTTGGTAGAGGAGATAGTCAAGGTTCAGTTTCTAAATCTGAATTATTTGTGTTGTGATGCAAGGTGCATGGCAAAGAGTTTAATACTGGTTTGTGGTTAAGTGAGCATATGATGGATGTAGCAAAAGTTAGCGTTAGGAAAATAGTAGTTGGGGCATTTGTGACTCGGATTGTAGAGCATTTAGGTTTACTGACAGAGAGAATAACTATGGAACTAGTTGCAGGAAATTCTAGTTTAGACTTGCAGTCTTTGGTGTCGATGAAGATTGCAAAGTGGCAAGGTAATCATTATGTTGTTATTAGTAACAAGGTAGCAAAACCTTCAGCTAGTGAGCACAGTCAGTGTGAAAGAGGTAAAGGTACGCAAAGGGAAGGTGGTTCTGTAGATGAAGGTATGCAATTTACTATTGCACCTACATGTAACTCATGTATACCATTATAGAGGTTAGCAAGTCTCGATTTTTCTTGAGACAAATAAAAGAAAACTAAAGTTAGGAAGAGAAGTGAATAGATAAAAGCAAGGTGTGACTTAAATAAAGGTTTGATGAAAAACTTTGTATAAAAGGAGTTGTTGGAAACACATAAATGAAAAAAATGGAAGAAAAGAATGAAGAGGTTGTTCGGTGAAGCACGATCGCGACATTGCTGAAGAAGCAACAAAGTCGTGATCGTGCTTCTGAACGATCTCGACTTCGTAGCTGCTGGTGGATCTGGCGATCGTGCAAACGCACTATCGCGACTTTCAACTTTTTCCGAAAGATTTGGTCCTGAACATCCTTTGATATTTTTGTTATACCTTCTTCACCCGATATCCAAATCACATGGGATTTGAACCATCCTAATCTACATCTCCACCAAAAATCTTAGCTATCTGAAATCATTTGGGAAATATTAAGCGGAAAATGTGGGACTGGTCTAATCAGGTCATTATATATTTTTAGTATATAGCTAGTTGATTAAATAGTCAATATTAATATTTGCTGCATTAATAATTGTTGTTAATATATAATAATAAATAGTTTATATTAATTCGAATTATTTTAATACTATGATTATATATACTCAAATAATTATTACATAATAATAAAATTATATATTTTGTTTTTAGCATTAAACTTTTAAGCTTTTATTTTTTACTTTCCTTATTTACAGCAATCATGTTATAATTTTGTTTTTAGCTATTATATAATCGACTTACACTTACAATACATATTACTTATTATAATACATATTACTTAACTTATAATACATATTACTTATTATAATACATATTACTTAGCTAAACAAAAGAGATGATTTAATATTATAAATTTGTTTTTAGTATTAAAATTTTCAACTTTCATTTTTTACTTTTTCTTATTTACAGCAATTTTAACTATTATATAATTGACTTACACTTATAATACATACTACTTATTATAATTATAATACATATTACTTACCTAAACAAAAGATGATTTAAAATATATCTAAAGGTTTCAATTAAGATTTCATATCGGTCAGTATATATTACTTATTATAATTATAATACATATTACTTACCTAATAAACAAGAGATGATTTAAATTATATATGAAGGTCTCACCTAAGATTTCATGTCCAACAGTATACGTGTCCACTAAAAAGAGAAGCCATCTTTAAAACATGGTCGTAGGAGTTTGTGACCATTTAACTACGGAAGGAAAAATAGAGGCCGTCGATGAAATGAAATGGACAAATGAGATAGATTTCGTAGTCGTCCTTTCCGTTCGTTCTTGTATATATATATATACTTAACAACTAGAGGATTCATGTAGAACGTATCACTTGTCTAATTGCATTTCGGCCAAATGTCTGGATGCTTCTGGAACAACCAAGCGTGCAAGTAAGCATAAGCATATTATGTGTCTCACAGGAAGGTTTTAATGAAGTTCCCGAGTGAAGCAAAAGGCAGAATCCAATGTAAAACCAAATCTATCATGGGAGATCATTCTGTTTTGTCTACAATAATCCTTGAACTAGATAGACAATTAGCCAGGATTGAACTGCAGTTAAATTCTTAACAGAATATAAGACATCCAACAATTAGCAGTCAATCCAAGTCTCCTTCCAATATCCCTTCTTTTAAGAAAATTCCAAAAGAAATTAAAGATTAATAGTAAGGTTGGAAGCAAGTGTGAACAGGGCTCAACATCAACAGCTGAAAAGGCATTATGGCCCTCCAAAATTCTCCCACAAAATTACAACACTGGACCTAAAAACCCAAATCGAAAATGTCTGAATCCATCCTATTTGGCATCATTTGAGGAAGTGTGGACCAATCAACCCTGCAATCTCAAGAAATCCAACCTGGACTTTACCACTAAGAATCCTCTTCAGCTTCTCACCGCAAATTATAACCTTTCTGTTCTCAGGATCCTGATAAATAAAAAGAGGTAAGACTAAGAGTTAAATTGATGGCTGACATACATTGCGTCCAATTGACATTCAAGTGAGAAAAGACACACAAAGGGCATTTAGATCCCAGATAGTTGCCAGCTGACCAGTTAAATTGGTAAGTGATCACAATTTCACTACGGTACCAGCGTGAATATGATCCCCGCCAGACGTCCTTAGTTTAGTTTGATTTGTAGTAGAAGGCAACAAACGAACAAGTTCGTGGGACATTCTTAACAGCCACAAATTACCAGAAGTTCATCTATTAATGATAAATGTTTCCAATTAAGCCATATCACAACTTTTTAACATGCCAACAGATTGAAGTTCAGCTACTATTAGGCACATTCCACGACACGATGTCTCGAAAACAGAACAAGAGGATTCACAAGATTTCTAAGCTGAAACCAATAGCCATCAAAGAATATAACGACGTAATCATCATCGAAATGAACCTGAAGATTGTTGTCTTTAATACAGGCCCAGATGCGCTTCAAGGCTTGGTGCGGGGAAACTCATAGGTGCCAACAAGGTCAGCCATTTCGGGAGATACTGGGAGCGGCCGCACGAGGCTCTCGCGTTGCAGCAGCGCATGTCATCCTACGCACCACTTCAACTCAACTTATAGACACTGTCCCAGTTGACGGTTTCGGAGGAAGAAGAAGATTGCTACCTAAAAAGCACAGACACGGATATGTACACGTGACACGATATGAATACTGATACGAGGACATACGAACTTTTAAAATTTGATTGACACGAACACATGATACGGCATATATATATATATATATATATATATATATATTTAGAATTAAGAAAAAAAATTAAGAATTATGATATATATTGATTGATATGTTTTAAGACCTCCAATATTGTAATAGTTCATAAATATTTGGTACTTTATAAGCCCCTCTTAAAAAATATAGAGTATATATTTCATTAAGTCGTATCCGAAGGGTCTCTAAACGTATCCGAGCTGTGTCCTAATCGACCAAAATTATTTTAAATTCCGACATGTCGCCGTGTCTGTGCTAAATAGATTGCTACTACTAGTGAGCCTAGGCGTTCCTACCAATGACGTCGTTTCAATGGACAAAATCCTCGCCATTTTTGAACCCGTTCCAAGGGTTTAGCGTAATCCGTTTCCACTTTGTGAGCGAGAGAACGAACTTAGCTGCAATACCAGCGTTCCTTAGCCTTTTGGAAATTGCCCTTGCTTTCGGTTTCGGTGTAATTGGCCTGATAATGTGGAGGTAAAAACATACAAGCCTCCCTTATGTGAATTTCAAAACCAACACACAAAAATATAGAACTCATTAAATTGATTAAAAAACTAATTTTATTTTAACATAATTCAATTAATACTTATTTTAATTAACATAACAAAACCCATTTCACTGGTGAGAAAATCAATACCACATCTAATTTACATACAAATTGTATAATAAAATTCATTTTATAATTTTTAACTAATTTCATACTAATTAGAAGTATTTATTTCATTAGCACCTTTATAAAAAAATTTAGAAAATTATTTCAAATTCACAAAATAATTTACCTTAGTATGTTTAAATCATTTATAATTAATTGCATTCACTTCGACAATATACAAGCATATTTCTCTAACTAAATTTGTGACTTAAAAGCTATCTACTCTTCTTTCTACTGATAGCCATAATATAGACAATGTGTTCTATTTTTATTTTTTCATGCATTCACAAAACCCATATTTTCTTTGCTTGTTAACAACATAATAGAAGATACAAAGTAATTTCACAACCTACAAACCTAATAACTCAATGTTTTAAAAAATCGGACTGGACATAAAACTAGTCAGACAAAAAGTTTAAGGTTTAAATGTTCAACTTATATTAAACCATTATAAATCGGGTATATAATAAACAAGAAGTAAAAACTACAAGAATAAGAAAAAATATTTTATTGAAATAAAAATATGCTAATGTTTATTAATATATAATGAACTTATAATAAGTCGAATATAATAATTCAAACTAAATTTTAATCTAACATAAAACTTAGAATAATAATAAAAAATCAAAATTTTATATCTGAAGGTGGTTGTGTCATATCGTTGTTAAAAATTTTAAAAGTTTCAATGCTATCTAAAAACTCGTAAATCATGCTTTTATCCAAAGTTTTTGTATCAACTTCTTCTTCTACATTCAAATAAAATATAAATTAGTAATGTATGAAATTATTCTCTACTGTAAATTTGTAATATAATTTACTTTTAATATGAAATATGATCAAATAAAATATCAGCTGACCATCAATAAATGTTCTTAATTTATTTGTTATAACAATGCATTCTTTTCACAACTCACCTTTTCAAGTTTATTATAATCAATATCAAGCGATTGTTCTTCCTTTTAGATCCAAAAATTACTATGGTTAATATAATCAATATTAATTGTATCATAAATTCTCTTTTTGCTAAGCGCTATGAATACATAATAGAGAATTATAAAGTTAATAATAAAAAATTAAGAAAAATAAAAACAAATCAATAAAATACATGTTCGTCATTCACAAATTATGAGTAACGTAAATAAGGTCATTGAGTATTTGATGCTCAAAACAATTTTGTTTCTTTATATCAATACATTAAAAAAAAAGCTCTAATTGCATTCACATATTGATACAGAAGTTGTTTGAATAAGTAATCTAATAATAAATTTTCTTGATGTTGGAGCATTTTCACCAAATAATTTGCACCACTTATCTATTTTTCAAATTAAAGGTGGCCAGTCTTAATGATAAATTAAGAGAGACGAGGCTTTGGTAGTTTGAACATATTAAAAGGAGACACCCTGATGTTTCGTTGAAAAAATATAAGAAAATAGTATTTGGAGACTGTAAGAGAAAAAAAAGGAAAGGTAAAGAAAAATTGTGGGTAAGTGATTAAGTGATATGCCTCTGTTGGATCTTATCGAGTACATCGCTCGTAATAAAAAATTTGGCATACTAGGATTTGAATAACGGATCTCACTTAGAGATGTCTTTATCATTCTCTTAAGTATTTTAAACATTTCCCTTTGAGTCTTTTGCTCTTCCCTCTTAGTTATTTTTAGCCTAAGCAGTTTCTTACTTAGTCTAATTACATTCTTGTAATGACTGGTTTGATTTATTCTTATACTTGTCTTTTCTCTGATTGGTGTATTTATTTACTTATTTTATCTTTTATTATTAATCGTTACCATATTCTATATGTTATCTATTATGTACTGTATTATATATTTTATTTATATGTATTTATTTATATTTTGTACTATCATAATTTTACGTTATATGTGGATCTATCGGAAATAGTCTCTTTACTTGGTGGGGGTAAGGCTGAATACTACTAGACCTCCCTAGACTCTGTGTTTTAAGAAGACTTTTACTAGGTGTTATTGTTGTTGTTATAGTTATGAGAAATAAAAATATATTATTAATAAGTAAAGGGTGAACTAAAAATTTAAAAACTTATCAGACTACATTTTTTTCATCATAAATTATCTCTTTGCCGATGATTTAGCAAAACTCCTTAAACCTTCACAATACAACTTAATATCATTTATTGCCTTTGATTGCTTTTTAATAAAGAAAATATCTTTGCAGTCAATCACATCAAGGAGACTGCTCATAATATCATTTATCCATGCATCTCCATTATATAGGCAATAAGGATTAAGCAAACAAGTTACTAACTGCATCATTTGAATAATTTGAGTAAGATGTTTATCCCATCGTTGGTCAAGAATATCTATATAAGGCTTTTATAAATTCTTTGTCCCTTTAAAAAGACTCATAATTGCTTTACGAGCTCTATACATACCATTATATATACACCCCAAAGATAGCTTCTCATCTGAGTCAACAATCTTATAAGCAAAGCCATAAATCTTCACAATGAGGAAGTAGGTAGCCCAAAATTTATATCTAGAGGAATAACGTGAACTTCTTTTCCTATAAAACTCTTTGATAACTTATAACCTGAAAAATGTTTACTTTCCACTAGATTTTGAAGTAGTTTTTATGTTCATAAACATTTTTTAAATTAATAAATGTAGTGTCGAACCTAGTAGCTGTATGATGCACAATCTCATCTCAATCTTCTTATTATCTTAATCAAGACAAAAATGTAATATGATTATACACAAAAATTATGATTTTAGATGCATGTGAACTAGAATAAAAATACTTTTTCACACTATCAATATCTTTTAAAAAGTGAATTATGCAATAAAGCAACATATAGAGAACAACAAATATGCTCATACTTTGATTATAGTAAGTATCCAACTAATATATTTTTTTTTTAAGAATTAACTGATATGTAATTAGTTGCATTATCTGAAACTAAATGCATAACATTCTTTAGTCCAACTGACTGCGTGTCGTTACGCTAGTCAAAATAAAATAACTAGACTACTACTATAGTAGTGGCGAGTCTAGGTCGATCTCACAGAGAGTATGTGTAAAGTTTATGGAATGAAATTAACCGGTGTTTAGGAAAAAGGGGGTTCTGGGATTTTGAAAGAAGAAAATAAAATAAAACTAAATAATAAAAACAAATTAAAGAAAACATGCAAAAAAATGATAAAGGTGGGGAATTTGGTAAGGACTCGATTCTTTGATTCAATCTCAACCTACACTCTGACTAAGCATATTTTATTAATTTGTTCTTTAACCTCTCATGGCAACTATTAATCGTGGGTTAATAATTAACTCGAGTTTTCCCTTATGTTTTGTTTAATCAAGATACGATTGTTAATTAAACCTAACCACCAAACAACCTAAGATACGATCTTTAGATTTAATTAGGCAGTAGCATTACGAATTAGGAAAACCGATTAATCAAGGCAACAATTACATACGATGTGTCATTTAACTTAAGTCATATTATCCCTAATGATTACGAATCATTAGTCGCTACATATGAATTTCAACATAACAATTACGAATTATATCGAAATTCTAGCAATAGGTTTGCGATTAACAATTCAATGAACGCATTAAAATCATCAATTCACAATACCCAACAAATTCATACATAAATAACCGAATAATAATAAAAATCTTATTATGCATACACAATACCCAAATCAATTAATATAGGATAACACGATCAGTTCCTAATGAGAGAAAGAAACAACAGAATAATAAAAAATACTTAACCCAAGTCATCGACGTCGATATCACCTTCGAACCAGCATCGGGATGCCTAATCCTTTATAGGTCTTTCCTGAAAATATGCTTCATCACCGGTTCCACTCCAAAATCTCTTAATTTTTGTTCACTACCGCTTCTCACTGTTCACTGTAGTTGGGACAAATTAAATTCACCCCTCTTTAATCCTTAAGCGTTGCAGCCCTTCTCCAGCAACCAAGCCTCCACGCCTGCGTCCAGCGCCAACTCTCCAAGCTGCCAGCCTCCCTGCACAGCCGCCAGCCGCCAGCCGCCAGCCGCAGCACATCAGCGCCTGCACCTCATGTCTACTTATTGCCCTGTATTCTCCGCACTGTGTTTGTTGATGGGACAAATAAGGGTCACCATCAGTTAAAACCTTGTTCACGCCTGAAGCTTTGCATAACCCTTCTTGGCCAAACGTCTGCATTTCATGTATAACGTTTGCATGAAACGCAGACGTGGTCTACGTTTACGTAAACATTATTTGCGTAAACACATATGCTATTTGCGTTTTAAAACGCCTCTCCCTTATGTCCTGAAACGCAGGCGTGCGACACCTAAACGCAGACGGAGTCCACTGTGTTTTGTTCGTGTTGCACTGTCGTTTTTTATCATCTCTTTTTTTTTAGCTACTTGCATTTAAAATTTTCTTCTTATTTGTCTTCCATTTTTCATCTTTTAATTTCCTTTGTCTCACTCCATGAAAACAAGTGGGTATTGATCTTTAAAAAATGTCCCAAATGAGGTGCTTTCAACTCACTTTATTTTTTTTGCTTCCAAATTGTACCTAAAATCACATATGAATTAAAGTGAGTATCTTAAGCATTTTTGTATCATTAATCGCTAAATGTAAATAATTAAATATATCAATAATTAAACACATATCATTAGCCACTTGCAATGATGGCATCACCATTTCTATAAGGAGAATGGGATTGTGTCCATAAGTTAAAATGCATAGGATAATTCTTGTAATACTACGTTTAGAAGTATGATAAGCCCATAACATTTCGAATAGAATTCTATGTTGTTCTCTAAGATTCTTCTCAAATATTTTTCCAAGATTTTGATAATTATTTTGTTTAATTCTTCAGCTTGACTATTAGCATGAGCTTCATATGAAGTTGAATTCAATAATGGTATCCCATAATCTTCAATGTTATCCCTAACTTCCTTTTGCTTGTAAGATCATTTATTATCTATAAAGGAATTCCAGATTGATGAATAATCTATTCCTCAATAATGCTACATCCATTTGATCAACCTTCTTCAAAGGTTAAGCTACCACCCATTTAGTAAAATAATTTTTAACCAACAAAATGAGGGCCTTTTGAAGAGGGTGGATATATCTTCCTAATAAGATTAATGATCCAAACTCTAAACAACCATGGTTTACTTATATAATGTATCTTGGAAACAAGAATTCATTAAATTTGTTCATATTTTTGACACTATTTACAACCTTTAACGCTCATCTTTATTCCAAACTAATGTGCTCTATATGCCCCCTCACAAACTTATCTCATCAATGGGATGCCTTGAGATTCCCATTATTACCTTGTTGAAATAAGACTCCTTCGATCCACACAAACTTAAGTGCTTGTTGCTTAAGTTTGAATGACACTTTTTTTTTCTAGGATTTTCCAAAAAATATTAATCTTTATTCTCCAATCCTATATGACATTTATTGATATTAAAAACTTTTAGAGAAATTGCCCTTTTAGAAATGGATAGGCGGGATCTTTCTTACACCATAGTGCATTTATAAACTAAATCTTCAAGCATTTTCAACTCAGATGCAATCTATGATAGTTCATTTGCCTCCGAATATTTTATTTGTGGAATATATTAAAATTCTACCACATCAAAGAATTCTAGCAATTGGACAATGATGGTATAATAGGTGACAAAGTCAAATTCATACACTTATATTCCCTTACCACTTTGCGTAATGCTAGTTAAGAATCTCCTTTAATAAGAAATTCTTTAGCTCTAAAGTAAACCAAAATTTTTAGTATAATTATCAAGCCTTCATACTCCACTTAATTATTAGTGCATGGGAAGTCCATTTTAAGGGAGAAAAGAGTCTTTGTCAAATTTGGTGTAGTTATCACTATCCTAACTTCAATTGGCTTCTCTGTACTAAAATAATCAAATTCCAATTCACCTAAACTTGTACAAATGTTTTAGGGTAATATATTAAGTTGAAATCTGTAAGAGTCACAAGCCATTTCATAATATTTCCTAAGATGGCTAGCTTATTTAACATGTATTTCATTAATTCAATCTATAAATTCATATAAAATTTATTTTGCAACAAGTAATGCATTAATTTTGAACAAGCAAAGTATAATGTCGTACATAACTTAATGAAAGGTATATATTTCTTTTATGTTGGTAAGAGAATTTGCTTGAATAATAAATAGCTTGTTCATGTCCTGTCTTATTACTGTAAGCCCATAAACATCCAACATATTCTTCTGTAATAGAAATATATTACTTTAACATAATTCTTTTTCAAAGAGGCATCAATACTAAAGGTTTGGCTAGGTATTTTTTAATACTATCAAATGTCGTCTGATGCTTTTTTTTCCCAACAGAATTCCTTAGGATGAAGTAAATCACTTGTTAATATAGAAATCCAATATGATATGTCAACTACACAAAAAGGGGAGTTAAATTGTGTAATCTTTTCGAAAATATTAATCTTTTAAAAACTTCTTGAATTTCTTTACAAAAAATTCAAATGATTACCAAAACACTTTAATAAAGTTGATAAGCAATGCAATTGCAAGTAATATTAACTACTCATCTAACAACAAGAAAATTAAAAGTAAGGGTTCAAGAATAGAAACTACGATTTTATACTGGTTCACTCTAAATCTTGGGCTACGTCTAGTCCTCAAAGTTAGTATGAGATTTCACTATATCCTTCAACTTTACAAGTATTCTTTCTACACTTACAGAGCCTCTTTAGGTCTCTCTCACAAAGTATTCTTTATCAGCTGTATTAGCCTGTCCAGGCTCTAGCCTTCATTTTTCTCTCTAAGAAAAGTATTTTTTGAGCTTTAGTTTATATATGTATTTGCTCACTTCTTTCGCACTTTGAATACAGAATATTTGCTAATGTAAAAGCATTCTCTATTTTTTTTCTTCGACTAGAACTAGTATTTATAGCCTAAGTCTCCAACTGTCTTCTTGAAAATTACTTCTTGAATCTTTTTAAAATAGTTACTAGTTGGGTCCTGTAACTAACTCCAACTAACTAACTATCTGACGTTCTAGAATATCTTCCTTCTGTATCATCTAGAATAGTGCTTTTTTTGTTATTATGTTTCGTCTATTATTCCGTTTCGTCTATTGTATCACTTCATCTAGTGTTGTGCTTTGTCTGATGTTGATCGTGCACCTTCTGAGATGGCTAAGTGTTACTTATATTTTTCTACACACTTATCAAACGTATCAAAACAATTTATACATTTTAAAGATTATTATTATTTGATTGTCATCAAAATTAATAAATGTGAAGTCCTTTTGACGTAACAAAGGTGACATGTGTAATCTATTAAATGAGTATAAAAAGCAAAACTTAAGACATTTTGCTTCATTCTTTCAACAAAAATATGAGAGTGTTAAGAGAGTAATTTGAGAGACCAAAAAAAAAAGAAAAAGAAGAGAAGAAAGAGTGAAGTTTCAGCCAAGGAGGGAAGAAGGAGAGTGTAACTGGTTTTTGATAGGTTTTGGAGCATGACTTGAAGAGAGTTTCATCAAGACTAAGTATTCAAAAAATACCCACAAGATTGGAGAAAAAAGTGGTAAGTTTCCTAGCTTAAATTTCTAATTTTTTTGGGTTTTCTTGAGTGAGATGGATGTGTTTAAGATCAATGGTTTCTTGGTATTACTTTGATATTTCTTTGCATGGTTGAATGTGACAAAAGAGGAATGTGTAGTGGAATTATGTTTTAGGATAATTTAAACTAGTCTCATTATTTTGACCATAAATTTGCCTACAGACTTCAAAATTAGGTGATTTCAATTGGATTTGAAACCTAGGACATAGTACTAAAAATATCTAGAAGAAATCTAAACCTAATTTGGGATGAATGATATTGAAATTTCAGATTGAAAATGGTAACCTGATACTATCCCTTTATTGAAACAACCTGTGATATTTGGTACATTTTTCATGATTTAGAACTTTAAATGGCATGATTTTTAATTATATGGAAACTAGATACATAGGAGAACAAATTTCTAGAAGACTCAAAACCTGATTTGTATATTTTTTATGTGAAAATTAAGGAACAAGTGTATGTATAGATTATAACTGTGAATCATCATGCATGATCGTGATATGGTGAATTAAATTGGGTGAGGTAGTGTTTTGAAGAAATTGGTAAGTTGAAATGGGAAAAATATGGTATTTAAGTGACTCTCAAAGTTAGATTTGGAAACAAAGAACAATAGGTTAGCTTACAGAAGTTAGCAAAAATACAATTAATGTTCCTTTTATGCAAATGATATTTTATAAGTGAATATTACTAGCATAAGTGCATGCTTTGGCAATAAATGAGTTGTAATTTGAAAGTTAAATTTTATATGATTGAGAGTTACATTGAAATAATTCACTTATTAATCCTCCTATACTTGATTTAGAGCATAAGATGAGTCGTAGATGTAAGAGTTGTTTTTGCCCATGGTACATCGATAAACTTTATACATGTTATTATATCGGTATAATTATAGTGGTTAACCTATTACGATCAAGTGATGTAGAGCCAACTCCATAAATGTTAGTTAACTAGTCACAGTTAAGTGATGTAGAATTAGCTTCGTGACTTGTTACGGGTAAGTGATGCAGAAATAGCTCCATAACTACCAGTACATAGCGGTTAACTTGTTACAGATAAGCGATGTAGAACAAACTTCGTAACTAGTGGTTAATCGATCGCGGGTAAGCATTGTAGAACCAACTTCGTGACTTTAGGCCTAGTGTATTATATGGTAAAGAAACTAATGGTGGGCTATGCTGAGTAAGGAAAGTCATGAAAATATTAATTTTGCCACTATTTATGTTTAAAGTGATTTGAGAGATATCGTATGGTACCAATTCTAGTGGTTGACTAGTTTTTTGGTTTTAAAATTTTCAAAAACCTTATTGCCACCACTATTTATTAACAAAGGAAAATGGAAAATGAAAATTGGAAACTTTTATATGATGAGTTTAATTTTTGTAAAGCATTAGTGATTGAGCCCAAGTTTATTATCTAAATTGGCAACACTTTCATGGCCTTTACTATACTTTTTGACTCCTAATTCTT
>JAOQMP010000210.1:39746018-39764053 GCA_027563575.1 Erythroxylum pedicellare
TTTTGATTTTTTCATATAATTGATTTATTTTTTAGGTTGTTTTTATAAAATAGGAAAATTTTAAGTTCTACATTGTTTTTCTTATAAAATAAGAAACACTAAAAGGCAAATTGAATTTTTAAAAAAGAGTGATCAATGAAAAAGGTTATGCAAGTTTGAATTTTTATCTATTTTTACTAATCAAACAAAAAAAAACTAAAGAATAAATAGTCCCTTTCCCTTTTTCACTTCATTCCTGGTTACCATAATGGATATTAGATCTCTCGATTGTATTAGGATATTATTAACACTTTAACACTCGTAATTCATCTTTGAACCTATAAAACTCCATTGAGATGAGAATGCTTCTAAATTTTTTTTGGCAAACAAAGATGAAAACTAGGGGCATTACATCCCCGAGGAAACAAAACACCTTTAAGGTCTGTGTCAAGCACCCAAACTAACTATAGTGGTGGACTAAACCACTATTTCACCTAACCTTATCAAAAAGGTATCTACTTTTACAAAATTCATAAAGTAAACAGTAGAAAAGACAAAAGGTGAATAGGAAGATGATAAGATTGAATCTTCAACAGTTATTGACGGTGAGGTGTGGGTCCATCTTCATCATGTTAGTAGTTGTCTCAAAAGGCGTGCTTACTTTACAGGTGTAAAGTAAGGTCTCACAAAATGATTGATCCAAAGTATCCAAAAGATTATTGATGGCGAATAGGAGATTGCCAACTTTGGAGATTAGATGGAGAGTCTGGATTACTTGAGGCATCAATATCAGCATGATAATTTCTCTTTCTTTTGCTGGGACCAAACTCAACCATGTGGAGCTCATACAGGAATTGTTATAACTTAGTTTCTTCAATGCTAGGAATATCTTCATTTGGATTTTGAGCATCTTGGAAAACTTAGTTAGACGGTTGAGAAGGTCCTATAGTCTGTGAGAAGCCATATCTCCAGATAAAGTGCAAAGATAAAAAGACTTGTGAGTGCTATAGCAAGAAGAAAGCTCATTCTTCTTAAGTCTACCAAAGGAGAACATTACACAGGAAGAAGGAAAGGCAAAAGCCTTGGAAGCAAAACTTCAAGAAGAAGAACATAAGCAAAAAGAGCAAATATATGAGGTTCTTTAAGATCACATCGAAATAAAAATTGAGTATTTAATGGTTCCATAAGTGTCATCTTCTTATACACCTTTCGAACCAACTGAACAGTGGAGAAAGCCATTAAGGATTAATACTCCTCCATTATCTCTTATGTATCAAAAGTATCCAGAAGAAGTTGACTAGTCAATCAACTACCCTTTGATTAGACAGTACATACATCCTCAGACAACTCCAGAGAAGCCTCGACGATCAAAGTCAAAGTCTTCATCTAATTGTATGTCTATGCCTCGAGTCTTTGAGTCTTCAAACGTTCCAAAAGCATCATCTTCTTATACACCTTTCAAAACAACTAAACAGTGGAGAAAGCCATTAAGGATTAATACTCCTCCATCATCTCCACCACCAGTACAACCTTCCACCTCTTTCCTTGGGAAATATAAAGTGAAACAAATGGAGTACATAGCTACTCTAATTACTAAACCTATTGCAGAAGATTTTGACTCTATGATGGAATCAGAAGAAAGTCCTAATACCCAGAGTGGTACATATGAGATTTCTGCAGCACCATCTGATGATTCATCTGAACTACCAACTTTAGAACTTGCCAATGAATTATTCGAATCAGGCGGGTAGCCTTGGCTCAGAAATCAACACAAAAGTTACCTTCCCTGAAAGTGTGATAAAGTAAACAGTCCCACAGTCTACCAAGCAACTTTTTATGTCTTGGATCAAACTACCAAGAGGATGTACTGCTACATCTGCTGAAGAGATAAGATCAATCACCACTTTACCATTCAACTGGCATTCCACTACCTTAAACCCTTCCCTCCATGCAAGGTACAGTCCAAAACGTAAAGCCTCCAGTTCTGTGACAGTGTTCGTACACACCACTAAGTGGAGTTTGAAACTGATAATCTAAGTACCAATAGTTGACCTCAACAGTCCTCTGGCCCGTAACTCATTAGGATTCCCTTGTGATGAACAATCCATATTGAGCTTGACAAATCCTTCTCTTAGCGGATTCCAGCATATAGAGAAGTAGGTGTCATTGCCTTCATTCCCTGTTGAGTACACGTGGAAACATTTTTAGCAGTAGCCCAAATATTCTGAAGGAGGGTCGTACAAACCAAATTTACCTTCTCATTGCATAAATAGAAATTACAACGACGTGTCTGAAGCCTCTACGTTGCTACCATAAAGATCACTCGCTAGTCCACTTTATCTAGTAACATTAGAGAATTATCATGCAAATTTGTGTCAATCCATTGCTCCAGTTCTTCATGAAAAAAATCACCCCAAAGCAGCTGCAATACTAAGCATTTCCAAACCTCCTTTAATCTGGAGCAATCTTCGAGTAGATGCAAAGTAGTTTCTTCATCAGAACCACATATTGCATAAGTGTTATCCATGCACTTGCCCCATTTACATCGCATGCTATTTGTTGTTAGTCAATTTCTCCTAACCAACCAAAGAAAGTGAATCCATTGCGACGGTCCTAGAAGTATCCAGATCCACCCCATGCTATTATAAAATTGCTTGCCTTCATACCGTAACATAGCTAAGTATGCTGACCGTGTAGAGAAAACCCTATTCGATGTAAACTTCCACACTTGCTTATCCTCCAAACAAGAACACAAGGGAAAGGATAGGGACAGAACCTCTAAGGCCTTCTCCACTGGTAAATGAGCAAAAACACTATTAGAATGCCTCCTCCCATTATGCCGAATGTAATCCTTAACTTTAGCATTTTCATTACCCACTATATTCATGCCTTCTAAACTATATGCAAAGGGTTCTTGAAGCCAACGATCCTTCCAAAAGCTAATAGCAACTCCATCACTGACCCCCCATTGAAGGCATTTAGCAAATGAATCCACGATCAACATTAACCTCTCTAGGTAAAAGACCATGAGTTACACTTATCATGTGCGCTTAGAGCATACTCCACTAGATTTATGTCAAAATATCCTAATGAGTATATGTCAAAATATCCTACAAAAAATTCTTGTCATAATAGGAAATATCCTACAGAGTATTTCGAGTATATTTTTATATTATAAATATTTAATTTGATTTCCTAGTTTGTTATTTCCTAGTTTAGATACTATGTGTAAATATAAATATGTATGCTGTAACACCTAAAATGTGGGTGTGCAACATGACTCATTCTCTAGTTCATATTAATTTACATGGTATCATAGCATACCTATTTTCTTTGAACAAGAAACCCTAGCCATTAACCACATCTTTTTTCTCTTCACCACTATGTCTAAAATCACATCAGATTCTACGCCCTTTGGTGTTCCTACATCTTCCTATTTTGAACCCAAGGACTTTGTCAATAAGACAAAGAATCCTCATATCTTGACTTCAGATTCCCATTTAGTCTAGATCACTACTATTAGGCTGAATGGGGACAATTTTTTACATTGGTCTCAATCTATGCCCATGTACATCTAAGGTAGAGGAAAGATTGGGTATTTAATAAGTGATAAGAAAGAACCAAACTTGGATGATCCAGCCTATCCAATTTGGGATGTAGAGAATTCTATGGTTATGATATGGTTAGTGAACTCTATGGAAGAGGAGATTAGTTCCAACTACATGTGTTATCACACAACAAAGGAACTTTAGGATAATATTACTTTAATGTATTCAGACTTAGGAAATCAATCCCAAGTATATGAACTAGTGCTGAAACTTGGAGAAATTTGCCAAGGTGAGAATAACGTTACAAAGTATTTCCATTCCCTAAAAAAATTATGGCAAGTTCTAGACCTATTCAATTCTTATAAATGGAAATCTTCTGAAGATTGGAATCATTAAAAGAAGAAGCACCACAATAAAAAAATCCACGAATTGGTCAGAGTTTTCATGAAGTTTTTAAAAACATCACAAAAAGATCACATTTTTCGAGATGTTTTATAAAAATGTTGCAGATTTGTCAGACCTTTTGCGACATTTTAGCACAAAAACGTTGTAGAAAAGAAACCTTGATGTTTTGGTAGAGAAAACGTTGCAGAAGGCTAACTGAATTGTTATAACATCCCTCTACCCCAAGGTACATACCCAAACATTCAAGAATATTAAACTACATATCTTATGATAATGGCATGTTAGAGCAAAAAATAAATCCAACTTACACATGGAATCATCTAATATAAATAGAAGTCATCAAAATTTAAAACCATTCATTGCATTCATTCACAAAGTTTATACTGTTTCCATTAGATGAATAATTACATAACCTCATACAGGATCTAGCAGAAACTAAAAAATAAAAGCTATAACTCTCTGATGTCAGTTGACAGATCTCTGAGCCATAACTTAATCTAAAACGTTCTTCTAATCCAGAATAAACACTAAGTCTCCTATCTCGTACCTGAAAAATCACGTTACAATTTTTATGAGCTTTGCGAACTCAATGAGTGAACCATCATTGATGATTTCATCGGATTCACATACACAAATCACATCTTTCGCAAGTAATCATACAGAATATGTATAATTCAAATGCTCACACTGTCAAGGCACATCATTTAATCTTTGCAAATCAGATTATATATATAAACAAATACAGATGCATATGAGACTCTAGATTCATTATTAATATTATGACCGAGTGCCTTTCACATACAGATACAATTATTGGCCTATTGGGCTTAGTCAGAAACAATTATCATGAAGCATAGCTCTATGCGCAGAATCAGTAGTCACGGAGCAAAGCTTTACGTGTAAGAGCTTTCATACTGGCTACTCCAGTCACAACACCTTTATCTGAGCATGCATTTTATGAAATGCTTAAAGTTCAGATTTTTCCATGTATAACAGTCACATATAATGCACAGTCAAAATCTCATAATCATCGGACCTAAGTACGACATTCAAATTTCGTTGAGAATTCACATAGCATTTAGAATCTCAAGGCAATCAAGCACTTCCAATACATATCCAACTATTTAACTCCTCGGACTTCGAGTTCGAAATTCATAAACAATCGCAACAATTCAATAATCGACAAAATCAAATCAAACTAATCCTAGGAAATTCATCTAAGTTGACTCATAGTACGCTTCAAGAAGTTATTGCCTAGATGGTCTGGCAATGTCCGACCGGCATCCGATGTGCTCTTCTATAACATACATAACATACTTATAATATATCGAATTTTTGGACAAATGTATAAGTATTTATTTGTGCACATGTACTTATATAAAATATGTTCAATGTATGTTCAATGACAATTATCAAATCATTCAGATATCAAAGTCCCCATTAACCTCATTTTTACTTATAATTTGAACCAAAATAAAACAATGTGAAATCTATTTCATAACCTAATGGACCCTTCAAAATTTCTACCCACAAAATTTCAGGTCAAATTTGCATAATTAATCTAATAGGGTACATGACAAATATAGGCAACACTTTCTTCTGGAAAATTGTTCAACCATGTCATAAGTTTCTAATGACTCCAAGATCATCTAATTCGATTAAGTATTCTATGAGTTATGCTCACAATACCACAGACTATGTATAGTTGAACATTTGGCTAGTACATGATCATATCTTTCAACTCTATATCCAAAAATTATAAAATTTATACCAATTTGAAGCTAGGAGAATAAGCTGCAATTTTCGTGAAGACATATCAATCTAATTCAGCCTATATCAATATAGTTTATTCAATAACTATAGGATATGATTTTTGTCCCTAGTAATGCTACAGCCTAAGCTAAGACGCAATTTCATGCCAAATTTGAAAGCCTTAGAGACATAATTAAAATTCTACTTATTCAAAAAAATTGTAGAATTATATCTCTAGTCTAATCTGAACTAAGAATCAACTTATTTGAAAATCTACATATCAAGTTATAATCAGAACATTTCGGCAAACTTCCACACTTTCATCCTATCAATCACTTTCAATCTAATTCAGATGGCTCTAAATTTTTATGGAGAGAAAGAAAAATTTCTTAGGAATCCATTGATCTAAGTTTCAAGTCATTTGGAGTTCGGATGAAAAAATTGTAACCAAAAGACCTAGGGCTGTTCAATGAAATACTGTAGTTCACAACCTATACATGCATCTACGCCCCTTTTTCTCTCTCTAGCATGCAAACTTCATCTTCTTCACCAAACCTAGTTTTTTCTTCTCATTCCTTTTCCAACTTAATCACTTCTAAATCATCTATTATGCTTGTCTACACTCACTGTAACTTCCAAAAAATTTAGAAACAATCCTAAACTTCAAACATCACAAATCCAAAACACCCACCATTTTTCCTCTCTCTCTCTCTCTATTGTAAATTTTCAATTTCTTATATTTTCATCCAATGTATTGATTTTCACTTTTATCTACTCTTTTACTCCATTTAACTCATCCTAATATTAGAACCTCGCTAAATTCATCTTTCCCAAATCCATGCATGAACAAAAACAATCAACCAAGCATTGACGCATGTGTAGTGAAATGACAGAGTAGGAGTTCATCTTTTTTTTTTTTGGATTTTACACTAAACACAACTTCAATGATTCGTCTAGCTCCAACTCACCTCAACAATATCTTACAACATCTGATTCCTTAAACATGCAAAAGCAATATATCCATATTCGGTTTTCTCTCTCAAACAAGACAGAACATATATATATGCCTCAATTTCCAAACCCATGCATGTATGTATATATTTACACTAGAAAATAACCATCATCATAACTACTTACTGGATTCACCTTTAAATTCCAACCATAAAAGTAACTCAGCAACACAAAAGCACAAGGTGATGAACAAAACCAAGCAGAAAATACGTAAGATGATCAAAAGCTAAGTAACCTCTTCTTAACCAAAACACAATAATACGTGGGTTAATTGCATATCTTTCACGTGTGCTATACATCTCCACAGATTGACCATTTTTCATAATATCAATTTGGCATTTGTCACATATGTATTATTGCCACATTTCACATTAGGATTGGTCCACAAAACAAATATTTTTTTACAAAATTCACTAAAAATTCCAAAATACCTTAAATAATCCCACAATTGCCAAAACACATTTTAATCACATTTACTAACTCAATTATACCCAGAAATGTCAATAAATGCATATACAGTTATATGACTGTGTAAGAAAAATGTGTATGTCACAATTAATTTATGCATGATGTGCATTTTCCTAATTTTCTCAGAAATTTCCATAAGTTACTATTCTAGTCTTAATATGGGTAACGGGATGTTACAATTCTCCCCTCCTAGCAAACATTTCAACCTCGAAATTCTTACCTGAATAATCAAATAGGTAGGAGTACTGATTCCTTATGTGCTCCTCTGTTTCCCATGTGGCTTCCTCACTCGAATGATTCTTCCAAAGGACTTTCACCATTAGGATCACTCGGTTCGTCAATTGTTTACTCTGATAGCACATTATCATCACAGGTTATTTAACATAGCTCAGATTACTAGAGACTTCAATCTCCTGGGTATCACATGAGTTGGATTCGATCGATATCGCCTAAGCATACTCACATGAAACATATTATGTATCTGAGCCATTTTTGAAGGTAAGGCTAACTCATAAGCCAATGGTCTAATTCTTTCAATTATCTCATATAGACCAATATAACTCGGACTTAACTTACTTTCTTGACAAATCTCAATACACCTTGCGATGGTGATACTCTCAAAAATACTCTATCACTAACTTGATACTCCATATCTCGTCAGCATTGATCCATATAACTTTTCTGTTTATCTTGTACTACTTTAATTCTGCCACGGATCAATTTTACCTTATCAACGGTATCCTGAATCAACTATGGCCTTCAATAATTCTTAGAACCTCTTCATCCCAATATAGAGGCAAATGACACTTCCTGTCGTATAATGCCTCATAAAGAGCCATACTGATACTACTGTAATATTGATTATTGTAAGCAAATTCAATCAAAGCTATATATTGATCCTATGCTCCTTGAAACTCCAAAATACAAACTCTGAGCATATCTTTAACAGTCTTAATCATTCTCTCACTCTAACCATCTGTCTGAGAATGAAATGTAGCACTGAAATTCAGCTTTGTACCCAAATCTGCTTGTAGGCTACCCTAAAATCTCGAGGTAAATCGAGGATCCTTATCCGACATAATGGACACTGGAATGCCATGCAATCTCATAACTTCATTTACATATCACCAAGCCAACTGATCTAATGAATAGTTCTCCCTCATTGGTAAGAAATGAGCCGATTTGGTCAGTCTATCAATAATGAACCAAATGGCATCATGTTATCTGGGAGTCCTAGGCAAACCCATAATAAAATTCATCGTGATTCGTTCCCATTTCCACTCTAGAATAGGTAACGAATGTAATTTTCTAACAGGAGCCTAATGCTTAGCCTTAACTTACTGGCAAGTTATAAACTTAGAAATGAACTCTGCTACTTGCTTTTTCATTCCTAGTTACCAGTAATGTTATTCTAGCATGTTATACATCTTGGTAGTACCAGGATGCATAACATAAGCTGCTATATAGGCTTCCCCCCAATTCTCTTTTCTCAAATTATCAACATTGGCCACACATAATCTTGGACTTAACCACAATGTATCATCTCTAACCTCAAATTCAAAATCCAGCTTCACTTTTATCTTCTCAATTATCTTCATTAAGTCTGGATATCTGCTCTGAGCCTCTTTGATTCTTTCAAGCAACACAAGTCTCGAATTTAATGTAGCTATCAATGTATCATTTTGCTCTAAATTTAATTCAACATTCAATTCTCTCAACTGAACTAGGCTCAGTAACCTCGATAACTGTACTTAACCCATACTGTTGTTAGACTTCTAACTTAATGCATCAGCTACCACATTAGCTTTGCCAGGATGATACTCAATGGTATAATCATATTCTTTTAACAATTCAATCCATCTCCTCTGTCTCATATTCAACTCTTTCTAGCTCAACAGATATTTCAAACTTTTGTGATCAGTGAACATCTGAAAAGTTTCTCCATATAGATAGTGTCTCAAAAATTTTAAAGCAAATACTACTACAGCAAGTTCCAAATCGTGTATTGGGTAATTAAATTCATGAGACCTCAATTGTCTCGATGTATATGCTATTACTTTACCATACTACATTAGTACACATCCTAAGCCCTAATGTGACGCATCACTGTACATAACATAACCTCCAGAACCTGACGGGATAGCTAACACAGGTGCAGTAGTTAACCGATGCTTTAGCTCCTCAAAACTCCTCTGACAATCATCACTCCATCTGAAAGCAACATTTTTTCTTAAAAGTTTTGTCAAAGGGGATTAGATCAGTGAAAACGCCTCGATAAACCTTCTGTAATAACCAGCTAATCTAAGGAAACTCCAGATCTTAGACACATTCCTCGAAGCTTTCTATTTCATTACTGCATCTACTTTCTTTAGGTCCACCTGAATGCCTTGTCCAGACACTATATGACCCAAGAGTACCACCTAATGAAGCCAGAATTTGCACTTACTGAACTTGGCATAAAGTTGTTTTTCTATTATTATCTAGAGAACCAATCTCAGATGTGCAGCATGATCCTCTTTACACTTCGAGTACACCAAAACGTCATCAATAAAAACAATCACACAGTGATCTAAATAAGGTTGAAGTACCTTATTTATCAATGCCATAAAAGCTGTAGGAGCATTAGTTAAACTAAAAGGCATCACCAAAAACTCGAAGTGCCCATATCTGATTCTAAATGCACTCTTGGGAGTATTAGCCTCAGCTATTTTCAACTAGTAATATCCTAATCTCAAGTCTAACTTTGTGAACACCTGAGTTTCCTATAACTGATTAAATAAATCGTCAATCCTCAACAATGGGTATTTATTCATCACTATAATCCAATTCAACTGCCGATAATTAATACACAATCTTAGAGTTCTATCCTTCTTCTTTACAAACAGTACTGGAGTTCCCCAAGGTGACACACTAGGCCTGATGAATCCCTTATCTAACAACTCTTGTAATTGGGCTTTCATCTCTTTCAGTTTTACAGGTGCCATCCTATATGGGGGTATTGATATAGGAGCGATACCTAGAATAATTTTCATGGTAAACTTCGTCTCCCTTTCTGGGGGTAAACCCGGTAATTATACAGGAAACACATCCAAAAAATCCCTAACAACTGGAATATCCTGAATGGTTTGTTCATTCTGAGTGTCAAATACGTGGGCCAGATAAGCCTCAGATCCACCTCGGATTAGTTTCAGCACACTCATAAATGAAATTAGTTGGGCTAGCACCACCTGAATAACTCCTCAAAACACCACTCTCGACTAGTTGGGAGATTCAAGAACTACTTCCTTAGTGTAGCAATTCATTACAACCCGATGAGCTATAAGCTAATCCATACTAAGAATTACATCAATTTCTTTCAACTGCAAGATGATCATATCAGCTTTTAACTCTGCCTGATCAATTTGAACTATACATCTTCTACATACCTCACCAACCACTATTGTACTTTCCACTGGTGTACTCACCTCTAACCCACATTTCAGTATCTCTCGTTCATAATGCAATCTAGATGCTAGATGTAGTCTGATGAATTAATATGTAGATCCTAGATCTACCAATGTATATACTTTAAAATGAAAAACAATTATCATACCTGCTACCACATATGGGGAGTTCTGTGCCTCCTATCTGATGATGGCATAGACCTTGGCCTGAGATTGTGGCTGGTTATTCCGCAACTCAGTTTTGACACTAGGCCCTGCTGACTGAGTTTTGCCTCTACCTCTGCCTCTCTGTGTGGATTTGCCAGCTCTACTCTACTGTACTGATGCCTCAGTCACTGTTCCTCCTCTAACTCTAGACTTTGATCTAAACATTTCAGGATAATCTCTGATCATATAGTCTAGTGAGTCATAACGGAGATAAGCTCCAATTTCCCACCAATAATCACTGTTGAGACTGGTTAGAGGAAATTTGTCCTCTACCCTCCCAGACTGAACAAATCCACCCCTTGATTGGGATCCAAATTGTCTCGATCTAGATTAGAATCGAGACGATCTGTTTTGGCTCTTTCTAGAGCTTCTGCCAAAATTAACCTAAGATTCATCCTGCCTCTTTCCTCTAGCCTCCTGTCTGTGCTCTCTTTGACCATCCTTTAACAACTGATCAATTCTTATTGAGGCTGCTCGAAGTTCTGTAAAACTGCACAAATTAGAAATGGCAAGCCTTATTCTAATCTTCGCATTCAAACCATCCTTAAATCGTTTACATTTTTCTTATTCAATTGGGATCAATACATTTGCATATCCCATGAGCTCATTGAATTTTATCTCATACTCTGCCACTATGAGTCTACCTTGCTTTAGTTCTAAAAATTCTTTCATTTTCTGATTCGTGTAAATCTTCGGCATGTAGTTTTCTTAGAACACTCTCAGAAAATCCTCCTAGGTTAAACTACAAGGTATGGTGGTACTGCCCTGCACAATCTTCCACCACTAGTATGCGGAACCTTGCAGTAGTGAGACTACATAATTGAATCTTTCATCTGCTTCACAATCCATCTGATTGAACACTCTTTCCGTTCTCTTTAACCACCCTTCTACTTTAGCTGGGTCTATACTTTCGTAGAAGTCCACAGCCCCTTGCTTCCTCAATTTATCATATCTTCTTTCTCGCCTTTCTAGAATTCTCGGAGGTATCTGAGCAAATTCAGGTACACGAGACTCTACCTTGACTCCTACAGACTCCATGTCAACTGACTCACCAATTGGATCTCCTATAGAAGGTGACCTATAACAAAGAAAATTGTGATCACTATCTGAATATCTCACTAATTATCATATCTTAACTCATATTTGTGCCTAAAGATGCCAAATCATACTCTAATACAAAAAATGCAACATCCCACTACCACAAGGTACATACCCAAACATTCAAGAATATTTAACCACATATCCTATGATAATGGCATGTTAGAGCAAAAATCAAATCCAACTTACACATGGCATCATCTAACATAATCAGAAGTCATCAAATTTTAAACCTATTCATTGCATTCATTCACAAAGTATACACTGTTTCCATTAGAAGAATAATTACAAAACCTCATACAGGTTCTAGTACAAACTACAAAATAAAAGCTATAACTCTTTGATGTCAGCTGACAGACCTCTGAGCTATAACTTAGTCCAAGACGTTCTTCTAATCTAGAATAAACACTAAGTCTCCTGTCTCATACTTGAAAAACCACGTTGTAATTTTTATGAGTTTTACGAACTCAATGAGTGAACCATCATTGATGATTTCATCGGATTCACATACACAAATCACATATTTCACAATTAATCATATAGAATATGTATAATTCAAATGCTCACACTGTCAAGGCACATCATTTAATCTTTGCAAAATAGATTATATATATAAACAAATACAGATGCATATGAGACTCCAGATTCGTTATTAATCTTGTGACCGAGTGCCTTTCATATACAAATACAATTACTGGACTATTGGGGTCAGTCAGAAACAATTATCATAGTGCATAGCTCTATGTGTAGAATCAGTAGTCATAGAGCAAAGCTCTATGTATAAGTGCTTTCATATTGGCTACTCCGGTCACAGCGCCTTTATCTGAACATGCATTTTATGAAATACTTTAAGTTCAAATTTTGTCATGTATACGAGTCACATATAATGCACAGTCAGAATCTCATAATCATCGGACCTAAGTTCGGCATTTAACTTTCATTGAGAATTCAAAAAGCATTGAGAATCTCAAGGTAATCAAGCACTTTCAATACATACCCAACTATTTAACTCCTCGGACTTCGAGTCCGGAATTCATAAATAATCGCAACAATTCAATAATTGGCAAAATCAAATTAAATTAATCCTAGGAAATTGATCTAGGTTGACTCATAGTACGCTCCAAGAACCTATTGCCTGGATGGTCCGGCAATGTTCGACTGGCGTCCGATGTGGTCCTCTATAACATACACAACACATTTACAATATATCATATTTTTGCACAAATGTATAAGTATTCCTTTATGCACATTTACTTATATAAAATATGAACAATGCATGTTCAATGAAAATTCTGGGTCTCTTATCAAATCATTCAAATATCAAAGTTCTCATTAACCTCATTTGTAGTTACAATTTGAACTAAAATAAAACAATGTGAAATCTATTTCATAACCTAATTGACCACTTCAGATTTTCTACCCACATTATTTCGGGTCAACTTTGCATAATTAATCTAATAGGGTACATGACAAATATAGGCAACACTTTCTTCTGGAAAATTGTTCAACCATGTCTTAAGTTTCTAATGACTCTAAGATCATCTAATTTGATTCAGTATTCTAGGAGTTATGCTCACAATATCACTGACTATGTATATTTGAACATTTGGCTAGTACATGATCATACCCTTGAATTGTATAACTTGTATCTTTCAGCTCAGATATCCAAAAATTACAAACTTTATGCCAATTTAAAGCTAAGAGAATAAGCTACAACTTTAGCGAAGACAACTCAGCCTAATTTAGCTCACATCAATACAGTTTATTCAATAACCACAAGACATGATTTCTATCCCTGGTAATGCTACAACTTAAGCTAAAACTTAGTTTCATGCCAATTTTGAAAGTCTTAAAGACAGAATTAAAATTCTAATTCTTTAAGAAAGTTGTATACTTATGTCTCTAGTTTAATCTGAACTAAGAATCAACTCATTTGGAAATCTACATATCAAGTTATAATTAGAATACCAAAGCATGTTCATGAAAATTTTCCAGCTCATAACATACCAACAGACTTCCACGCTTTCATCCTATCAACCCTTTTCATAGGAATCCATTGATCTAAGTTTCAAGTCATTTGGAGTTCGGATGAAAAAGTTATAGTAAAAAAACTTAAGGCTGTTTAATGAAATACTCTAGTTCCTAACCCACACTTATAAACCAACACCTTTTCTCTCTCTAGCATGCAAATCTTCATCTTCTTCACCAACCCAGTTTTTTTCTTCTTTAACGTAAACAACAAATTTTTCTTCACTCTTCTTCTACTTTTTTTTTCATTTCCAAACTTCTTCACTTCAAAACTCATCTATTCAGCATTTCCATTTCCAAATACAATCTCCAAATACATCAAAATCAACTTTACACTTCAAAACTTACAAATCCAAAATGCCACATTTTCATTCTCTCTCTACTGTCATTTTTTTTTTTCAAACATAAATTTTCCAGAATTTTTCATACTCCTTCTCTCTTTGTTATTCCCAATTTAAACACTTTTTACACTCATTATAACTTCAAGGCAATGTAAAAAAAATAACTCTAGACATCAAACATCCAAAAACCCGAACTCCACATTTTCCACTTCTCACTTCTGTAAAAAAAAATTTCTACGTTAATGACTACACCAATTAATTCAAAAGATCACTTAAACCCATTCTAACTTATCTTTAGCTCATCACCATACACAAGTCAAAAAAATCCAGAATTCACACTTAAACACCTAACTTCATACATAACAATATAATTATACTAACACAAAAAACAGAGTACATTTCGGGTAAACTCAGTTTCCAACACATTTCAATTTTTCTAACTTATTCATTATCAGCAAAAACTCATTTCAATTTAAACTTTACATTAGCATCATAGCTCCCCAAACACCACATTATTTAAGCTCGTTCCCTTAAATCCAAACTCAATCAACTTACCTCTATTAATACGGACATTTTCATGCATGAACAGTGATTATTAACCATATACGTGAGCTTCCCAAAAGATACATAACACTTTTTTTAAACACAACTTCAATGATTCATTTAACCCCAACTCAACTCAACAATATCTTACACCATCTAATTTCTTAAACAACTTTGTAGAAACAAAATATCCATATTTAGTTTTCTCTCCTAAATAGGATAGAACTTATATATATATGCATTAATTTCCAAACCCATACATGCATGTACATATTTACACCAGAAACTAAACATCAGCAAAACTACTTACTAGGTTCAGCTATAAACTCCAGAGAGTAACTCAACAACACAAAGGCACATTCAATAGCTATTCAGTGATGAAAACAGTGAAGAACATAAGCTATAGTGATCTTTTCCTAATCCCAGCATAAACCACACGTAAACACAAAGTGTGTGCAGGCTTGCATGCCTTACACTTGTCATCACACAAACAAGCCATTTGTCACTTATACATTAGTGCCACATGTTACTCTTTCATAAGTCCATAAATCACTCTTTTTCCAAAATTCACTAGAATGCCATAATATCCTAAATATTCCAAAATAGCCAAATCACATTTTAACAACTCAATTATACCTAGAAAATGTCAATGAATGTATGTACAATCATATGAATATGCAAAAATGTGCATGTCACAATTTATTTATGCCTGATGTGCATTTTCCTAATTTCACAGAAATTCCTCATAAATTACTATTCTAGCCCTAACATGGGTAACGGGATATTACAATTCTCTCCTCCTAACAAAAATTTCGTCCTCAAAATTCTTACCTAAATGATTAAATAGATAGGGGTACTGAGTCCTCATCTGCTCCTCTGTTTTCCATGTGGCTTCCTCACTCAGATGGTTCTTCCAAAGGATTTTCACCATTGGGATCACTCGATTCCTCAGTTGTTTACTGTGATAGCCAATTATCTTCACATGTTCTTCAACATAGCTTAGATTACTAGAGACTTCAATATCCTGAGTCGGTATCACATGAGTTAGATCCGATCGATATCGCCTAAGCATACTTACATGAAACATATTATATATCTGAGCCATTTCCGAAAGTAAGGCTAACTTATAAGTCAATGGTCCAATTCTATCTATGATCTCATATGGACCAATATACCTCGAACTTAACTTACCCTTCTTGCCAAATCTAAGTACACCTCACCAGGATGATACTATTAGGAGTACTCTGTCACCAACCTAATACTCCATATCTCTCCTGTACTGATCCACATAGCTTTTTTGTCTATCTTGTGCCATTTTAATTCTACTATGGATCAATTTTACCTTATCAACAGTGTCCTGAATCAACTCGGGGCCTTCGACAATTCTTAGACCCTCTTCATCCCAGTATAAAGGCGAACGACACTTCGTGCCATACAACGTCTCATATGGAGCCATACCAATACTACTATGATACTGATTATTGTAGGCAAATTCAATTAAAGCCATATATTTATCCCATGCTCCCTGAAACTCCAGACCATAAGCTCTGAGCATACCCTTAACAGTCTTGATCATTCTCTCACTATGACCATCTGTCTGAGGATAGAAGGCCGTACTGAAATTCAGTTTGGTACCTAAAGCTATCTGTAAACTACCCCAAAATCTCGAGGTAAATCTAGGATCCCTGTCCAAAACTATGGACACTGGAACCCTATGTAATCTCACAACCTTATTCACATATCACTGAGCTAACTGATCTAGTGAAAGATTTTCTCTCACTGGCAAGAAATGAGCCGATTTGGTCAGTATATCCATAATGACCCAAATGGCATTATGTGGCCTCAAAGTCCTCGACAAACCCATAATGAAATCCATCATGATTCGTTCCCATTTCCACTTCAGAATAAGTAATGAATGTAATTTCGCAAATGGAGCCTGATGGTCAGCCTTAACCTGTTGGCAAGTTATACACTTAAAACAAATTCCGCTACTTGCTTTTTAATGCCAAGCCACTAGTAATGTTGTTTAAGCGTGTTATACATCTTGGTAGTATCAGGATGCATAGCATAGGCTGCTAAATGTGCTTCCTCTAAAATCTTTTTCCTTAAATTATCAACATTGGGCACACATAGTCTTTGCTTTAACCTTAACGTATCATCTCTCACTTCAAACTCAGAATTTGGATTCACTTTCAACTTCTCAATTAACTTCACTAAATCTGGATCTTTGCTCTGAGCCTCTTTGATTCTTTTAATCAAAACAGGTCTCAACTTCAAGGTAGCTATCAATGTACCATTTTGCTTCAAATTTAACTCAAAATTCAATGCTTTTAACTGAACTAGGCTCGGTAACCTCGATAACTGTACTTATGCCACATTGCTATATGATTTCCCACTCAATGCATCAGCTACAACATTAGCTTTGCTAGGATGATACTCAATTGTACAATCATAGTCTTTTAACAAATCTATCCACCTCCTCTATCTCATATTCAGCTTTTTCTGGCTCATCAGATACTTTAAACTTTTATGATCAATAAATACCTAAAAGGTTTCACAATACAGGTAATGCCTGCAAATTTTCAAAGCAAAAACTACAGCAGCAAGTTCCAAATCATGAACCGGATAATTAAATTCATAAGATCTCAACTGTCTCGATGCATATGCTATTACCTTACCATGCTGCATCAGAACACATCCTAAATCTTGGTGCGATGCATCATTATACACAACATAACCTCTAGAACCTAATGGAATAGCTAACACTGGTGTTGTAGTTAACCAATGCTTAAGCTCCTTAAAACTCTTCTGACAATCATCACTCCATCTGAAAGGCACATTCTTTCTTAGAAGTTTTGACAAAGGGGATGAAATCAGTGAAAACCCTCGACAAACCTTCTGTAATAGCCAGTTAATCCAAGGAAACTCCAGATCTTAGATACATTCTTCGAAGCTTCCCACTTCATCACTACTTCTATTTTCTTTGGGCCCACCTGAATGCCCTGACCAAACATAATGTGACCCAGGAATATTACTTGATTGAGCCAAAACTTGCACTTATTAAACTTGGCATAAAGTTGTTTCTCCCTCATCAACTGAAGAACCAATCTCAGATGTGCAACATGATCTTCTCTACACTTTGAATACACCAAAATGTCATCAATAAAGACAATTACAAATTGATCTAAATAAGGTTGAAATACCTTATTCAT
>JAOQMP010000210.1:39798947-39809966 GCA_027563575.1 Erythroxylum pedicellare
CCCCGCCATTAATGAGGAGTGGAGAGGAGCATAAAGGTTTGAACCTTGTTGCTTGAGATAATGTTTGTATACCAAAGACTATGGGGGTCTCAATATTCGCTAAATGGAAATCTATAATGAGGCCTTATTTCAAAAAATTCTTTAAAGGTTTCTTTGTGAACCAAACAGCTTGTGGGTCTAGTTTTTTAAATCAAAATATAAAGTGCATGGGAATTGTAAATTAATATGAATAAGAGAATGAGTCGTATTGTACACCCACATTTTAGGTGTCATTACATACATATTTATATTTACACATAGTATCTAAATTAGGAAATAACAAATTAGGAAATAAAATCAAATATTTGCATCCTAAAAATATACTTAGAATACTTTGTAGGATATTTCCTATTATGATAAGAATATTCTGGAAGATATTCTGACATATACTCTGTACGATATTCTGACACTCCCCCTCAAGTTGGTTTGTAAATGTCTTACATCTCTAGCTTGCTTACTAAAAAATCAAATTGCTTTTTTAGTAGACCTTTAGTGAGTATATCATCCACTTGTTAAGGAGTAGGAATATAAGGAACACAAATTAGTCCACTATTAATTTTCTCCTTGATAAAGTGTCTATCAACTTTAATATGTTTAGTCTGATCATGAAGAACTGGATTATGAGCAATTGAAATGACATCTTTATTATAACAGTAGATTTTCATCGAAAGTGACATAGGGAGCTTTAGGTCTTCTAGCAATTTCTTAATCCACATAGCTTCACAAATCCCATGTGCAAGGAATCTAAATTCTGCTTCAACAGTACTTCGTGTCACAACACTTTGCTTCTTGCTTCTCTAAGTTACGAAATTTCCTCCAACAAATGTTCAATATCTAGATGTTGCTCGCCTGTCTATTGCACGACCAACCCATTCAGCATTAGTATAAACTTCCACCTAAAAGTGATCATGTTTTTTAAACATCAAACCCATTCCAGGTCTCCCATTTAGGTACTTTAGTATCCTATAGGTAGCTTCAAAGTGTTCACGATCGGGTGTATGCATGAATTATCTTATCATGCTTACAAAAAATGCTATATCAGGGCTAGCGTGTGACAAATATATAAGCCTACCTACCTAACACTAAAATTTCTCCTTTTAAGTTACGTCCTCAATTTTAGCAGGATCTAGTTTGAGATTTACCTCCATTGGAGTTTCAGCAGCCTTGCAACCTAGAAGACCAGTCTTATCTAATAAATCAAGGATATATTTCTTTTGATTTACAAAGATCCCTTCAGGTGATCTTGCAAATTCCATGCCAAGAAATTATTTCAAGGTTCGTAGATTTTTGATCTCAAAGTATTCAGCTAGCCTCTTCTTTAATCTCTCTAATTCATCAAGATTATCACCTATTAATATCATGTCATCGACATATACAATAACGATTGTTATTTTTCTTTTAACATTATGTTTATAAAAAAGAATATTATCTGTTTGACTTTGCAGATAACCATATCCTTTATAGTGTTCCCAAACTGTTCAAACCATGGCCTTAGAGATTGTTTGAGACTATATATAGACTTCTTGAGTTTTTAAACTTTGTTCTGACCTACAAATTCTTCAAAACCAGAAGGTAGGCTCATAAAGACTTCCTCTTCCAAATCACCATTCAAGAATGCATTTTTTTTTTACATCTAATTAGTATAATGCCCAATTGAAACTAATTGCAAGAGACAATAGAACACGTATAAAGTTAATTTTGGCTACTAGGGTAAAAGTTTCCTAGTAGTCAACACCATATATTTGAGTAAACCCCTTAGCCATAAGTCTAGCCTTATATCTCTCTACACTACCATCTGCTTTGCATTTAACAGTAAATACCCATTTACACCCAACTATTTTATGACCTTTGGGTAGCTCTATAATTTCCCATATCCTATTTTTCTTTAGTGCATGAATTTCCTCCATCATTGATGTTCTTCAATTTGGATCATTAAGTACTTCTTGAATATTTCTTGGAACAACCATATTAGAGATTTTTGACATAAATGCCTTATGTTTTTGTGAGAGACGACAATAAGACATATATTTTGCAATAGGATGATTAGTGCAAGGACGAGTTCCTTTTGTAAGAGCAATAGGAACATTAAGATCAAGATATTCATAAGAGACTTTATTAGGTAAAACAATAGGTGAGATAGAAAAATTAGTACTTTTAGAAGTGTCTTGAGTACCTGAATCCATTTCGTAGACTGACTAGGTGCTGAAGGAACAGTAGGTTCTTTAATCTATTAATGATTTTTCTCCTTGTAGAAAAAATGACCTTAGGTTCTTGATCCTTAAGATTATCTTGTAGTATTTCCCCCTGTCACAGTTTCAACAATTTCTGGCAAAGCATCCTTAGGTGTAGAAACTACTGTTTAGGGTAATGTATGAAAGATAGGCATTTTATCCCCACTATTTTCTTCTTTTAAACTCTCCCCCTGAAGAAAATTCTTTTGAAAATAAGGGTGATTTTCCAGAAATAAAAAATCATAGTAACTAGGACTTTTTCAGTTCTTTGGATTAAAACATTTATAACCTTTTTTATTTGATGCATAACTAACAAAAACATATTTTTCAGCCCTAAGATCAAGCTTAGATCGATCTTTATTGGGTAGATGAACATAAGTTACACACCCAAATATTTTAAAGGGTAATTTGGAAGGAAATTCGATTTTCTGGGAAGAAACTTGTAAAGAACTCAAAGGGAGTAATGAAGTTAAGTACACTGGTAGGCATTCTATTTATCAAATAAGCTATAGTTAAAGTTGCTTTACCCTAAAGATACTTAAGGATAAATATAGAAAACATAAGAGACCAGGCCACTTCCAACAAGTGTCGATTTTTCTCTTAACTATACCATTTTGCTAAGGTGTATTAACATAAGTTGATTGATGTTGAATGCCATTCTCTCTTAAAAAACCTTCTAAGAATTTCATTGAAATACTCATTACCATTATCAGAATGAAAAATATCAATTTTAGTTTGAAATTGAGTGTCAATAATGTTATAAAAATTTTGGAACACTATGTTAACTTCATATTTATAAGTAATTAAATATACCTAACACAACCTAGTATGATCATCAATGAAAGTAAAAAACCATTTTTTTTGAATAAGTAGGAATTTATGAAGGACCCCAAACATCACTATGAATTAAGTAAAATGATCGTAAAGGTTGATAAGATTTTGAAGGACAAATATTTTATGACTTTTTGACAAAATAAAGTGTTCACAATGAGACAAAGAACAATTTATTCCCTTAAATAAGGTAGGAAACAATTTTTTAAGATATTGAAAATTAGGATGCCCTAGTCTATAGTGCCAGAGCATTATTTTATTGTTGACAAGGTTAGAGCTGATACTACTTAGTCCTTGAGGTCTTTTATCCTTGGAGACTTCAACTTCAAAATAGTAAAGACCATCGATCATTCTAGCACTGTCAATCTTCTTTCCCGAAGTCTGGTCCTGAAACACACAATAGGAATCAAAGGAGGTAACATGACAATTGGAATCTTTTGACTACTTACTCACAGACAAAAGGTTACAAGCAAGTTTTGGTACATGAAGAACATATTTAAGGGATAAAGTATCTGACAAAATAATCAAACCTTTTCCAGCTATAGGTGAATAAGACCCATCTGCAATACAAATTTTTTCATGATCAGAACAAGGAACATAAGTATGAAGTAAATTTGAAAAACTTGTCATATGGTCAGATGCTCAATGATCCATGGAGCAGATTGTGATAAAGAATAACACACTAAGGCCTTCAAATCAGTACCTGTTTGTGCCAAAGAAGCATTAGGAGTACCAAATAATCCAGAATTGGATTTGAGCAGTTTCAGGATTTGATCCACTTGCTGTGGACTGAAAGGGACTGTCTCGGCTTCATTGGCAACATGATTTTTTTTTTCCCCTTCATGTTTGCCCTTCCAATTTTCTGGTTTCCCATGGAGTTTCCTGCAAATTTCCCTGGTATCTCTTGGTTTGTCGCAATAATCACGCCAAACACGATTTTTGTCATAAAATTTCTTTGTTGTCATTCTACCTGTAGGGGTACCTATGGCTACCAATGCAGAGTTTTCTACTGTGCTGCCTAGAACTTTCTTACCCAACATCACCAGCCTGCAACTCTCCTCATGGCGAACCTCAGCAAAAACTTCTCCAATAGATGGAAGGGGTTGTCTCCCAATTATTCGTCCCCTAACCTCATCAAACTCCACATTGAATCCCATGAGGAACTTGAATATCCGGTCTTCCTCAACCTTCTTGTAATGATTCCAATCTTCAGAAGATTTTCATTCACAAGAATTGAATAGATCCGTCTAGGTCTTGCCATAGATTTTTCAGAGACTGGACATACCTTGTAACATTGTTCTTACCTTTGGCGAATTTCTCCAAGTTTCAGCATTATTTCATATACTTGGGATTGATTTCCCATGTCTGAATACAGTAATATTATCCCAAAGTTCTTTGCTGTGTGATAGCACATGTAGTTGGAACTAATCTCCTCTTCCATAGAGTTCACTAACCATGTCATTACCATAGAATTCTCTGCATCCCAAATTGGATAGGCTGGATCATCCAAGTCTGGTTCCTTCTTATCACCTGTTAAATACCCAATCTTTCCTCTACCTCGGATGTACATGCGCACAGATTTAGACCAACGTAAAACCCCATTCAGCCTAATAGTAGTGATCTGGACTGAATGGGAATTTGAAGATAATATATGAGGATTCTGTCTTATTGACAAAGTTCTTAGGTTCAGAATAGGAAGATGTAGGAACACCAAAGGGTGTAGAATTTAATGTGATTTCAGACATAGTGGTGAAGAGAAAAAAAAAAGGTGTGGTTAACGGCTAGGGTTTCTTGTTCAAAGAAAATAGGTTTGCTATGATACCATGTAAATTAATATGAACAAGAGAATGAGTCGTATGGCACACACATATTTTAGGTGTTACAGTATACATATTTATATTTACACGTAGTATCTAAACTAGGAAATAACAAACTAGGAAATAAAATTAAATATCTAAAAAATACTCAGAATACTCTTTAGGATATTTCCTATTATGACAAGAATATTTTGTAGGATATTCTGACATATACTCTGTAGGATATTCTGACAGGTTCCATGAAAAAATGGAAAGCAAGCAAAATTTAGTCTTATAGTTGGTGCTTTCTAGACAGTATTCCCATAAATCTTATCCAAAATGGTTCCATTATTAACTGCTATTGTTATATTGACCTATCTGTGTATATAAACACATTATTTAAGGTTAACTTGCTAAAAAATTTCACCAGTTTCAAAGCTCTCCAGACTGACAAGTGAATTGAAAATGTAGTTTCCAGTTGAATGACCAATTTGCTTATGGATTTTTAACTTCGTGTTGGTTGCTAACATTGTTTTCATTCTGACAGCTCACACAATCCATTTACATGGAATATTCAGCTTACTGATTTATAATAGTTGGTTACGGTAAAATGATAGTTAAGATATATTTATCTCTGCTTGCAGAATACCTTGACATGTTTGATGCTAGCTCAGCTCCAAATGAGTCGAAGGTAGTGCCACAGAAACTTTTTAAGGAACCAATTAGGGTGATTGAGAAATATCCTGCCGGTGATTGTGTTGAACTGAAAAAGAAACACATGGTATGCCTTAACTGGCTGCTTTCTGATAAGCCTTTGGACTTGGAAACTGAGCTGGCACTTGGGTTTTTGGATCATCTTATGTTGGGAACTCCTGCTTCTCCATTGAGGAAAATTTTATTGGAAAGTGGTCTAGGAGATGCCATTATTGGTGGTGGCATTGAAGATGAACTCCTTCAGCCTCAGTTTAGTATTGGCTTGAAGGGTGTTTCTGAAGAGGACATCCACAAGGTGAAAGAGTTAATAATGAACACACTTAAAACATTAGTTGAGGATGGATTTGAGGCAGATGCTGTGGAGGCATCTATGAATACCATTGAGTTTTCTTTAAGAGAGAACAACACTGGGTCATTTCCTCGTGGCTTATCACTGATGCTTCGATCCATTGTAAGTTGTTTGTATTGTTTCCCCATTTGGAATGTGGCTTTATTATGGATAATTTTAAAATATCTATTTTTTTAGGGAAAATGGATATACGATATGGATCCCTTTGAGCCTTTAAAGTACGAGGAACCCTTACAGGCCTTGAAAGCTAGAATTGCCAGGGAGGGTTCTAAAGCTGTTTTCTCTCCCTTAATTGAGAAATTCATTCTGCACAATCCCCATCTTGTTACAATAGAAATGCAGGCAAGCAGTCCTCATAAAATCTTGTTTCTGGTAATATTCAGTTTTTTCTGAGCTCTACAATTACAATGGATGTATTTTGCATTTCAGCCTGATCCAGAAAAGGCTTCTCGTGATGAAGCTGTCGAGAAAGAGGTTCTGGAGAAGTTAAAAGCAAGCATGACAGAAGAAGATCTTGCTGAGTTAGCTCGTGCCACACAGGTTTTGAAATTGAAGCAGGAAACTCCTGATCCACCAGAAGCTTTGAAAAGTGTTCCGAGCCTTTCTCTAGAGGATATTCCCAAAGAGCCCATACGCATTCCCACTGAGGTTATTTTTAGCCGCGATGCTCTCTTGGTGTCCTAGGTGCTGCTATTTTTGGGCGAATCCTTAATGAAATTTTGCATGCTTATTGTAGATTGGGGACATAGGTGGAGTGAAGATATTGCAGCATGACCTCTTCACAAATGATGTCCTTTATGTTGAAGTTGTCTTTGATATGAGTTCACTTAAGCAAGAACTTCTTCCCCTGGTTCCACTTTTCTGGTAGGTTTTGCCTTTAAAGATTCATGAAAGAGCTAAAGCTTGTTTTGCTGACATGCATCCCTTGAACCATAGAATATGTCCATGAATTTATATCACAACTAGAACAGTGCGTGTTTAGATATTAGTAGTGTAATTGATATATGGTCAGCACATCATTTGGATTGCATGCTTTAGTGGGTGAACTTCTCTTTTACATTTCATTGTTTAAATTGGTTAAGATAGATAATAAGACAGTGATATGAATATAAAGCCACTGCTGCACTGGGAATTCCCTAATTTTATAGTTATTAGCAGACAAAATTTTGCCTTCTTTCATCTAGCCTCCAGAGGCCCATGTTTTCTGTTAAGTCATTTTGATAGTGTGTTTTACCTACACCAATAAGGTGCATTATGGCTTCATTTCTCTCTAATTGTCATAAGCTATATGTTGTTCTATTTTTTGTTTGTTTGATTGCCTATAATCATATATGCTGCAATCTATGAATGATGAGTCTCATTCCCTTTCTTCTACAGTCAATCACTGCTTGAAATGGGCACAAAAGATTTATCCTTTGTGCAACTCAATCAACTGATTGGACGGAAAACAGGAGGAATATCAGTTTATCCATTTACATCATCCATTCGAGGTCAGAAGGATCCCTGTAGCCATATAATTGTTCGAGGAAAGGCTATGGCTGGGCGCGCGGAAGACTTATTTAATCTGGTATTTTCAGTTAACTTGTTATCAGTCATTGTGTATAATCAATTTAACTCGTCTATATCATGTATTTATCAATTTAATAACTTGATATTTATTAACTTCCACAAAAGCTGTTGGAAAGTCTCTGAGGGTTTGATATGTGTGTTTAATGTAGATGAATTGTATTCTTCAAGAAGTCCAGTTAACAGATCAGCAGCGCTTCAAGCAATTTGTGTGCCAAAGTAAAGCAAGAATGGAGGTATTGATAGACATTTGGTGAAATGAATTTGATATTAGTTGGATCTTTACTTTTGGGATTTAGTCTCCATTTGCATACTTATTTTCAGAATCGTTTAAGAGGCAGTGGTCATGGAATTGCAGCTGCTAGAATGGATGCCAAGCTGAATGTTGCTGGCTGGATGTCTGAACAAATGGGTGGTTTAAGGTCATTATATTACATTACACTGCCTTTATGTTATCTACTTTTGTTGGTTAACTTTTGTGGCCGAAATAAAAATTCACTTATATTCAGAAAATACAGGGTGATGAGGCATTGAAGCTGTAATGTCCAGCAATTTTGTTCTAACGTTGTGCTTCTCCATGCATCTTGAGCAGAATGGTTTTGATAGCTTTGCATGAATGTATGGCACCTTATATGTTGCTATATCATAATATGTACTGATGACGATACATTTTTGTAATTATGCATGTATGTAGTTACTTGGAATTCCTACAACAACTGGAGGAGAAAGTTGATCAAGAGTGGGCTGGAGTTTCTTCCTCACTTGAGGAAATTCGTAATGCCTTATTGTCAAGAAATGGTTGCTTGGTAAACTTGACTGCTGATGGAAATAATCTCAGAACTTCCGAAAAGTATGTAAGCAAGTTTCTTGACTTGCTTCCTAGTAATGCTCCAGTTAAAACTTCTGCTTGGAATGCTCAACTTCCCCCGCATAATGAAGCTATTGTCATACCCACTCAGGTAGATGAATTGGTATATTTGTGCTTTATTTGGCTTTCGAATACTTGTATTCTAACAACAGACATTTTACAGGTTAATTATGTTGGAAAAGCTGGCAATGTATATGAGACTGGTTATCAACTTAGTGGGAGCTCCTACGTTATATCCAGATTCATTAGTAATACATGGTTGTGGGATCGGGTGCGTGTCTGTGGTGGGGCTTATGGAGGATTCTGTGATTTCGATACCCACTCAGGTTGCGATCATTAGATGTTATATTTTGCACTGTACTGTATAGCAAAATAGGGAAATATGACCACTGGAATTTGATTCTTATGCTTTCATGCAGGAGTCTTTTCCTTCTTATCCTACAGGGATCCCAACTTGTTGAAGACCCTTGAGGTATACGATGCAACTGCTGATTTTCTACGTGGATTAGAGATGGATGATGATAGTCTTACTAAAGCGATTATTGGGACCATTGGAGATGTTGATTCTTACCAGCTGCCAGATGCAAAAGGCTATAGTAGGTAAGTGATAGTGGCTCGTCCACTGCTATATTGTTCCTTCTTTTTCTTTGCTGAAAGAATAATATGCCTTGTTTTACTGCTTTTGCAGTTTGTTACGTTTTTTGCTGGGAATCACAGAAGAAGAGAGGCAAAGGAGACGAGAAGAAATATTGTCAACCAGGTAAAGTCAGGACTTGTAATATTAAGTCGCTTTTGTCAAATATCCCATTTGTAGTGCCCCAGTCATGCAATTTTTTCCTATTGCTCAAAATGTTTGACATGCTAATTTAGTGGAAATTAAGAAACTTAGGTGAAACTCTGCGATGTTCTATTGAATTTTAGAAGCAGCCAAGGGTAATTATGCTAATGCTTATGCTGTTATACATCCAAGATTTTATCACGATAAAAGGTAACCTGTTTCTAGATATTGCATCATGATTTAGTTTTTTTTTTTTTTTACGAAGCATCATGATTTAGTTTTATTTGCTGGTATTTGACTCTTATGTATCCCATGTATGTTATTGCCAACTGTTATGTGTCAGTCTGAATATCCTCATTTTCTCTTATGATTAGTGGAATGCTTAAAATGACAATTTAGATATGAATGAGCCATGCTTTTTATTAGCCATTATGCGATGACCTATTGACCTGAGCATGTTGTTTCGCAAAATGGATTCTGTTTGTGACCCGAATTTGAAATTTTCCAATATTTCAATGTTGTTTCGCAAAATTGATTCTGTTAGTGACCCGAATTTGAAATATTCCAATATTTCCATTTCCCATTGTTAACAGTTTGAAAGACTTCAAGGAATTTGCTGATGTAATTGAGGCCGTCAAAGATAAAGGGGTGGTGGTAGCTGTAGCATCTCAAGGGGATGTTGATTGTGCAAATAAAGACTGCAATTATTTTGAAGTGAAGAAGGCCCTTTAATACCAATTTTGATACAAGTAAATTATTCCTGTACGTGATGAGCTGATGAAATTCGATTCTTCGATTTGTTAGAATAGACCTAAGAATCGATTTTGAAACAAGCAAATCTTCTTCAAGTTTTTCCTGTTTTGATCAGATGATGATACCAATTCCTCAATATGTTATATACTGATGAATAGAAAAAGTTGGATAAAGAAGTTGGACTCTGGTTTTCCAGGGAATTTGAACCACATAAATGTAAATGTCTTTATTTAATCAGTTATCTACTTGAGTGTGGAGTGAATAATTTGATCAATTCCTTTTTTTCAACTTGGAATTGATTTCAAACAATTATTTTTATTTTATTTTATTTTTTAATTTTTTATATAAATATTTAAAAAAGGAGATTGGGTTGTCGGAATTCATCTGTATGCGTTAACAAAGAATGAATTTAAAGCCGCCTTTAAAAAATCGCTGTTAATTTCAAGCTCGTTTGTTTACATCTTTCTATTACCGTTTCACGCACATTATCTAATTACAAGGACAAGAACAATACTGTTAGGAGTCTCCCTTCGACGTAGACTCGTCAGGGTAATGGCTTTTGACAATCAGGGATGGTGGGCAGAGGAAGGATTCTCTGTCCGAATTTCTGTCCAATTCCGACAGAGAATCCTTCGTCTGGTGGGCACAGAATCCCATTTTGACCCATTTTATTTCACCATTATGCGGAACTAAAAAGCGTTTTGACGTACCAAGTTGGTGGAAAAGAAAGCATGACGCTTCAATCGATAAGGAGATTCAAACCCAAGTCGGGACTTGCATTTTTTCAAACAAACCATGAATCCAATTTTTTTGACTCGCACGAGAAATTATAATAATTGATGTAAGTGTAGATTGACGGGATTGTTTCGTAGTACGGGTATTCTGATTGCACCGAAGTAGTAGGTGTCAATGCGTTGTTCAAAATTTGGTAAGAATATATTTTACCTATTTCAAATAAAAATTCGTGTGAGGTGATTCCGATACTGTACGACTCTTAAAAGGGAGCAGATCTTCTGTGCCATCAACCCTGTACCTTCTGTGCCACAACTAATCCCAGTCATCCATTAGAGTCTAATAAATGACTGGGATTAGTT
>JAOQMP010000210.1:39838440-39860529 GCA_027563575.1 Erythroxylum pedicellare
TTACAAAAATTAAGTTTATAACTTTAATAATAATAATAATAATAATAGTCTAATATTAATATGAATGATTTAGGGAATTATATCATATTAATAATTTTCATATAATATATATAAATTTATTATTTAATAAATTAAAATATTTATAATTATAATATAACCCAGATATGATATATGACATAATTAAAAAATTATGAAAGAAGAATATAATTGGTTTTTTACTTATTAATTTTTAGCTAATCATTTAAAAAATTCCTCTTATAGAGCTTTTAGAAATCATTTATTGAGGTTAAATAAGTTAATCAATAAATTATCCTTATACACATTAATACTATTTTTAAAAGGTCAAAAAAAAAAAAAAACTTTTAGTCAAAAAGTAAAAAAGTAGCTAATAAAATGTTAGGCCAACACTTCCAGACAGGAGCTAGTTGACAGAAATGTGGGCACTTTCAGCAGGAAACATTTTCGACTACATATTTTGTTATATGAAAACTGAATCGTGCAATAACAAGAGAAGTCAAGAAGAGATCCATTTCTTGAATAGACGTCGCTTTGCCTACTCTGAGCTGTTCTAATTGCAAGAAAATTCTTTTGTTCAATTTAGGACTGAATGAATAGCATAAGTGAATTAAGTAGATTACATTAATCCAATCTGCCTCAGATTGAGGGAAGTTTGTGAAGGGCAAATATTTGTACATAAGATGAGCCAAATACTAACTTCCTTTGGTGGAAAAAGAAGGATTTTAGTTGGATAATTCGGTGAAGGCAATGGATTGATTCAGGCTCAAGATAAACACGATCCCACTATTTCCCTTTCCTCTACAACTAGTTGTCTTATAATATTTCCTGCAAAATAATTTGTTCAAGTCAGAAGCTAGATACTAGCAGTAACATCACCAACCTGTAACTTTCACTTCTACTCTGCCAAGCAATATATAAAGATGACAGAAAAGAACAAACTTTTTACTCACCTGTGTTTTCTCATGAACAAAACTGGACCTCTTGTCCTCTACAACTCTTTCCAAAACACCATTATTCCTCTCAGTTCTTTTGGGAATAACCTGACTTCTTCTAAATCCCAGCCTCTCCTTCCACCAACCTGAGTTCCTTGGCAATCTTGGCAATGAATCTTCGAACGCGTCATCAATTAGCAATTCTTCCCTCAAAGTCATTTTTCGACTGCAGTCATCTTTCAATGGCAACATCACACCCTCAGAGAAGATCTCATCTGCTGGGATCATGGCATTGTTTCTGAAAGAGAATTCAAAGTCCCCAGAAACTGGTGCTTCTCTATAGCTACTTTCGTACTTGGTAGATTGTCGGTTTTCTACAAGATCATTAGAGAAAGAGATTCTTGGGTCCATAGAGGATGTGCTAAAGATTTGATGCTCGCTGTTGAACATGTTAAGCATGCACTAAACACTACTATATACGATCTCTTTTAAGTTCTTCTCCATGCACCGCTATGATCCACATGCAGATGTTTAGATTTGTAAAGGGTTGAGTTTGCTTTATTTGTTTGTTTAGCAGACATCACATGTTACTTAGATTTGTCACTTTGTGATTAAAGATGAAGATAATGCCTTTAGTATGACACCCTATTGTACTAATCCGGGAAAGCAGCATTTTTAATATTTATAAACGCCTGATATTATTGACCCTGATGCTTGTTTTAGCATAGTTTTAAGCAAGAGATTCTTTACAAACAGGTGATGCCATAGTCACCCTAATATTCTGCTTGATTGTGGGTAGAACATGCCAATGTAATTTAAAAGAAAAAGGGTTCACCATACCGTTTGACCGTTTACTTCCGAGACCAACTCCAGTTATACTTCCAAAACATAGTGAGTTCGCTGTCATTCTGCCTAAGAAAATGCCAACAAACAACCTTCGCTTTCAAGACTCAAACCGCTTGGATACATTTTAACTTTTTAACATAGTAACGAATTCATAGTCAGTAAATTCCCATTACTTAGATGATGATTGAGCTTTTGCCGTTATAAAGGTAAGTTCTTTCTGCAAAATTTTGAGTGTTATATGAACTCAAAACTCATTGTGCACATTGAATTTATTACCTTTGGCATATCTTTTGATTTCCTTGCTGTATATTTTAGCATAAGGGAGCTATCTTCGTGTAAGTACTAATACAATGCCCATGTGAGCTTGAGCTGGTTGGGACTGTTAATCTGAGAACTAAAGAAATCTAGTCCTCGTAGCTCTTACAAGCAACAAAAGCTGAGTTATTCCCTTAGTTTGACTAGCGGTACCATGTGAGCACTAATGAATGTTTCTTTAAACTGAGCTGTTGACGTTCACATGGTTAATCCTCATCTCAATTCACCAATGGTTTACTACCAAGTGGTTGTTAGAATTAAAAATTCCCAAAACAATGGACTGTTGCCATATGGGTTAGCCTAGGAAAAACATAACAAGGAAACTGCCTCGTAGTTGGTCTCTGATCTTGTTGACAAAGTTTGTCTTTTGCGTTCAGATTAATCTAGCTAGATTCTACCTACAGTTTGTGTTCAACTACCAACACCTTTTACAGTGTCAGATCGTGTTCATAAATTTTCAAACATAGTTAGGTTCCTTGTATGAAGCCCAGAATTGATTCACTCATCTCTCAACATATTATGCTAAAATAGGTAGTATCGCATCTCTCTCTGATTAATTAATAGGGTGATCATCAGCCAGCTTCTGTATGTGGGATGGCCGTTCCTTCAAGACCTGACCGATGATTTTGCCAATCAGGATAAAGATGGCTTCGGCGTTTCAATGCTTAATTTAGAGAATAATGTGCCAATCTGTGATAGAAAATGCTTGATTAGGACATGGTGATTTCACAGAGTGTTATGAATATTGTACCGAATTGCGATATACATCTTAAAATCACACGAACATATTTGTATGCCTCAATTTGTGAATTAAGAAATCTTGCACTGTCTCATATGTAACAATTATTGTGATACTTAATATCATTTCCTTATTCACCTTTAACTTTTTTTTGTAAAATTTAGTTTAAAATAAACGTTAAAATTCAAGAATATCTTAGCATTGAATAACCGAAAGTAAAATTGTTTTTCTCGTATTTTATTGATAAGTATAAGATAAAGTATATACAAAAAAAGAATTATTTTTTATATTGGTCTTAATTACTTCTTTTACCCAACATCATAAAAATAACTAATTATTGTTTTCTCATCACTATTAGCAAGACAAAGCAAGGCTCACAAACTCAAATAATAAATTAACATTTAAGACAACAATTTATATCTTTTAAGTATAATAATGGAAACCTTCATTCTATCATTATACCTACCATATTGAAATGCAATACACTTAAACACTAAAGTCATAAGAAATTATTTACAAATTTTGTAATATTAAGATGACATAAATTCCTTGATTAATGAAATTTATTCTCATCAAATTTTAGAAATCATGTACGATTGTAAATGAACTTTGTCATGCTTCTTACTTTTTACACAGTTTTATCAATGATAGAAAAGTATATATACTCAAGGTCACTTAAGACTTTCTTTCTTTTACTCGTCAACTATATCCATTATTTGCCCTGCCGTTAACTCTTGTGATCCAACTGAGTTAAAAATCTTAACAATTACTTAAACAGATTGAGTTGGCGACTAAGTGCTTGAAGGCCAGTTATAAGAATTCAGGCCAGTTATAAGAATGTGTTGCTGGTGAGAACAACCATTTCATCATCAAGTACTTTATGATTTATGGATATGTTTCCTATGTGAGAACAACCATTTCAACATCAAGTACTCGCCGAATTTTCAATGCAACTTTTAACAAAGCTGGAGAGATCTGGTGAATGAACTTATTAGGATTTGAGGCACGACGAGTTTTAAGGTTCGTTGAATGGGACCAACGTGCTTGGAGACGTGTGTTTGGTTCTGAGAACCAATCCGAAGCCCTGACTTTAATGGATGGTGGAGCTCCATGAGAGATTCGTCGACACTGTGACTCAGCTCGGTTGACCTGACAGTGGCCATTAGGTAGTATTTCTCTATCTTTTTACAATTTCTACATTGATGTTGGGTAGGACAAGCTGCATGTCTTTGGCCTTCAAGTGGGAATCCGCATCATCAGGTATCTAAGTGTACGTTTTTACCTTTCGCTTATCTAATTTTCAGTGCGAGTTTGGTGTTTGTTGACAGTGTCATATTCATTGGCCATCTCCATAAGTGGCCCCCATCCGTTTGTGGAGGTAATGGGTGGCGGTTCCAGCCATCCTTGTAGTTGCATTTGTTATTTCATTTCTGCTAGTGTGATCTTTGTTTTTAGTATGTAGTGATATTATGTACTCATACTTCAAGTCCTCTGAGTGGTATGAATCTCGTGGTTATCTATCTTAGTTGAGGTTTGACGCCATGCTCAAATGAGTTTTTTTCTTCCCTTTTTCTCGTTTTCCATAACCATTATTCATGATCCTCTGGAAACCTGAGTTGGGATCTCTTTTACTCAACCGAGTAGCACGCGTAATAGGCGACATGGCTAATGAACAAGCTAGCTTGGGGTCATCATCTATGCTATGAATGCAGCTCCTGTTCAGATTGAACAAGACCGTTGTTTGGGGACGGTGATGCGTGGCTACATGCACTGCAATTGATAAATGTACCTACACTTTCGTAGACTTTTTGGCACATCACACATCTTCTTCGTTAGTTTTCTCGAGCATCCTGACAAGTTTGTTGTTGTCCATGAGAAGCCATCATTCTTTCTCCTTTTTCCACCCATTGATACTCCACTTACTAACCTGACGGTTAAGCTTTGACAAGTTCGTTAGAATTATTTCTAAGTTGATACATCAACCATTTACAAATAGCCTTTTTAATTAGAATCACACCTTACCTGACATATCAACCACTTTCACTTGCATGTCTCAACAGTAGATTCTCACTAGGCGATTAAGCTTTCACAAGCGTGGTTAAAATATACTACTGCTCCCAATTGGATCACGTATTGTATTTTGCGGGTTTCAACAGATTTTCATGCTCTAATCAGTCATGCCTTTTGTTTTCATGCTGGTATTCTATGTGCATTACTGAGGCTCCCTTCAGTTGGAAAATTATTTATTATTTATCTTAGTTTTTTTCATTACTATTTTATTACTTTCTAATTATTTATTGATTTTATTATTATTATTAGTTTTATCATCGTCGTCGTCGTCGTCGTCATCATCATCATCATCATCATCATCATCATCATTATTAGTAGTAGTAGTAGTAGTAGTAGTAGTAGTAATGCTAGTATCAGTATTAGTATTAGTATTTTATTATTATTGTTGTTATTATTATTATCAGCTTTTAAGGACTTTTTAGGATAGTATATGCGGGAAACGTGAAAGACGTGAGGTAGGAGGGATGTCATTAAATCGAGCGGATGGAATCAGTGGAAGCAGTTTAGTGTGCGCAGCATGCAGGAAAAGAAGGAGATGACTTAATAAGAATAAGCTCTTGGAACATTGGGTCCCTAACGGGAAAGTCCTTCGAATTAGTAGAGATTTTAGATAAGTATAGGATACAAATAGCCTACATTTAGGAAACTAAGTAGGCAGGAGCTAAAGTAAAGGAGATAAGGGGTTTCAAACTATGGTACTTGAGAAGTAAGCGGAAGCAGAATGAGATAGGTATCTTAGTGGTTAAGGAACTTATAAACCGAGTGGTAGGGATCATAAGGGTCAATGATAGGATAATGGTGGCAAGATTTGTTTTTAGCAGTGTAGTTCTCAATTTAGTATGTGCTTATGCACCTTAAGCTGGTTCAGACGGACAACAAAAACTTATATTTTGGGCGACATTGGATGGGGTGCTTCTATAAATCTCTAATACTGAGCAAATCATCCTAGTAGGTGATTTTAATGGGCATATAGGGGAAGATTTAGACAGATATATAAGAACTCATGGGGGCTTCGGATACGACACTAGAAATGGTTGTGGGAATGTTTTATTAGAAATGGTCATAGCGTATAAGTTAGTAATAGCAAATTCCTTATTAAGAAAAATGAAGCGACTTGGTGACGTTTCAAAATAGCATGACCAAGGTACAAATTGATTATCTCCTTATCAGGAAAAGAGTCAAATCATAGTGCAAGGATTGCAAAGTGCTTCCAATCGCATGCCTATCAAGCCAACATAAATTGTTAATTTTGGATCTAGGAATTAAGGGATGGAGGTCACAACAATTTACTAAGCAATGTTGTAAAATTAAATGGTGGAGGCTAAAAGGGGACATGGTGGAACAATTTAGGACTCAAGTTTAGTATAATACAAAATGGTCTGTGAGTAGGGATGCTAATTAGATGTTGGAGGGAGTAGCCCCCATAGTGAGATAAACCGCCACAAAACTCCTAGGGGTATCTAAAAGGTAGGGGGCAGGGGGCAGGGGGTAGGCGGATGGAATCTTAGTGTTGGTCGGATGAGGTTCAGGGGACGGTAAATATGAAAAAGAGAGCTTTTAAAGATCTTTTAGCAAGTACAACAGAGGTAGAGCGGGCAACTAATAAAGTAAAGTATAGACTTGAAAAACAGAAGGCAAAGAAGACTGTATCAGTGGATGAAAGAGAAGCATATCTCGTATCCAACCCATTAAGAGGAGATGACAGAGATACTTTTATGGCCTGTATAACGAAGACATATTGGTCAACATCGAGTTAGACGAACTCTCTGTGTTAGGGCATTTTCTTAACAGGTACTCATGGGGAAGGGTTACAAGGGGAGAAATTACAAAGGTTTTGAGGGAGATGGGAAGCGTCAAGGCCGTAGGGTCAGATGAGATCCCTATAGAGGTATGGAAGCGAATAGGAGTTATCGGTATTGAGTGGTTAGTTTAACTCTTTAATGTGATCCTCGAGTCAGCCAAAATACCGGATGAATGGAGATTGAGTAGGTTAATCCCCTTATACAAGGCTAAAGGGGACATCCAACAATGTCACAACTATAGAGGCATCAAACTAAGTCACACCATGAAGCTGTGGGAGAAGGTAATTGAAAGAGAATCTAGAGAGCTGCTTCTATATCGGCCAACTAATTTAGATTTATACCAGATAAGTTCACGATAAAACCAATACATCTACTCCGGAGGCTAATGGAATGCTAAAGGGAACGAAGACAGAATTTGCATATAGTTTTTATTGATTTGGATAAGGCATATGACAAGGTTCCTAGAGAACTCCTATGGAGGTGTTTGGAGACAAATGTCATTCCTATAACTTATATAAGAGTAATTAGAGATATGTATAAAGGAGCGTTGACTACCGTAAGGACGATAGGAGGCAACATGGAAGTATTTTCGATTAGTGTTAGACTATACTAAGGCTCGACCTTAAGCCTTTTTTTGTTCACATTAGTGTTAGATGAACTTACCAAACATATTCAAGGAGAGGTACCTTGGTGTATGTTATTTGCTGACAATATTGTCCTGGTGGATGAGACCAAAGAGGGGGTCAATTTCAAGTTAGAATGCTAAAGAAAAACGTTAGAATCGAAAGGTTTTAGAATGAGCAGGTCCAAGAGGGAACATTTAGAATGCAATTTTTCGGGAAGCTAGATGGTACATGAGGCGACAGTAGCAATTGGTATTGATGTCATACCACAGAAATCGAGTTTTTAATACCTCAGGTCCATCATTCAAAGAGATGGTAATATCGATTCCAATATAGTACATCGTATTAGATCTAGGTGGGTCAAATGATGAAGTGCATAAGGTGTTTGATGTCATAAAAAGATTCCTTTAAAACTCAAAGGGAAGTTCTATGAAAAGGTGATTCAGCCAACTATGTTATATGGGGCAGAGTGTTAGCCTACCAAACGTAGATATACAAGACAGTTGTTGGTAGCCTAAATACTTATGCTTAGGTGGATGTGTGACATTATCAAAAGAGATAGGGTCTAGAATCGTGTGGTGAGAGACAGACTACAGGTGGTTAGTATTACCGACAAGTTGAGAGAGACCAAGCTTAGGTAGTTTGGGCATGTGCGCAGGAGGCCCTCTGATGCTCTGGTATGACGCTGTGAGAAAATAACCCTTAGTGACTACAAAAGGAGAAAAGGGAGGCCTTATAAGAACTAGAGGGAAGTGATCAAGAAAGATATGTCAAAGTTGACTCTTACTAAGGCAGTGGCCAGAAATAGAAAACTTTAGCGTGATCAAATAATGGTAAAGGATACTCTTTAAAGTTCTTCAAATCAGTTGAGTAAGTTATTAGGAGATGTTTACTTTAATGCTTGCACCATGTAGTTACCGTGTAGGAAATCCAACCCAATGTCCTTTTTGCCTTTGCTAGTTGTAAATCTTAGATAAGACTTTCGGTCTTACAACTTAGCTTTTCGGGATAGGTGTATTGGGGGAAGATCTCATGAGGCTAGTAAAATCGGAGAATTGTCATCCCTTAGGATCTCTGAGCACAGACCCGTAGCTTAACTAGCTACAAGAAGAACCGGTCTTTGCAACATATCAGGTACTAACAGATCTGGTTACCATCAGGTATATCCTTTGGTTATATTTTATTTTTATTTATTTATGTATTTATTGTAATTTTATTTACATAATTATTTAGCGTGCCAGTTTTACTTATTTACTCTTTAACCTGCATTACTCTTTTATTGTCACATCTGCATGTAGGTCTACCAAAAACAACCTCTCTATTATGCAGGGATAAGGCTATGTATTATCAGACCTTCCCGACCCTTACTTTATCGCGAGACTTCGGACTACATGTGATGATGATGATGATGATAATGAGAAAAGTATCTAATTTATCCCATTTTTTTAACATCAAGTCAATACAATGTGTAGCATAATGAGTCTAATAAAAAGACTTAGAAATGCTTTGTAATCTTTTTAAAGCTATTTTATAAGCATAATATTATACAATATTTTCAGGTCCAACTTCATTCACAATTTAATCAAGCATTCTAAAATAGAGTATTAGTATTTCTAACAATGCTAGATGCACCAATAGACTTTAAAAATATTGTCCCTTTAGCATAAGAAACTAAAAAATTAATAATCAACACACATTATTGAACACTCATAAGTTATCCAAGTCATTAATTTTTCCCATATAAATAAAATTTTATTTCACAAACAGAGTTGCTCAAAAGATTACCTCTACATTCATTAATTGAAGGGGTTTTATATCATGGATCATAAAAGGCAACAACATTCACCAGACTAGTAATAATAAGATTGACTAGTATTGAGTGATACACGTGCATCATACCAGCATCTAACCATTTGTATGTCGATATTATAAGTTACTTCTTTATATTGTAAGGCACTATGAATTGAAGTGTGAACTTTAGGAGTTGTTCGTAGTGCAAAAAAGTTATACACGCATTTTCTTCTATTACTCAAATTAGGTGCTACAAATTCTTCTTCTTTGGTAAGAATATTACCTTTAACATTCTCATTATCATCCTTACCTCTGTAAAAGAATTTCTACTACCAATTTCATAGTTCAATTTTTATCTTCTATCTTTTTCGTTTTGATACTCTTCAAGCAAAATTTTCATTTGCTATTTCATGTCATGACTAACTTTTTTACAAGAATCTACATCACCTTTTATCCTAACTAAGGAGGTGCTTCGTTCATGGGTATGAGAGGAACGGATTGAAAAACAACTCCTTGGCAATTTATATCATTGGATGAACAGTATTTCTATATCTGAGTTTGGGATATTACTCTATACTCCCAATTATAAGAGGAATGAAAGTCATTCCACTAAAAAAAGAAGTATCACGGGCATAATAGAAGCTGTCACGAGTGTGACAGGATTTGTCACCTGCATGACAGGAGTGTCACGCACACGACAAGAAATGTCACGTTCGTGACAGGTTCCTTTTTTCTCCCATTTTTAGCAAGACAATATTTTGGATGATTAAACTGTATTTTGAGGATATTATGTGGCTAATGATATGTTGATGCAAGTAAATGCTAGAATATTTTTTTCTTCAAAAGTTATTAGAAAGGAAATATTGCAATATACTTGATTTTAAACATTGTCATCATAAATGGGGTGTGTATAAATTAAATATAATTAGTTAAAATATATTAAAATTTGAAGTAAAACAAAAATTTAACAAATTTTTATTTCTCAAGATTTTTAACAAATCAATCACTATCAATAGAATGATAATCATTTCTTTATCCTAACAAACCATCATAATTATAATGATTATATTAATTCTCATTCTTTACTATATTCATTATAAATCAAATTATCATTGCCTCAAGTGAACCAAGCATCCCTTAAATATTTATTAGATCTGGTGATTTCCCTTCTCTTCAAATGTTTATAACAAGGCAAACAAATAATGTAGTTTTTTATACTACGTTCCAATCTAGCATGAGTCGAAGTTAAATCATCAAATCTTTATGAAGAGATTGAATTATTAAAAATACTCGAACTTTCTTTCAGTTATCTATAAAAATAAATAAAAACATGTCAAAGTTAAATTAATTTCGTATTCAAAACTAAAGTTTTTGTATATAACATCATAATTATAAAAACTCAATAGTCAATTCTAAGCATGTCCAAATAGATTCAATCTTACATCTTTCTTTTGGTAATGCACATTGCAAAAATAGCTTTATTGTATAAAATAACAAGAAAAATCATTAATTAAACATTTACAATTTTACATTATGTTGAGTAATGAGTATAATCTTTTATAAATCAAAACATATCTTAAAATTCATTTTATCGGAGAAATTAAATTGCGTAAAGTCTCTCTTTCTAATTCCCATAGAATTTTTTCATTTTATTTAACTACCAATGAGATAGGATAATGAGTGTGCATTCATAAGTCAACTATCTTTTTGGAAATATTCCTTTTCAAAGTTTAACTTTGTATATTTGTAATGTTATTTTCTAATGACAGTAATATAGAAATGCAAACATTTTTTTTTTTACTTAGTTGTATATATTAAATGATTTAATCATATATTAAATGCTCTTTGCATACAAACAATAATTCATGAATTGGATCTTTCACATAAATCAATTAACAAATTAACAATTCAAAGAAGCAAAATTTAATCTCATTTTTATAATTATTAGAATAATAAATAACCTAAAAATCAAATAAATAAAACATTTTTTTTTTTTGGAGAAGCCATTCACAATAGCAAACAGATGAAAATTCAGTCACACATTCCATTTCACAGTTTTCTCATAAATTCATCCTGAACGACACAAAACTACATAATTAATTCTATATACTGTCACTCAAGTCTCAACAATCAACACAAAGCAATAGCAAAATCGCAACTTCAACTAGCGATGGGAGAAGACGACGCAGGAGCAGGGTGCAACGAGTAGCAAACAGAGTAGTTAATAACGTGCGAGTTACGACAGCCAAAAGGAACAGAACTACAGAAGGAACCAAGTAGCACGGACCAAATGGCGATGAAGAACCAAGAAGCGGCGGTAGCGAAGGTCAACTCTGTTGAGAGGAAAGCGGATGAAGGAAGTTGTAGGTGAGAGTGAGAGTGAGAGCGGTACTATCCAAAATGACCAATACCGATCAATGCCTAAAATGGGTACACTACCAACAAACTTTTATACTAATTTTTGACCGATGCTGACCCATACAACACAAAATTTGTTTCTTTCCTCATGAGAGATCAAACGTAGATTTTTAAATCCTCATCAAAAATTCCGAACAACTAATCTTTGCATCCATGTAGAAAGTCTAATGTTAATTCTAAGGCGTTGGAGTGATTTGTGTAAAACATTACTCATACGGTACCTGATACAAATTATCATGATGAATTACAGAAATAGAAACAAATATAAAGAGAATATTATTTGAGCAGCCAAAACTTTACTCAATGTCAGTCATCATTTTCTCTAATGTCATGAGGTAATCTTTTCAATGGTAATCGACTTCCAAACGAGAAGCTTGACTTCAAATCTGTATCTAGAGAGGTTCTAATTCGTTTTACAGGTGCATCTGATGACTTTGACGGTTCCTGAATTTTCTGTAACTTTGAATTTTGGTAGCAATTTTCTTTATCGTTGGATTCCTTCTCAATTCCATGCATTACTTGCATCTTAGGGCAAGCTGTTGATTCAATAGGTACAAGCTTCCCCTCTACTTGGTTGGTGAACACAAATGTGACCTGCAATGGTACGGGGGAATCATAAATATAGGTAATTTTACAATGATCATTAAAGACATCAAACGACAACATGTAATGGCATAAAATAGTTAATGTATAATCATGAGATGCAGCAATGGCCTAGACTAAGCTTGATCAACCGAAATTTCATGGCCAAGCTCAAGTCTCACCCAAAACATGATCAGGCCTAAAGCTCTTAACTCAAGTCCAAGCCCGATTGAGTTTAAGCATCCAAAATTAAACTCAATTAAATTTATTTTTAATTTTAAAAATAATATCTTTTTTATTTTAAATTTAGAGACAAACTAGGCTTGTACAGTTCAAGTTGAACTTAATCTAAAATCTAAATTTTAAAAAGAAAGAAAAAGTCATGATCAATTCATACCAAATCCAACTAGACCCATTAACTTTGAACTAGATTGGATCAAAATTGGGTAAACCTTGCCAACCCTAATAATAGTAATTCAATTACGGTTCCAAAAGGATGATTCCTGAACTATAAGGAACTTTATCTTCTGCTGCTGAGTATTACGAAACAGTTAGCCCCAAGTCCCAACCTTTGTCCGTTGCTATGACAAGCTTAGGGTAAATTCAGAGTTGTCAGGCACTTTTTTTATTATCAACATGCAGGAGCAGAATCTCAAGTAGGTATTTCATGAGCATGTAGGGCATGTGAATTCTTAGACTGAAGTTTTCATTCTTAACTCTAAGTAGAAGAGTTTGACAAATTCCTGATTGCAGCTGTTTTCGCAACTTTTCTCTATTTCAGTATTGCAATGATTAAATTATTCATAGAATTGACAGTTACAGTTACTCCAATTGTAGGATGTCAATGTTGAGTGGTTAACACACCTCATCACCAGCTGAAGCTTGGAGTATGGCATCAGGCACTGATGTTGAGTCAAAATGATGCCCCCAGCTACCTAAATCCTCTTCCAAAGGAGTCCCAATCTAAATTTGATTCCGAAAGCAAAATAAATTTCATTTTTAGATGCCTGAATGGATATGTTACAATCTGTTCGTACATAAAACAGTTGGCGACAGACCTGTTTCTCTGAACTCTTTAACTTATGCAGGCACCCAGCAAGTCCTGCAAAGCCACCGATATCAAACACCTTCTGATCATCATACAAACAACTTCCATTGGTTGACTTTTCTTCACCCCCAATGTTCTCAAGGCCCTCATCGTTACATAAGCAGCGAGCACAATTCATTTTTTCATGAATTTCAGACCTACACAGAAAATTTGGAAAAGAAAATGTATTTTAAAATATTAGTGAAAATGCAGGTTCATGTAAAGGTGCATAAAGCTCAAATGCATTTTAATTCAACCAAATTTGGGTGTCTAGTTCATGCCAAATTTAGTTGTTGTAGGGCTACAAAAAGTATGTACGCTCACTTCTCAACTGCCTTTTAGTTTACAGTAAAGTCACATCTTCAGTTCTTTATGTGCTATCCTAAAGAACATAGACCATTGCATGTGGTCTTGCAGAACCACTATCAACAGTGCTAAAATTATATGCAGCATGAATTCTAAGGCCCACAAGCTAATATCACGATGACACTGCTAATAATCAAAATAACGTTTTCGTGATGATGATAGTCAATATCACCTGGCATTCTCATGAAAAGTGAATAGATCACGCAAATCTTCTGATGACAAGAAGTTCCCCTGCAATTCAGGAGCAGTCGGTCTCATGTGTAGGAAAGCAAACTTAAATCAAAATAGCAAAATAAGCAGAAAAGTTTAAGAAACCTGTCTAACAAGGTTATCTTTTTGCTCATTCTGGATAACTTTTTGAAGGCCTTCTTTCGACATCTGGCGCTGATAAACCTATGAAAATACAGGGACATTTCATGCACCTTGCCTTGTAATAATTGAAACCACAAAAAAAGGAGAACTAAAGTAGAGTTGAACCTTTTCCTCAATTGTCCCGGTACTTACAAACCTGTAGATAAACACCCTCTTTTTTTGTCCATCCCGCCATATCCTAGCGGCAGCCTAACTTGTGGTAGGACAGAATCAGAAAGATTAACATGTATTCTAATTTATCAGTTGTCACAGGAAATTAAACCTGAGCAATTTACTTGTTTGTCATTGGCAGGATTCCAGTCGGGATCAAACAGGACAAGTCTGTTGCCGCCTATTAGATTGAGGCCGCAACCACCAGCCTTGCTGCTTAAAAGAAACACAAACTCATCCTGTAAAAATGTGTGAAGTTATAGTCTCATTTGCACAAGTGTTGTAATTGAAGCACTGCTGCAGTTATGCTCTCCCGTCTCTCTACTCTCTTTTCATGTTCAAACAGGGCCTGATTTCTAAATATTTGCTGGTAATGGATTAGACTCAATACCTTCGATTTATCATTGAAGCGATTCACCAACTTTTGTCTTTTACCAATCGATGTGGTCCCATCGAGTCTTAGATATGGGTATCTTCGTTCTCGGCATAGTTGAGCAAAAAGGTCCAATGTCTGACCCATGAAAACATTATATGATGGAAATGATTAAAAGAACTCACTGAGAATCATATATACGCTTCTTTGGTAGACTAGACAGCTACAAATATAAGCAAGTTCTTTTTCTTGGTAAGCCGAAAGCCAACTTTAAGCAAGTTTAACAGGCACATGACATTCAGATTACAAAACTAGAAGTAAAAAATGCCTACAGACATTCTGTAACAGTATTCGCAGTCACTATTTTCGACGACGATCAATTAGCATAAAGGTTACAACTGAATTATTAGAGAATTTCCCGCCAAGAACTCAAGGCAATTAGATTCCAACAACTATGCAATTTCAAGTCCAGAAAAGGAAAGGCAGAAAAGAAATAATGTCGCCTGCCACCGTTATATTGCATGGTTATCTTAGAGCAAGGATTCCATACTTACCTGAGTATAGTTTGAGACCAGAACAATTCTATCGTCAGTTTTATGACGTAAATGGGCCAAAAGCCGGGCCAAGACATGCATTTTGCCAGACAGTTCAACCCATGATCCATCACCGCCAGTCCACGATCCGGATCTGCTAGTTAAAAGAAACCCAAAAATGGCACCATCCTTGCATTAATAGACTTGAAGCACGAAAGTCTCTTAGTGCACAAATAATAAATGTTTACCTTCCCGAGAACATTCCGGGAGGGAAAAAGCGTAGACAGTTCTCAAACCCTGCTGTCCCTGGACTTCCACTTTTCAGGGTATCATAGATGAGCTGCATATGGAATCATTAGTCGTGAAATGAAGCACTCGAGCCCATAAGTAGGTTAAACACCTCAGGGAAAGATTACAAGAAACAAGCCAGAAGAATAAAACAATAGAGAGAAAATCATTACATTGTGATTAACAAAATTGAGTCAAAACATGACGCATATAACGTGGGAGTCTACGGGAAAGCATAGGCTCTAGAGACTTTATCCCCAACCTTAATCACTCTTGCAAGAGAGTTTCATATTTTTCCTTCAAACCAGTTTTCTATATCTAATGTTGCAAAAGTATTCTACGACGCCAGGAAAACAGGTAGGCATAAGAGGTGTGTGCAGCATTTAAGTTTTCGTTACATTTCTGGATTTACTCTGGAAAACATACTTCTAGGGGAACTTTCAGTGTCAGAAGTGCAGAGTCAAATTATCTGCAGAAGTTTGCAAAAGATGCAATTTTAACAGCAACGTATGTATAACAAAGACATCCAGCAAATACTTCCACTAGAAAACAAACTAGGATAAGTTTGTAAACTGATATCAGAGGGGATAGACTCAGAATAAATTGATGACCCTAAGTTCAGTTAAAGCAACCACAGTAGCACAACTGTTAGTTACGAAAGTACAACTTGAACAAAGGGAACATCTCAAAGTAAATAGTATTCAGAAGTTTCTATACCTTTGGATGATTGCAGAGCTTCTTAAGAGCTGTAATATACGCCAAAATCTTTGATTGCTTTGCTTCTTCAGTGATAGCCCGTTTAACCTGAGTTCAGAAGTAAAAACATATCTGCTAAGTGCTGACCTCACATCATAAAATACCAGACAAACTCAATATTCATGTTACCACTCAATAAGAAAACCTTACATTTTTAGAATGTATGAAATGGCTATATAGTTGCGCCTGGAGAGGAGTCAACTTACAACAAACAACTTCAACTATCTGCAAAAGGGAGGTAACAGAGTACCCAATATGTAGAGATTTAGTACCAATAACTGCATTATTCACAATAAAGGGCCAAACAGAGACGATGGAAGTTTTTAATTCGACGAACTTCGGAATTTTACAGAATTTTCAGCCGGTCAAAAGAGCACAATGATATAAAAACATCACATTTTTTGAGCCAGCATGACTGCACCAAACAATTATTTATACAGCTGAAGAAATAAACCTACCTAAAGCTGCCGATTAACCAGATCTTAATACTCAGCTTCAGAGATCTATTCATGAACAATGTGCTTACTGCTTCATTTATGAAGTTTTGTGGATAGTAAAGTGCAATAAACAACTTCTGTATGTGAATACTCTAAGAGACCAGATGCTTCCCAACAAATTAAACAAGTGGGAAAATGACTTACATATCTTAGAAAAATGATGGTCATACCTTCGGAGGCAAATGATTTGATAACAAGGCATTGGTCCTTCTTAATATAAACTGCAAGTCAATTTTTAAGCTTAATATTATAACCAGTAAAAGAGACAGTATTCATTGACTAAATACCAACTTTTTCCAGATCATGGGTGAAGCAAGGTTTCAACACTGCATAACCACATTATAATTTAGAACGTTCACTACACAATTCTGTAGGGAAATTTACCTGATTTACTTTGGTACTTAGCTCTGAAGAGCGCTCAAGACCAAGCTTCTTCTCTTCTTCATTGGCAGTTGGTTCTCTACCACGTATTATTGGTGTCTTCGCATACATAATAAGAATTCACAGAACAAGTACGTCAATCAAGGATCACCATGAACACTATAATGAACTAGGTAAGCAAATTATATCTGAAAAAGATTACTCAAAAGTTGCAGTTTTAGAACGGAGATGCATGATAAAATTAAAGATTCTCATGTCTTATACGGTCGTATGTAAAATTGGGAAAAAATCAAGGCAGAGACATTAACTTTGGCATAGTAAGGTGTATGCACAACATAATTTTTCCTCAAACAAATGTTCTTTTGATGCTAGAACAGTGAATAAGAATATCATTGGAAGATAAACATAAGGAATTGATTCATAGCAAGTATGTGATAGTAGTAATTGCATAATATATTCGCAAAAACAGCTGGTGACCAATTCAGAGTCGCGAATATCAGAACAAAGTATACATGTCACCCTGACTCCATTATCCCTTCAATCCCTTCTCAGGGGAAATGCAAAGGAAAATAAGAAACAAAATTACAAAGCTGAATATCTTACAATTACATTGATGGATCAACAAGAAAACTGAAAACTGAGCTTGCCTCATAGTAACGACGAAAATATGCTGCGTCACCCAAAATTCCTGGATTAGTAAAGTTAACCATTGCAAAGAACTCTTCAAGGTCATTCTGCAAGGTAGTTAACGGGAGCGAATCATGAAGCGACATGAATAAATGCGTGAATTTTGAAGAAGAGTAAATGAACAAGGTCCTCATACCTGCATTGGTGTTCCTGACAACAAAATCCTACGCTTGCATGAAAGGGAAGCCAATGCCTACTCCAGGAATATGTTAATTTAGCGAATAAGAAACAGAAAGGGGATCAATCTTAAATGAGTGTGTAAAGAGATGACAATAGTGCATGAATGGTACCCGATTTGTTAATGTCTGGTCATTCTTAAGCCTGTGTGCCTCATCACATATGAGAAGATCACAAGCTTCACAATGGCTGAGTTTTGAGGAATGCATCCGAAACGTCTCATATGAAACAATCAGTACCTAGGACACACAGATTAAGTTGCCATATGGTTCTATAGTTTCCTGAAGTACTTGTGAAACTGATACCTGCAAAGAGCTCCAGGCACTGGTGAAACTGTCAATTCCAGAGACAACATCATCTCTGGTACTTTCACAGAGAGCTATAAGATTAACTCTTTCTCCAACCCACTTTCTGATTTCAGCTTCCCAATTACTTACAAGACTGGTTGGTGTGACTATAATGGCCTTTCTAACCATAGGCTTTCCATCAAAACCCTGACTTAAAAGAGTATAAAGCAATGTGATTGACTGTAATGTCTTCCCCAATCTGCAAAATAGATATAAACCTTGAAGATGAGTCAAATCTTGACGTAAAGAAAGTTAAAAACACATATTGGGGTGAAAAGCCTTAGAAGAGTGAAATATTTACCCCATATCATCAGCCAATATGCATCCATTAATACTGGAAGAACTATATAGTCCAGAAACACATTCAAACATGAACTGCACACCTTCTCTGCATACAAGGTCAACAGCTTTGGCATTGAATCCTTTGATTAAAGCAGAAGAAAATTATAGCAACTACATTGTTTTCTGGTCAATACCAGAGATTGCAAAATGGCTCAAAACCAGCACAAATTCAATGGACTCAACCTAAGTTGACTAGATTTTAAATTTGGGCTTTAAAAGAAAGGGATTTTGGGTCAGACTTGGGTCTTTTTTTGGGTTTTGACTGAACTCAAGATGGAGCCTTTTTTAGGGTTTTGGGCTGTGTTCGGGTTATGGATTCACAGCCCGACCCCAGTCTGAAGCTCGAATTTCTTTCACATACAAAACGACACCTTTTTGTTTGTGCAACAAAACAATGTTGTTTTTCTCATTGTTTTGTTACACAAACAAGTTGAATGCTTCGCCTCAATTGAGTTTGGATTCAGACTCAATCAAGTTTCGAGTCAAGTAAAAACATTTCAGGCTAGCTCAGGCCCTACAGTCAGAACCATTACATCTTTTAAGACAATCCACCAGTTAAATTACTCAAATTAGAGTTTCACTAAAGAAAGCATCTTTAAGAAGAAATCAATTCTGCTAAAATCAAATTTAGGAAAATTATATCATTAGCACCTTTGATGGGGTCGAAGAAATTGAACAAGCAATGGATCCACCACTATTGCTGTTGAATTACTGGCAACATCCTCGTATTCTTCAGGCTGCCATAACACCAAGGGATCAATCCCAGGTGGCAATATCACACTTTCATCCCCAACATCTCTCTCTACAGAAGCTTGTGCACCTAATTGATGGGGTACTGGCAACGAGACAGGCCTCGAAAGACCCCAGGGAACAAATCTTTTACGAGCCCAAAGACGACGAGCAAGCAGGTCAGTTCCTTCTTTATAACCATTAGAACATGGAGGTTTAAAGGGCTTTCTACAAATGGCTGCCCCTTCTGACACAGTGAGAACTCGAGGAAGCAACGACTGTCTCCTCACAACGAGGTTGCCTCTGATAAATCACCGTCCAAAAAAACTCAGCTTTAGTTAAGGCAATTTTTGCGCATAGGCTTTCTTGTGTTGGCGTGCATAGGATAAACTATAAGGCAAATAACTTTAGTTGATACCGACTCGCCACTAGCTCTAACAACTAAGCAATCAAATTAAAGACATGAAAAAAGACAGCACTAGCACAAAAGCCATGTACTAAAATAAAAGCTGAGAATAAAAACCTCTATCCCTTTGAGTAGATTCAGCAATATAATTCAACAGAAGTTTCGCATACCACGGTCAATCAATATCGAAATTCCCAAAGTTTTAAAAGAAAAGCAAAGAGAAACCCTAACAACGGCTCGCATTGAAATAGGGAAAGCTCACATTTCTTCTTTTCTCTTCTGTATAAAATAGAAAAACTAACTTTGTTAATTAGATTTGGGCAAATGCGGAGCTACCTCACCAGAGCTTCGACATTCTGTGACTTCCGGTCATCATCAGACGATGCCGGAGAAGGCTCGTCGGAGCGGTGGCCATCATGATCTACGTCTTCTTCGACGGAATCAATCTGGTCGGACTCGGACGACGAAGATGACAAAGATATAATATCTTCTTCGTCGAGTTCTTCATAGGATTCAACAGATGGCATTTTCTTTTGCTTCCTTCGAGAGATTGAGAGCCAGAGAGACGTTCAAATTTAAAGCATTGGATTTGGCGGGAAAATGGATCATTTTCTTTATTGATCTAAAACGACTTGTTTAAAGGTTCAAAGGTATACTGTATAATTAATTAACGTTATTGTTAATTTTAAACTATAAAACTTTTTATTTGGAAGAAATAAAGAATGTATTAAAATTATAAGGCAAAAGATGACAATAAGTTCATACAAAATTATATAATCAAAGACTAAAAAGTCACTAATGGCTACACCAAAGGAGTTAAAAGCACTAGATGATTTTCCAAATGAGTTACATTGAAAACTTGTAAGCAAAAATGTGTTGTTTAGTTCTACTACATAAGACCTGCAAAGAAGTTTCTTTCGTGTTGAAAGAATCACAGATTATCATGTTGTTTATCTCTTCCCATATGCTGGCATCTAAGTAGCTAGATGAAACTCTGAATACTCATAAATCCCCCTCACATTTCATCTGAACATTGCTACACCATTTAGTAATGTCTAGCCAAGAATATGGTAGATTGGCTAAGTTATAACTGCAGTCCACTTGTATTGATTGTACTGGCATTGAAAGAAAACATGTTTAACATTCTCAATAGATGATTTGCATAGAGTACACCAATTCGACAAAGCAGAGAAGTGTTATTTTATCCACTATAGGAATTCTATTTCTGATGGCAAGCCATAAAGTGACCGAGACATAAGAAGAGTTATGATTATACCATGAGTTTATGACAAGGGACAATATGATTGATGTTCCTAAAGAGGGACCAACAAGATGCAATAGAGAAAATGTCAAAAGGAGTATGCATCCAATAAATTAAGTCTTCTTTAGGATTATTAAGGGTTACATTTGATACCACTACCTTGACTTACAACATTTGATAGTAAGTGAAGGTGCTATCACTCCACTAATTAAACTCCTTAATGCAGGTGCTTAGGTGTGGTCTTCAGCTTTAATTGGGTTCTTTTGGAGTAAAAGGTTAGCCTTCCTAGTAATCAATGCATGGGCAAAAGTTAGATAGGATTCTAAGGGGTTAGACAAGACTATGTTTAAGAGAGGATGGAACATTTTTACTCAAATTTGTAGATGATAGTGGATTGAATGATATTCTTGAAAAAGGGACATGACAAATAGGTGATCAACCCTTATTCATCTAAAGATGGAGGCTGGGTAAGGAAATGGGCAGTGGGAAAATTGACACCATTCCTTTATGGGTGTGCTTTCATAGCCTCCCTCTGAAATTCTGGACCGTTGAAGGACTTAACTTCCTATCTAGCTCTCTAGGTAAACCATTTAGTATGGATTCTCAAACTGCAAATATATAATAGATTGGATATGCAAAAATTTGTATTGAAATTCAGAAAACTCAAGATTACCATATTGTTGTCAATTATATGCCTTGGAGGAAATGGATATTTGATTAAAAGGGAGATCACCCTTTCTTATCCTTAGAAGCCCAACAACTCTACCAAAAAATGGGCGCCAACTGAAAGAGTTTTCAAAACAGGTAGTCGAGAGCAAATCATAAGACAAGAATTTGAAGAAAACTAACTAGTAGAAAAAGACAATAAACCTGAAGACTCTGAGGTCACTAGGGTGAACGAAATAAATGAATCTCTAATGCAAGAGAACAAACAAAAGGAAAATGCAGGAAATAAAGTTGGAATCAGAGAATCAAATTATAAATTGAAAATAATTCCTATCATAGAAATTGCGAATATGGTGCAAGGTAATGAGGTGAAGGTCGTACATGGAAATCGGGTTTTTTCTTCTAAAGAATATGAACAAATAGTTGAGTTTGCAGTAGATTATAACACTGGAATTTCTAATATCCAAAATAAGGTGTCAGTGTTAGCATAAACATGTTTAAAAGGTGAATTCGAAATTTCATTACAATTATATGA